>JAFBJU010000216.1:2690872-2899414 GCA_016785305.1 Colistium nudipinnis | reverse complement strand
ACTATCCTCGTCAGCTACTCATAGCCTGCATGAAAGTGATGTTTTCATGTGGAATGTGTGAAGCAATTATTTATGAGCCATTTTCAAGACCACTGAAACTTGATGTAAAAAAGGAAGAGTAGCGTGGGAGTGGTTACATTTGTATTTAAGGTGGCCAAGCCTGTGGAACAAAGTCCACAGCAGCTGGGAAATGACACACAAGATGCTGCAAGTATCATCGAGACAATAGTAAGAATCACAGGTAAATTAGATTTGGTAATTGTACCAGAAGTAATATTTTTCTTCATTTCCAACTCTGATCACTTCAAATAGAGCCACTCCTGATTTATTTCTTCACAAGTGCTTCTCTTTGGGGTTGCCGTGGTTGGGATCTTTGCTCAGGTGTAAAAAATCTAAAAACAATCGTATATTAGTTACAAAAATAACTGCTTTAATATGGGAATCAATAATAGTTGTGTTTTTATGCAACTTTCACTTTTTGATGTCCTATTTGTTAGTTCCCAATTCATACAAAGTTTTACACATTTATGTAAAATACCCATTTGTTCACAATATTACCCTAACACAAGCACAAACTTGAATCGAAAAGCAGTAAGTGCTTTTTGTTGGGGTAGTTTTGCTGATCTCAGAAGTCAATTTTTCCCTTTGCACAGTTATTAGTAAAGTCATTTTGAAGAGTCCATATAACTCCCCTAACTTGAGCATTCACATGACTTTTATATGCAGTAAGTGCTACTTGTTGGGGCAGTTTTAATCGACAAGAACATCTGAATACATGAAAAGTGATATTTTTCTGAATTTCCAACTCTGATCACTTCAAATAGAGCCACTCCTGATTCATTTCTTCACAAGGGCTTCTCTTAGGGGTTGTCGTTGTTGTGATCTTTGCTCAGGTCTAAAAAATCTAAAAACAATTGAATATGTTTATATAGGTGTACAAGTCCGTCAGCAACATGTATGATGAACTGCAAGGAGACAAGGTGAGACGGGGTCGGCTTGAGACTGCAACACAATTATGGTAGAGTTCTAAAATCTATTTGAGAACAAAGAAGAAATGGGAAACTACTTGGGGAAACCCGAAAACCAAATAATCACAAGTGAGTTCATCAGGCTTCTGAATAAAGCTATTGAAAACACAGTTTCTTCAGTAAGATGCATCAGAAATGCTGATGAAGAAAGACTGGAAAACTTGCTGAACATGTTCTCCCAGAGTGTGGAGACAGAGGGTACAATATGCAGTATCTACGTGCAAATCTGGTTTGTTGCACATCTTTAAAGACATTTTAAAGAACTGTCGAAAAAACTGTAGCCCTTTCATGTCATGATTTAAAAGAGAGATAGATATAATGTATATCCGTCTTTGTTTTTGACCTCTGGTGGCCATTCTGCAATAGTGTAGCATTCTTAAGTTTGCTTTCTGAAACCTTTTTTATTGGCTGCCCTGGTCATGCAACTCAGGTCAAAGTTCAGCAACGCTCACCAGGAAATGCTTAGTAGAATCTTACATGTGGTCGGCATGTACATTTGGTTTGTCTTGTCCCGTCTTCCCCTGTTTGTGTCCCGAAAAGCATCGCTTGTGAGTAGTGTTTATTCTTACAGCTTCTTTGTAGAAATAAATGGTGTCATCTTTAGGTATTATTTGTCTAAATATTGAGTTATTCAAATGCAAATGTTTTATAAGTTCAGTGCAGCTATCATTTACATAATTTGTATATCTTGTTTGAATAGCTTCCAATAGTAAGTTTTATTTTTATTTTTTTAATTTTTTTTTTCTATAGTAAAACTATTCTCACGCTTCACTTTAGACCTATCACCTTGAAACTGGTGTATATAACCCGCTTACCCACGCAGACATCATTTACTGGAGCATCAACAACGAAATAACTGGTCTCTGTCGGGCGTAGCTCTACAGAGGTTGGGCTTACACACGACCAAATGTAATTGGCCAGTTACCAGTGGCGTGGACAGGAATCTTGGTATGTGTGTATGCGTGTGCTGTTTTGGTTATGGGCATATCTTGACAAGATAGAGAAGTTTCATCTGTCCTTGTAGTACAAGCCAGTTCTGACTGGTTATTCTTTCTTACAGTTTTTAGACCATTCAAGGATATACAGTGCATCATATGAGCTGAGGTTGAGTGGAAAATTGCAGAATAAGTATACATGATGTCTCAGAACAAAGCCAGTTATAACAGCGTTGCTGAGCTTCGGAGAAGGTCCTCACAATTATGACAGATGGAGGATTGTTCATTTATGTACGGAGAATGACACACAAACACACACACCCGGGGTGGTCGATTTCAGGGGTAGCCAACCTCCGCCCTCTCCAGGCTGCATCAGCGATGTGCAAATTGTCACCAAGTACTTTGGCATTCATCTGGACAATAAATTAGACTGAGCCTCCTGAGAAAATAAAGCCAGGCCAGGCCCTTCTTGTATGCATCCTCTGTGTTGGTGGACCAGTCTAACTTATTGTCGAGATGAACGCCCAAGTTGTCGACGACATTCTTGTACTCATCCTCCCTTCCATTCTCCACTCGTCCTACTATGGTGGTGTCGTCCAAAAACTTCTGCAGATCATCAGAGTGAAGGATCCAACACCCTTTCGTCAAACTTTTGACTGGTATATTGATCTATTGTTCTCCTCCCCTGAGGGGTTTGACGTCTGACCCCCCAAATTATTATTTAATTAATAACATATGTAGGTGTCCATGTGTGTCCCCCTTTATTAAATTAACCTTTAATAAGTGGCACCCAGTGTGTGTGTGTTTGTGTGTGTGTGTGTGTGTGTTTGTGTGGGAGGATGTGTCTGTGTGTGTGTGTGTGTATATGTGTCATTCTCCGTACATAAATGAACAATCCTCCGTACATGAATTATTAATTTATTGCATACATTAGAAGAGTCCCAAGATAATCGATAAAATAAATAAATGATAAATAAAAAATATTAATTATATACCCTCAGGTCTTTAAAGTGTTGTTTTTAAGCTGTGAGCTGACTGGTGAAGCACACACATCTACATATTGGTCATAATTACCCCCACGTAAATGAAATATAAAAAGAGTCCCTGTTATTTTGGCTTTAAAGAGAGACGACATCTGCCTCACGCAATCGGATATCGGTACTGTTTAACTTTGTTTTTAACAATAATAAGAAAAAAATATATACATTTATATGTAGACATTTTTACAGATCTGGTAAAGATAAACAGGATTTATCGGACACTTTTGACCAGCACCTCGTAGAGATTGCATCATTGCAGTGATGACCGTAGATGGTGGATAGGAGGTGCTGCAGTTGACCATCGTGGTACTTTTATTTTTTTTAAACTTTTTCCAGAAACTTTAAAATGCTAGGGGGGTAATAAACAAAGTCCGGTGGCTTGACCATTTTTCTCCAGCGTTAAACTTAATCAGCCCTCCCCAGGCATATTGGTGGGGGGGGTGTTGACGATAAAGTAGGCCGGTAGTCTGACGTTAAGAAGAGGAGTTGATCAGATGCCCACACTCCAAAAAACACTTCTCCCAGCAGATGGTGTAAAAGGGTCTGTAGTTGAAGAGTATCCATGTTCTAGTTATAGTTAGTTAGTTACACCAAATCAAGTTATGTGTGTTGTCAAGTGAGTTGAGAGTCTCTCACAGCCATCCGTGAATACAGGGCCTTCTTACGAGCCATAAAAGGTGTTGAGTTGTCACACACACACACAGAGCGCACACACACACTTCTGCTAATTCTAAAACAAAAGAACAATGTGATTGAAACTATGAGAGGTGGTGATCATTCTATTGAGATGTATATGTGAATGATCGATGTAACGATTACTTAAGAATAAGGAATAGACAATCATTAATGCTGTAACAATAATAACATTTTTTAAATTGTGATAAAGGGATAAAGAGATTTATAAATATGACTAACAACAGGAATGGTAAGAAACATAATAACATGAATAGCCTGAACCAGATACTAGTACCAGCCACGCCGTTAATGGCAGCTCTCCTCTAATGGTACTTAATAATTGCTAGGAATGGTTTTAGTGACTTGGATAACTAGTCCCAAGGGTCTGTTTAGTTTACTTGAAGGCTAGAGTAACCTATAGGAACCTTAAAAGATGTTTCACACACCATACAGCTCTCGTTATGTAATAGAACTAATGTCCAGAATCTGATCTTTAACTACAAGTAGTCCTTTTAATTCACTTTAGGTAGGGCAAAGCACACAGCCAAAATTGATAACTTTCAATCAACAATGTGTAGATTAGTATACAATGATGAAATGATAATTAATAAATCATAACTGGATAATATAATGAAAGAGTATAACCGGTTTAATTTGTGATGAGACTGAACAGTCCAATGGTCCTTGATGAAAAAGCAAGAAACCAAGTGGAAGGCAGCTGGCCGCGCTGTGTTTCCTTTGTCGCTAGCCCCCCGCGATCTTGTCCAAAATCCAGAGGGACTCTCAGGACCCCCAATCCATGTCGCGGGCAGAGACGAAGAATTTCAATGTCCGAATTAGTATCCACAGCTGGTGGGTTTAATGACTACTCTTCCCGTTGTGCAATCTTCTTAATAACAGCTGCTGATGATCTTGAAAACTGCGGCGCGTCCCATGTGGACATCCGGCTCAGGCGAGGGTTCAAGGAGGAGAGGCCTTGCAGGCCTAAGCCTGAAGCTGAGCCTGAGAGGATGTTCAGAGGAGAGGTTGTGGAGAAGAGAGCGAGGGAGAAGAAGCCTTGGCTTTTTATCACCTAAGTGATGTCACAGACACTTCACCAGGGCTGGGGGCCCGGTGTTTCATCCAATGGAAGCTCAGTGTTGTTCTTTCAAAATCTGCACTCTAGAAATGGTGGACTTGGAGGCATGTCCTCTGTCACCAGATGTCCCACTTGTCTTTGATCCTCGTTATCACACACTGTCTTCCTGGGGGACTGTCTGCAAACTCTTGGCGCTGCAACATTCAAATGAATGCAGACCGCCTCTTACTCAATCATGTGGTTGGGCGTTGCCTAGAATGCACACTCTTAATGGTTAACAGAAGGGATGATGTATGTGCTGACGCATGTATTGATGCTGGTGATTCTTTCTTTCGTTCTATCAGTCTGTTGTAGCAAGCACTGACTGACAGACTGAGAAACCTCATCGAAAAAGCAGAATCTGTTGTTGGATGTAAGCTTGTTTCCCTGGAGGAGGTGGCTGAGGAAAGAATGCTGGCCAAATTGCTGGTGATCATGGTCAAGGCCTCCCACCCCCTCCATAAAACACTGGATACATTCAAAAGCAGTTTTAGCAATTGGCTCCTTCAACCCCGCTGCTCAAAGGAACGCTACAGGAAATCATTCCCGCCTGGCACCATCACACTCCATAATGTATATGTATCTGCATCTGTCAGACCTGCAGTACTGACATAAAACACTCAGAACACCTTACACCTTGCACCTTAGCAATTTATCTTTCTTTATTTAATGTAACTGCACTATTTTGTTGTTGTCGTTTGTTGCTGATGTTGTTTCTGCTGTGACTCAAAGGAGGCGGATGCTGTCGAGGGGAGGGCGGGGACGGAGGGGGCTCGTTATGAGGCCCCACCGCCACCGCCCGTGTTTCCTATGGAGGATTTTCCCCCTCGAGCAGTCTCGGGATGAGTCCCTCCGTCATTGATTATGAGGTGGTGCGATCTGACGGGGCAGGGCAACCTCCTTAACGCATGGTGGGGGGTGGCGTCACAGGTAGAAAAGACCATGGCCATTGCCAGCTGCCCGGTGCCAAAAAGACCAAAAAAGAGGTCGGGAGGTTCATGGGGCTGGCCGGTTAATACCGGAGGTTCCATCATTCTCTGAGGTGACCAGCCCCTTGACCCACCTGACCCGAAAGGGTGCCTCAGTGTCGGAGCAGTGTCAGCAGGCGTTTGAGAGGGTTAAGAAAGCCCTCTCTGGAAAGGCACTCCTGTGTACACCTTACTTCTCTCTCCCATTTGTTTTGCATTTTGAACCAACATTGTGTAAATTAAAAATAAAAGATAAATAAATAGATCTAATAATATTGTTAAGTAATGATACAACATAAAACAATGACAGACTAGTAACATCAAATTGTTAAAAGTGCCTTTAATTATTCATTTGTTGCACAATAAATACCTCTGTAATAGATGAAATATTTGTGGTAACAGCAGCATGAAGGTCACTCTCTCCCATAAAACTAGACATTAGTACTGCTAAACCGGTAAACATGTGTACAAGCAGATACAAATGTAATATATTTAGTAATTCAGAATAGCAGACTGAACTTCCTTCAAGCTAAAGACTTGCTTTTTGACCTTCTGTTCACAAAGCTACATAGTTACTACCTAGCAACTCTAATCACTAGTAAGGGCATTTGAGGGCAGATTTAACAAGGTGAATTATCCAAGGATAAAGAGAAGAATATGTCAAAGTTAATTTGCCTGGTTAATTAATGCTACTACCTTCAGAATGGAAATCTAAGGAACGGAATCTGTCTTCAACCTACCATTGCAACGTGAAGAAAGTCAGGACGGACTTTAATTCAAATTATGTAGAGAATATGGAGCTGAAAATAGTTAAAAGCCTTTGCTATTTTATTAAACATGTGACATCAATATTTAATAAAAAACACTATCATTACATAGGTGTGTTACCACCTTAAGGGGCAAGACTTTAAATAAAATGTCAAGCATAATTCAAATTAGACTTGTAAACAGTTATAGGAGTATAAAAAAACACAAGTTATAAAAACTTGGAATATCTCACTTGTTAGTCACAACTTTGGTGACATTAATTTCCCCAACAATATAGCTAAATTAAAAGACTTCAGCTTATTTGAACAAAAACTTGTCTTTGAATAAAGGTTGTCTTTTAAATCAAAATGAATTCCAATAAAATGGTTACCATGAAAAAAAACCAATGTAAAGTAAAACTTTTAATAACTGAGTTTAATTATTTGTTTAAATAATGGCACAATGTATTGAGTCACATGTATCAAATTTCATGTGTTCTTTCGTTAAATAAATCTTATTTTCATTTATCATATTTGCCATTGTGAGTTTTAATGCCACTAGTTCAAACAACAAGCATGAATAATAATAAATCTTAATCTGATTCTGCACTCAAATCTGCAAAAACATTGATCCTCGTCCTGATGTAGCTACATGAAGTTTATTGCAGCTACATAAAGTGTATTTGCCTAAACATTGGAATAGAAATTAAGTAATCTATATGAACTGGCTAAACAAACAATAAACTAAACAAGGAGCAGAAATGTGTCCTGAGGTGTTGAGAAACCTGAAATATGAGCAGAAGTAATGCTAACTGAAACAATCAGCTTTACATGTTGAAATTTCCATTCTGAAGAAGTATTGGCTCAGATGAAATACAAGAGAATCCAGATGTATCTGAGAAAGAACATTGCATCCCAACCTTTCACCTCACTGTCTGGAGGATAGGTCAGTAATGCTACCCGGTGACTGCCTGTCATCACTCCTTTTAAAGCAATATTAGTTACTGACAGCTCTACAGTGGGCAATCCTTAATTTTTGTCTAAAGGCTCAATCAATGTTGAGCAGGAGCAACAGTTCTCCCCCTTCTCCTATTGCTGCTGACCAATGACGGCGTCTAACCACTTTTTATATGCCATCGCAAATCGTCTCTGCTCAGGGTTAAAGCACCTGTGAACAATACCACCTACAAAGCTGTGCTCAGTGGGAAGGCTGGGATGGGGTGACAACAGGACGGCTCTCTTTGGTCGCTTGCTGTCACGCAGGTCAGGCAAGGAGACTCTTTCTATCTCCATAAACTCACTGACATGCCTTTGTCCATTCACACTCCCACTACAGCCTGTACAACTCTGAGTGATAACCTCCGGCGGGCTTGGGTCACTGTGGTTACTATGGTCCGACTCTCTGCCTCCAATACTACTGCAGTGGTGCTGGTGTTCCCTCCTCCACTGATGCCACAAGTAGAAAATATGACGCCTGGATGTGATAGAAACACGGACACAAAAATACCATAATGTCCACATACTGTGGGGTTAGACTAGTGACGTTTTTCTTTCTATCAATTATATTACATATATACACTTAACTTACACTTATTAACAAGCTTCAAACCAATTTATTATAAGTCAAAACTATCTAGTAGTCTCACCTGTGACTCCACAGTGCCTCATGTCCAGGGAAGGACTGAATTAGGTCTGAGCACAGCTCGATCTCCTGGTGGAAGAGCTGAAGAACAGTGGTGAGACTCAGCTTCTCCTCCTTATTTTCTGCATCTGCTCCTAACGGCTCCCGATTAGCTTCGGCATGGTTGTGATGGTTGGAACTGGTGCAGGGGACTGTGTTGGACTGATACTGAGAAGAGCAGGTGGTGGTGGTTGCGGAAGCTGGAGTCAGGGAGTTCTCAGTGATCAGTTGCTTGAGCAGGAACTGGCGATAGTGGAAGCCACTGTGGTCAGATACATGCATGGACACCCACAGACGCATAGACGACAGCTCATCATGGAAAACCTGTCCAGAAACACGTCAGTGAGCACAAGTGTTTCTGAAAAACACTAACCTTTGCAAATATAACAAGCATTAAGAAGCATATTTTAGATTTAAATTCAAACCAAAATCTAAAGAACAATAATCTCACTAAAACATTGACAGTCCCTATCATGGCAGAAGTGTTGAGATAATTCAGACCAAAAACTACTGGGAAGCTGTTGCTGACAGGAGCTTTGGACTGAATTAGGAAACCAGCACCAATATCTAGCTGTGTTTATGATGACCCAAAACTAATACCATAAGGACTATTTTAGATCCTCTGTATTTTGACACTTAGCGCACTTTGGAATTTCCTAGAAGACACGCATGGAAGCAGATCAATCAGGAGAGATTTCACATTTCTTTTTCAGACTACGACCCCATTTTAGAGGACTCTATGCTTAGATATATATGCATAACAAAGCCAACAACAGTAAATGAATAAGGACTATTTTAGATCCTCTGTATTTTGACACTTAGCGCACTTTGGAATTTCCTAGAAGACACTCATGGAAGCAGATCAATCAGGAGAGATTTCACATTTCTTTTTCAGACTACGACCCCATTTTAGAGGACTCTATGCTTAGATATATATGCATAACAAAGCCAACAACAGTAAATGAAATGAATACGGATTTCAAGTCTGGAGTTTCTATTTTCCCCTTTCTCTCTCTCACTCTTAATACATGCAATTCTAACATGCCCAATTCCTCATTTCAATACTCTTCATGCTATGATGTGGGTATAGATAAGAGATTTGCCAGACCTGGCCATGAAACAACGTAGGCATTCACACTGCATGTTTTTTTCTGATTTTGCTTGCTGAATATAAGTACTAATGTGAAAAGTGTCCTAAAATTCTTCACCAATTTGATGTTGGTTAACAATTGTTTGCATCCAGAATTGTGCAACTTCCATGGTTGTAACAAAGATTTGACAAAGTTACAATACTCGGTTGATTCGAACAATGTTTATTGTAATACAACAATCCCACCTAGTGGTTAACAAACAGGATGTCTGTGCAATGGTTATCGACATAATTATTAATCGCTGTGATGAAAGGACATGTTTGTTTAGAATGTTGTGGAAATTATACACTTGTATACACCATTATGTTCACTGACGGACTTGACAATAGTGGAAAACGGAGGTGTAACTCAACATGCCTGAAATATAAAAGAAAGATCTCCAAGAGAAATAATAAAAGATATAGTCAGAGACAAAGGAGGCAGACCCCCTCCCCACTCCTGACAAAATCTGCCATGACACATTTCAGGGGCCTGCGATTGATAAAAAGCAATATAATGCAGAATACCTTTTTTATACATTTACATCTATATCAAATCAGAAACAGAAGTTGAAATATGATTTGTATTTATAGAATATGACAGAGCAACTGTTTTAGGTCGTTTTAAATTACATATGGACAATCTATCGGACATTTTAGCTATGGAATTGTGGAACTTTTAATCCGACATTACAGATAAATGAGGACATTCAACAACTAAAAAAAATTTAGAAGAGCAGAGAGAGGGTGGCCAAAAAGGGTAATTATAAGATTTTCCATGAACGGTTAAAATATTTACAACAAAACTACCAAACTTGCAAGTCAAGCCCAATTTTCGAAAATTAATATCAATCAGCATAAACCTCAAATCCTCTTCACAACCACCCACCTCCTAATTAACCCTACTCTTAATATAACAAACAACAGTGTGTCCAACAGAAGAGTTTGCAGTCAAATTCAAGGATAAGATAGACCATTTATGTCACCGTCAACCTATACCCCAGAATGAATTTCTATGTGAGGAAACACTGGAGAAGTTTGTCGAGGTTGATTCTGAAAATAATTACTTTATATCCCAGCTATAACCCTTAACTTGCATTTTAGAAATCCCGATACGCTTTTTTTAGACGGTTTATAGCAGGGGTCAATAACATGGGCGTCTGCATGACCATGACAATATTGAATAAAGATTTTCAAATGTTTTATGTATATATGATACATATATACATCTCCATTCCCTTTTTGCTCAGACAAGCTAGCAGAAGCAGCTATGATGGTTTTTACCCTAAACATGACAGAAAAAGCAAATAAAACTTACCATTTCATAATGATTGGGAGGAGGAATTATTTTTTCAACAGTGAAAGAAAAGTACGTATGTTCCATTTGCAGGCGACTTGTCAGTGTGTGTCACAAAAGCTACCATGCTAAGTGCCCACATGGCAGCGCACAACTGGCAGCCTGTGAGGTAAAGGCAGCCTTGGGCAGACATCCATTTTTTTCAGGCCATTGCAAAAAGCAACAGAAGCTTCATTTAGAGCTGCACATTTTTTAATAAGAACAAGAAAGCCTTTTTGGACGGACAGGTCTTGAAAGGTGCAATACATGTTATTGCAAACACTGTTTAAATACAAGAAGAATGTTTCCAATGTCATCTCCACTCTCTCCAGTTGGCCAACCAACTCAAGAATATTAGTGAGATAGTCACAAAAACGTATGGAATGATTCGTGATCAATCTCACGCTTTCAAAACCAATGTATTTCGATGGAGAGGGTTTATCCTTATATACACACACGTTATGCCAGAATCTGCGCGCATACACACTGCACCGTTTTATCCATTGTTTTCTACATTGTCCTTATTTTTAGCACCATGCTCTGTGTATTCATGCACAGTAAACATGAACCTCCGCGTGATACCTGGGTGACGACGCCAGCCAGGGTCATAAAAAACAGTGTGTCTGTGTGTATATATATTGGTGCTTATTGGATATCAACAGCCTCTAAACACTGTGCTGTACACTGAAATAAAAAACAAATGTTTCTATTATAGCAATCAATCAGCTGATGTACAGAAACCTCATTGGTCAGATTTTTTTTTTGTGTTTCACTCAACATTAATCCAAAACTCCAGACTCGTGAAAATACATAAAATAGTGACGTAATTTAATCTATTGAATTGTCAACAGGGTAACGATTCACTCCCTTTTAATTTTGTGATGCGCACTAAATTTAAAAAACGATTTATCTCTATTGGTAAGGTCTTCAGTGCAGCATTCATGTTGGTTATATCTCAGCACCATACACTCTGAAATGATCTTGCACATGGAGAATTTAATGGAGCCCAATGTAATCCGATCCAATGCTCAGGGCGTGCGCCCCCGAGGGGCTCTTTTGAGCCGAGTGCTGTAAAGGCTAAAGTGAAATAGTATATGTCAGGTGCAAAACTGCATAAAACGAGAGGCAAGCCACCCCAGAAACTCGAAAAGATTGCAAAAGACAGCAACAATGATCACCAGGCCATGGATAGGCTACAAGCTAGCTTTGGCGCTATACATACTGAGATAAAGGCTATTCATGTGGACATGAAGACAGAGCTAAACAACTTTCACAACTCCTTTTTCAGATAAAAAAAAAGAGAGTTATTCTAATTTGCCACTGATTTAAAAGGAAGGGTAGGCAGAATGGAGGAAGGGGGACAGCAAGTGGTTGACAAGGAGGACTGAGGCGCAGAATCAAAATATTTGAGCCACCAAGGAAAGAATTTAAGCTAAACTTACTGATCTCAAATCGAGGAAACCAAGAAACAACAAACAATAACCGTAGCAGGTGATAAGACGCTTAGTTAATGTTTATTTAGTGCCTTTTTTCGGTTTGTTCACCTATTTTTTGGGTGTGACGCCAAAACCTAGACAATTTCAATAATAAGAGACCTCTAGTCGAGGAATGTAAAATATTTCCCTTTGTGTTAACTTGGTTACTAATAGCTAGATATTTCAGTTAACTAGCTCTTCACACACCCAATTTAGATTGTGTCATCAGTGGTGACATCACTCATGGATGACGTTTCTTCTGGAGGTATGTTCCTAAGTTCCATGTATTTGTTCTTACGTGGTAACCATGTCAAGGTCATTCTGGGTTTGCAATGTAGAGATATGAGGTTCTCCTTAAAGCAAATGCCACGCACGAACGAACGCACGAACGCACGCACGCACACACACACACACACACACACACACACTGCATCCGGAAAAGTATCCACAGCGCTTCACCTTTTCCACATTTTGTTATGTTACAGCCTTATTCCAAAGTGGCTTAAATTCATTTTTTTCCTCAACATTTTACACAAAACACCCTATAATGAAAAGGTGAAAAAAGTTATTTTTATTATTTTGCTAATTCATCCAAAATAAAAAAACTAAGAAATCACATGTATATAAGTATTCACAGCCTTTGCCATGAAGCTCAAAATTGAGCTCAGGAGCATCCTCTTTCTACTGCAGCTTAGTTGAAGTCCACTTGTGGTAAGTTCAGTGGATTGGACATGATTTGGAAAGGCACACACCCTAACCCTAACCCTAACTCTAACCCTGTCTATATAAGGTCCCACAGTTGACAGTGCATGTCAGGGCACAAACCAACCATAAAGTCAAAGGAATTGTCTTTAGACCTCCGAGACAGGATTGTCTCGTGGCGCAAATCTGGGGAAGGTTACAGAACCATTTCTGCTGCTTTGAAGGTCCCAATGAGCACAGAGGCCTCCATCATTCGTATGTGGAAGAAGTTCAACCGGATGATCACTCGGTCAGAGCTCCAGAGTTCCTCTGTAGAGAGAGGAGAACCTTCCAGAAGGACAACCAACTCTGCAACAATCCACCATTTAGGCCTGTATGGTAGAGTGGCCAGACGGAAGTCACTCCTTAGTAAAAGGCACATAGCAGCCCGCCTGGAGTTTGCCAAAAGGCACCTGAAGGACTCTCAGACCATGAGAAACAAAATGATTTGGTCTGATGAGGCGAAGATTGAACTCTTTGGTGCGAATGCCAGGCGTCACGTTTGGAGGAAACCAGGCACCGCTCATCACCAGGCCAATACCATCCTTACAGTGAAGCATGGTGGTGGCAGCATCATGTTGTGGGGATGTTTTTCAGTGGCAGGAACAGGGAGACTAGTCAGGATAGAGGGAAGGATGAATGCAGCAAAGTACAGACACATCCTGGATGAAAACCTGCTCCATAGCGCTCTTGACCTCTTACTGGGGAAACGGTTCATCTTTCAGCAGGACAACAACCCTAAGCTCACAGCCAAGATATTAAAGGAGTGACTTCTGGACAACTCTGTGAATGACCTTGAGTGGCCCAGCCAGAGCCCAGACTTGAGTCCAATTGAACATCTCTGGAGAGATCTGAAAATGGTTGCGCACCAACACTTCTCATTCAACCTGATGGAGCTTGAGTGGTGCTGCAAAGACGAACAGGTGAAACTGCCCATAGATAGGTGTGCCAAGCTTGTGGCATCATATTCAAAAAGACTTGAGGCTGTAATTGCTGCCAAAGGTGCATCAACAAAGTATTGAGCAAAGGCTGGGAATACTTATGTACGTGTGATTTCTTAGTTATTTATACATTTGCAAAAAATAAAAAATAAAAATGTTTCACAATGTCATTATGCTGTGTTGTGTGTGGAATTTTGAAGAAAAAAAATCCACTTTGGAATAAGGTTGTAACATAACAAAATGTGGAAAAAGTGAAGCACTGTGAATACTTTCCAGATGCACTGTGTGCGTGTGTGTGTGTGTGTGTCTATATACTATATAGAGACACAATATAGTGTGAGGCGTGCGCTGTTCTTGGTTGATAATATGAGCAAAAACAATCATTAGCAGTCAGCCTAGATGAAGAAAGCGTTTTTAAGAGGTCATAGGCTTTCATCATCATAACATGCCAACAACCTGGATTAAAATAAATTAAACTCTTTTTAAAAGTAGTGACCCTGGAACGGGTTAGTGACAATGTTGCCCCTTAATTACCAGTCTCTTCCATTTGTAGAACCACTTGGAACGTAAGCAAAATGTATAATTTAAAGTGGAATACTACCAGTATTACATTTTTCTGTATTAATATACCAAAGAACCTGGAATTCATAATGATATGATTTAGGTTACTATCCCAAAGGAGTTTAAATCAGATTAACCTTAACATGCATAGTCGGATCAAGAAATAGAGATTAGACATTTTACCGTGCCTACTGTTCCTCTTTTAGTCACTATCTATATAGATACCTACCAAACATTTCTATGACTGGAACCAAATGATTTCCAGAAACCCAGGGTGCAACTCAAAACATTACCAAAAGAAAAGGGAGGCGTGTCCCTTCCGTGCTTAGAAGACTACTACACTGCCACACAGTTAAGGTATCTAGTCTGCTTGTGCAATCAGGATTATGATGCAAAATGGAAAGAACGTGAACTGAACCAATTGTGATCTACCCCTTCAATTTCTATTGGGTGATAAAACCTTTAAGGTTGTGCATTAAGATCAATTGAACAGCTGGACATTAGTTCCTCTGAATATCTGGTTAAAATAATGCAAATATCCAAGACTTGAGAAAGTGTCCGGCCATTAAGATGGCTGGCATTTGATAAAGACTGTAAACCAGCACATTTACATTTGAGATTGAAGCATTGGATCCAAAGGCGTCCTATTCCTTAATTGCTACCAATGCAGGCTTGAATAAATTCTGACATCTAAAAGCAACCAACCACTGAAAAGTGGTATTTACTTTCTCTCATACTCTAGCAAGATAATAGGTAATTTCCCATTTAAAACATTTGAAGGCTGACCGTTCATTCTCTAAGATTACACCTGTGCCTTTCTCTTGGTGAGGAACTCGAAAAGGGATGGGTCAGGTTTTTATTCCAACTAAAATTAAATGGCAAACCAGGTGGGCATAATTGGCATACTTTTAGCTTTTGTCTCACTCCAATGTATTTTAACAAGTCATCCACAGCAGTGTTGTAGTTGCCCGGGATGGAACTTTTTTTCTGCACTATTCGTTCCAGACAACTGTTTTTTGTTGGAGGACTTGTCATCCAAAAAGCAACTCTTTATACACCATCCTCAACAAACACAAACCTGTTTAGTTCTGCCAAGAAATTCACTGGCAATGCAGAGCAACTGGTAGGTTTAAATTCTCACACATACACCTGGAAAGATTTCATTATTGTGCATGACTGACTTTTATCAAAGGTTAAGTCATGCAAGTACCACAGATTTTAAATGAAGATATATTTCTCCAGGAGTTATAACATATGAGTGACAACATATTTGTCTAACAATATCATCTTGGAAACAAATACAACTGATTTCTATCAAACCATAGTGTGAGAAGTTAAAGTGTCTTGTTGATTTCATATGAAAGAAAGTCTGAAGCAGCTAAACTATGAGATTGCAGAAATACTACCAGTATACAATGGCCTCATCCCCATTTTAATAGATGCATTGCCCCATATACAATTTACAGTCAAAATGTAAGGTTGAACTGCATAAACATGTTTATGGGGCGGGGAAAAAGAGCAAGTAAGTTCTCTAAATCCTTGACCTTTTATCCTACCCAGTGCTTGAAGAAACACTGTCTCCAAAGGTGCTGTTAGATACACTGTTGAATTTTGGAGTTTTTCCAAATTGTTGAAAAACGCCATAATGTCTTATCAAATGCGATTCAAAGTAGGCAAATGGACTGGTTGAAGATTTCTTTGAGAGAAAACAAATGATCTAAAATCAGACTCAGACGAAACAATGGTGTCCTACAATGTTAGTTCTCTGTTCACGTGCATCCCCACCACCGAAGCAGTGAGCATGACCAGTAAAGACTTCTACAGGACACCACCCTTCTTGACAGAATTAAACGCACCCTGGAACACATATGCACTCTGCTTGACCTTTGCCTGACCACAACGTATTTCCAGTTTAACAAATGCTTTTACAGAAAAAAACACAGATGTACCATGGACTCACCAATTTCTCCCATCGTGGCTAACCTCTACATGGAGTAGGTGGAAAGCAGAGCCCTGTCCTTGTTTACAGGAATTGCTCCCACCCACTGGTTCACGTATGTGGACGACACCTGGGTCAAAATCAAGACTCAGGAAGTTGAAGCTTTCTCAGCGCACATCAACAATGTGGACAGCAACATCAAGTTCACCCGTGAAGATGGGAGCGGAAACAGCTTGGCCTTCTTGGACTCTGCAGTACACATCGAAGAAGACAGAAGCCTCAACATCGGAGTCTAAAGGAAACCCATACACATGGACCAATATCTACTTTTTGATTCCCACCACCCTGTGGAACACAAACTGGGTGTCATCAGGACTCATCAAAGAGCCACAACAATACAAACAAACACAACCTAACAGAGAAGAAAACAGCAGTAAATGGATAAACACAGTTATTCCGTATATTGCTGGAGAAAATCCGTAGAATCTTCAACAAACATGACATCCCAGTTTACTTCAAACCCACCAACACTCTGAGACAGAAGCTGGTCCACCCAAAGGATACGCTTCCCAGACACAAACAGAGCAATGTGGTTTATGCAGTCCAATGCACTGAGGACTGTTCTGATTTATACATAGGAGAAACAAAACAACCATTACACACATGCACAACGCATGTCACAACACCGGAGAGCAACCTCCTCTGGCCAGCACTCAGCCATTCAACTACATCTGAAGGACAGTGGACACCAGGAAGGTAAACAAGAACAACAACCCAACAAAACTCTCAGGTGAAAATAACAACCCCTCATTTACACCCAGACTCAGGCGAAACCCATAACCTGAATCTGGGCCAGATGGCCAACGACCTGCAAGTTTAACACGATGGTCTTCTAATTAGGTACTCATCCTCTGATTAGCTATTCATCTCGCAGAGGATAAATAGCTGAACTTTTCCAGCAGCTAGTTAGAACTGAAGAAGCCTCTCAGATGAGAGGTGAAACATCTTCAAGAAATCTTCAACCAGTCCAGTTGCCTACTTTGAAATGCACTTGATATTACCATGAACTGGATGACTGAGAACCTTCACAGACATGTTGCGACATAATGTCTTCATTAACGTGTCACAGACATTTCTCTGATCTGATTTTTTTCAACATTTGTTGTTGGTTAATGACAGTTAATGATTGGTTTACAAGCATCGGTAAACTCTTATGAAAAAAATTGTAGTTCCCTACTGAGCATTTCTCTATCCTAAATTAATCCTTAGGTAAATGCATACATAAAAGGGCCTCTTCCTCATCCTACCTTGAAATTGCCCTCAGCCATGTGCTGTAGCACCCAGATGCGGTGGGACCAGGCATTGTAATTGCTGGGATAGCGGGAAGAAGCATCAGAGCAGACCCTTATCTCTTGATGAAGTGTCCTGGTCAGATTATCACTGGGCTTCTGGCTCCTCTCACCCTCTGCCTGTGTTGCTTCACCCTGTGGTTGATCCTTGCTGTGGCCCACAGAGAAGAGCTGATGCAGGATATGCTGTAGCACCCAGCGTCTGTAGAGAGACATCAACTGCATTGGCCTTTGTCTTGAACGTAACCATCGCTGCAATATCGGACCAGGCAACTTTTCACAAAGCTGACTGAGATAGATATAGACTGTATCTATATGTGCATGTGTGTGTGTGTTTGATATAAATATTGATTCATTGATTCTAAACTTATCATGAATTAGTTATTTAGCTAAATATATATATATAAGTAGCTTAAACATATTTTTGCAGTGACAGCCTTTTACTTTTAGATAAGCCAAGATTGCTGAAATTAGTCCACTGTGGATTTTATAACTTTGCTATTAAAGGCTACTGCCCTTTGGTCAAAGAAAAATAATCAGGTTGATTCTTAAATAAAAAGTGGGCATACGCCAAGGTGGCTAAGTGGTTGAGGCACATACTGTTTGAATGCACAAGCCACAAGATTACATTTTCCTAAAAGCTGGATGTTTCCCACTGCTTGTCTGCCATACACAGGCCATGCTGTTGACATAAGTGCGATTGACTTTAAACATGTTCCTATGCCGTCATCTAACCACTGACAATAAGTAAGGAGATGTTGGGTGATGCATCAGTCGGAGCAAGTTTAGCATTTTCTTATATCATTGGGCCACTTCAAACTTTTCCTGTACGCTCACGCTAACTGCATTAGCCATTGTGGTTGAAAGTAGTTCTTACTCTTTTTCACTGCATCAGTGAGTCACTCTCTTTGTCTGCAATCTCATCATCAGTTGATTCAGGAACTCTGATTGATGCTTCCCCTCAACAAGCCTCCTCATCAAAAATCATCAGCTAAATCGTATTTGAATCAGGGTAGCAGCTTACTGGATAGTTTCACAGGATTCATCATCAGTCCACATAAAAGTTGAAAGTTGAAACTCACACTATTACTCTGCATCAGTAAACAAAAAAAAAATCTGATAAAATACATTTTAGGAAAAAAAAGTGCAAGGTGCTGCAGCTCAGTTTTACCGGTGTATCCATGTCTCTGGGCTCTTGGGGAATTTGGTTAGGGCCAGCTTGCCAAGATAAAGGTCTTTTTCTGGGAGAAGAGCTCCGCACAGCAGAAGCTCCTTCCTGCAACAAAAATCAGCAATAAATTAGGCCACTCTCAAGAAAGCATAAATCCTACTTTCAATAGTAAATACAGGTGTGTTTGCACTGGCATGGTGTTTATCATGAATATGATCAGGAAAGATAATGTGAAGAAAAATTGTGTTTTACATTTTTGTATGTTTATTCTCTCAAAAGAGTATATGATGTATTTGGTCTACTTCAAGCAGTTGTTAATTTTCACAAAATCCCGTGAAAAATATATTGAGAGTAATGCTCGTCAGTATTTAAGTTTCAACAATAAAAGCAGTTCAGTCGGCTCCCTGGCATGGTTTCATAATAATGCAAATGTTATTATCCAGGGGTTTCAGTCAGTTAACTGGTGATATATTTTTTAGATTGTACACTTTCTATGCTCCAGATGTTGGTGGCAATGGATCACATAATTTTAATTGTTACCATGTCTACAAGTGTGTCTACACAATTGTGCTAACATAAAGTAGGTAATGCTGAAAAAAACATTGGCATGTCCAGTTGGGTCATTCAACACCCATAAAAGAATGTGAGAAATGATGATGCAAATGTTATTATTTAATTTAGAATGTACACATTTTGAGTCTGAAAACACAAACATTCGTGCAAAATTAAAATGTTTTTATGCTAATGAAATGCATTTTCATATGCAAGTTTACATTTTCATTTGAATTGAGTCCCTTAAACCAGTGTTTTCTCACTTTTTCAGACCAAGGACCACTTAACCAATAAAAAAACACTGAAAGACCACCTAACTAAATATGCAAAAACAATAGGTCTGATTGTCACTCTAACAGTGTATTACAAATTACAGCCTAATAATGACATAATTATTTGACCTTCTCTATATCATTCGTCAATACATTAAATCAACAATACAAACACAACTACAGGTTCTCCTAAGCATTCTAAGCATGTAATTCATATGCAATCTAAATGGTAAATGCTGTTAGATTTTACATATCATAAAACAGAGACTACATTTATTATTGACAATGGCACTCTATACTTGTCATTTTTAAACAGTTTGAGAAACAATTGAAATAATTTCAATGTGACATTTGAATATGAATATACTCAGGGACCACCAATGGTTTGCAGACCACTGTTTGAACAAGACTGCCCTTAACAATTGGTACAAGCTTCGTTTTCTGCTAGGCAGAAGTGAACAGCACACTTTCAACTTTGAACACAGGGTCAATATAGCATACTTCAACCACTGTGGTATTTCGAGCTGAGATCAGCTTTAATTATTTTGTCTTTTTCCTTCAAACATAAATTATGAACAGCGAACATTTAAAAAAAGCTAATGGAACCAAATACTTCCGCAATTGGGTTGATGTCTCCGTACCTGACATTCCATGCAGTTGTGAAGTCCGGGTTCAGCAACAACAAAGTGCAGGTGATATCCACTAAAGCTGAGGGACACACAAACATAAACTGTTACCATCTCTCATTTGCTAAATTACTGTGGTGCTCTGTTACATGTGAAATATATTTAATTACTCAGTTTTAATACAAGACCAACTTCGTTGGCTACTGTGAATATACTCTCAAGCCATTGTGTTTGGTGGCAAAATATGAGGGAGAGTGTTTGTGTGAAGAGATTGGCAATCTGTGTGTAAATCTGGTATCTTAAAATCTTGTAAAATTTGTCAAAAACATTTTCAAAAATATCTTGCATAAAGTATATCTATTATCTACAAATATAAAATATGCGTCACTTTTCTCTTTCTCTAAATGTATATCACATGACTGAGCTCCATTGCTGCTCTGCCTTCCATCTCCCTCTCTCTCATACACGTGGTTATTTTGTTAATGTGCTCTGTATACCAATAATCTATTGCTATTCTTTCCATCCTTGAAGAGGGTGCCAACTTGTCGTTCCACAATTAGTTTATGCATTTTTTCTTGGTTAAAAGGTTTTCACCATGAGGATATCCTACCCTGTACAGATAGTGAAACCCAATTTGGCACATTGTTGTTTGTGAACCTGGACTACGTTAATATAGCTATTGATAAAACTTTGAGTCATTCAACGTAACCTTTGTTCTTTGATAACAGAGTGAAGTGTTTCACTATGGAAATTGCCTCTCCATGACCAACTAAGGAAGCTCCAAACACACAACGTCTGTCAGTGACGGACAGGTCAAACTGTACCAGGGGCACGCCCCCTCATATTACTACAGTCAACCCATCCCTTATCATTCAAGCCCGTTTTTTTCCCCATGCTTATGCAAGGAGGACATTCCTATCGTGAAACAACCCTCGGTTATCCAAGTACAGAGGGTACGTAAAGTAACCCGAAGGTATTTTTCCAACTTCGTTCGGTATTTCACTATGGGAGATATAGACATTTCCCGGGCTACCGAAGAGCAACCTCCTCTGGTCAGGACTCAGCCATTCAACTACATCTGAAGGACAGTGGACACCAGGAAGGTAAACAAGAACAACAACCCAACAAAACTCTCAGGCGAAACTAACAACCCCTCATTTACACCCAGACTCAGGCGAAACCCATAACCTGAATCTGGGCCAGATGGCCAACGACCTGCAAGTTCAACACTCATTATCAGCCATGCCACGCTGACCATTCAATCTTCCGAGCATCTTTTCGCATGCGGATGTGTCCATCAAGTGAACCTCCCACATGTTCAATGTAGGGGTTTGGGTGTCTTTCCAATATCTTAAAATTATCCGTGTGCATGTTATTCGGCCAGTCTTTAATACTCTAAATACACTTTTATTTAAATGTGGAACTATAGTCCTGTCGTCAAGGAGACATAACCTTGGTGAAGCCGAAATATCACATTTTAACAATTTTCCCATATAGTCTAGAACAGTGATTCTCAACTGGTGAGTCGCGACCCACGGACCCGTCTTCAGTGGTTTGCAGGCCTTTGCCCGGGCAATAAAAAATGTAAAAAAAATAATAATAATCTGTGCTTTTATTTTGAAGAGGATTTTTTAGGCAGTGGAGTGCCGTCTAGTCACACTCCTTAACAGTAGGTGGCGACACCCGCCATTTCACAGCATAGAAGAAGACTTCCAAAGTTTGTTATTAAAAGCGAATTGAGCATGGCGAAACGTAAATACGAAACCGAATATATTATGTATGGTTTATCCTACATTGAGGACAACAAAGGACAACAATCTCAGTGTGTTTTGTGCAGCGAGGTGTTGGCACAAGAAAACATGAAGCCTTCAAAACTGAAGCTGCATCTGGAAACAAAACATACCTCTCTCAAAGATAAACCAAACAAGTACTTTCAAAGACGACTTCAAGACCTGAGGACATCACAAAAAGGTCTTACTTCTTCGTGCTCCAAGGAAGACCAGGCACTCCGTGCGTCTTACAAGGTAGCACATCGTATTGCTAAGTTAAAGAAGCCCCACACCATTGCAGAGGACCTAATCTTACCTGCAGCCATGGACATGGTCAGAGAGGTGTTGGATCAATCCGCAGCGGACAAACTGAAAACTATACCTCTCTCAAATGACACTATAAGCAGGCGAATTGAAGACATGTCGGATGACATCAAACAACAGACCACAGCTCGCATTAAGGCAAGTGGGCATTTTGCATTACAAATGGGCGAATCAACAGGCGTAACAAACAAAGCAGTTTTACTCGTTTATATGAGACATGTGTGGGACGGGGACCTACAGGAACAATTTCTCTGCACAAGAGAACTCCTTATTATTATAATTGCAGAAGACATTTTCAGCTCTGTGGACTTATATTCGAGTTCAGTGGGCCTAAGCTGGGACATGTGCGTCGGTATCACAACTGATGGCGCTGCCTCCATGACAGGAAAAAACTCGGGGGTCATGCGGAGAATACTTGGCAGAGCTCTAAATGCAACTTGGAAGCACTGTTTTTTGCATTGGGAGGCCTTGGCAGCAAAGGAGATGGTGCCAGTACTTCATGAAGCATTAAGAGATGTCATCCAAGTGGTAAACTACATTAAACGGAGTGCGAAGAACTCCCAGTGATTTCAAAAACTGTGCCAAGATCTTGGTAGTGAGCACGTACAGGTGGTGTATCATGCCGAGGTAAGCTGGCTTTCGAGGGGAAAGGTACTGTCCCGTTTTTATGAACTGCGAGATGAAATTGCAGCCTTTCTTGCCGAGAACAATTAGCCTCTCGCAGACCCGTTTAGCAACAGTGTGTGGCTCGCACACGTTGCTTACCTCGCTGATGTGTTTGAACAATTAAACACATAAATGTGTCTATGCAGGGGAGGAGGCACAACATTTTTGAACAATATGACAAAATCGATGCTTTCAAAAAAAAGATCTCGGTGTGGGCATGCCATGTTTCTAAAAGCCGACTCGACATGTTTCCCAAATTTGTCGACTATAACTCCAGACTTTGAGACTCTTGTTAGGACCAAAATCATCCCCAGTTCTTCCATTAACTCCTCCAAACTCAGGTCTATGATGTCAGTAAGGTTGAAGTTAGTGCAGCTTAATCTTCTTCAAAGCACATTGTTTTTCAGTATTTACCAACTGATAAGGTAATCAGAAGAAAAGTTAATTTTGTATACTTGAATCTTTTTGAGTTGCACTTTTTTTTTTAATTTATTTTGAGTTTGAGGATAAAAACTGAAGAAACTGAATTTATTCCATAGTGCACTGTTGGTTGTCATATTTTTTATTTCCAGAATAAGTGACGGAATAAACTTTAAGAGTACAGTTAGTGAAGTGTTACTGAATGTTATGTTCAATCAATTTGAAAAGTTGTTTTTTTATCATTGATTTGGGTCGCGGCTTGTCATAAAGGGGTGATGGTGGGTACTGAAGCCAGACCAGCTGAGAACGATTGGTCTAGAACATTCTTCCATAGGGAACAACAATTGAACATTCCCATAGAGCATATATGTGCCAAGTTCTTCTCCACATTTCCCACATATATCGTCTTTATTCAGGCCCATTCTATATAGTCTTTGTTACGGCTGCCACCGTGCCCCCTTCCCAAATTGTGCTGTCCAAGCTTTCCAGCTCTAAGTAAAGCATACTGCGCTGGTGAGGGCTTTGTTTTTCTTTGAAGTGTGACTTATGTACATAGCTCTATTGTTAAGGGTCTATTTAGGTTATATTTGTATACCAAGTAGGCCCTTCTCCCTTACTTACGTGTATTATAGTTGATTGATTATTGTTATTAAATGACTTTCCTTAACCACCAACATCTGGTTTATGTTACTTCCTTCACCCCTTGCGAGCTGGGTCGTAACAGTCTTGTCGGAGTATAATAGTAACTGTGAATTATCTTATATTGAATGAATTTGCTTCTAGCTTCTCTTAAGTATTCCTCAGCATTGGATATAATCCCCTCCCATGTATTTTGGTCCACGGTAAGTAACATGTCTTATTCCCATATTATTTGGAGACCATCATAGCCATTGCCATTCGTCCATGGACTCATCCCATACCACCTAGATGCTTTTTGAAATATTGTTGGTAGTTGTAAGTAGCATAGTATTGTATTCTTATCCCTATTAATGAAATGTATCCCTTTCATACAATTTTCTGTCCAAATTAAACTTGTCATATGAAGACGTCTGTTCCAAATAGATCATCTAATGTCCTGATACCTTTGTTAGCCATTGTGCCCAGTAAATCATCTGATTATCTATTTTAATCTTAGGGTTGTGCCATAAGGGTGTATACCGTTCCATATTGTAGGGAACATTTTTTATGTACTTCTCGCCAGACAGTTTTGGAGTGTACCAAGATAGGATTCCTCACGTTATTATTTCCCTTGTTCTTAATTGTTTGTCCAAGAGCTTCAATTGGTTTGAAAGGGGAAGTAAGTTCCTCTTCAATCAGTACCCAGTCCAGATCAGTATGTATTCCATTCCAGTGTCTTGCAAGCTTGGACATTTCAAAAGAAGTACCATAATATTTCATGTTCGGCAGAGATAACCCTCCTCTATTCTTTGGCTGACATTATTTGTCCATGTTAATTCTGGGTTTCCTTCCATCCCAAAGAAAATGCTGAACCATTTTATTTTATTTCAATAGTAATTGTTGCGGAATGCACGTCAGTATCATTCCAGTCACGTAATTTATCTGCAGAGCGATTGTCATCTTTATTGCGTTTACCTTCCCCCCACAGTGTCAAGTGTAACCTACTCCATTTATCCAAATTAACTTTGATTTTGTCTAATATTTTTTCAACGTTAGTATTCATAATTTTTTTCTATATCTGATTCAATTCTATCCACAGGTACTTAACACCATCACAGAACCATTTAAAATTGAGGGTAGATAGTAGATCCTGAGAACAGGTTTGTGACACTGGCATTGTCTCTGATTTGTGCCAATTGATACAATAGCCAGACACCTAAGAATATGTTTCCATAACCTCCAGTGACACTTTGATGGAGCTTGTCGGATGTCCTGATTTTGTATTAAATTATCATACACATAAAGAAAAAGCTTATGCTCCCTACCGCCTCCAACAACTTCTACAATTCTTGGCTCTTCTCTAATCAAGGCAGCTAATGGTTCAAGGAAGATTGTAAATAGAAGTGGGCTGAGACTGCATCCCTGGTGAGTTGACGTTGATTTTTTAAAGAATTGAGATATCAGCCCATTAGTAAAAACTGCAGCTTTAAGAGACGAGTATAAAACTTCCATCTACAGAAGTCAAACCCCAAATCCTAATTTTGACATAGTTGCTAACAAAAACAGTCATTCAACTCTGTCAAAAGCCTGTTGTGCATCTAGGGATATGGCCGATACTGGTTGCTGATCGTTCAATTCATCCAAATTAAATGCAATAATCTTCTCATGTTATCATTTGAGGATCTGTTTTTTTTTTATAAATCCCAGTTGATCTCTGTGAATGATTTTTGGCATTTTTTTTCTTAGAGAGAATTATGCAGTCAATGTTTATAAGGCTAATTGGTCTGTAATTAGCTGGGTCTTATAAGGCTCAATCTTTTTTTGGTATTATTGTTATGATGGCCTCATTAAGGCTTTCTGAAAGTGAGCCATATTGAAATGCTTCTTGAAAACCCTCTGTTAATATTGGAGAGAGGATATCTACGTATTTCTTGTAATATTCTGCTGGGATCTCCCAGTTTTCATATGCAGTACATAATAGAAGTTCTGACTTCAGATTATGTTATAGAGACATCCAAGCTACCTCTGTCTTCTTGAGAAAGCTGTGGTAGTTTCACCATATGAAAAAAAATATTCAGGCTTTCGCAGCTAGTTGAACCCATGGATGTGTACAGTTCTTCATAAAAGTCCTTAAAAACTGCATTAATCCCCTTTGATGACGTAATTATTTTATCATCTTTTTTATGATTGATGTGATTGTGTCATTTGCATCATGATGTTTTAGTTATCTGGCTAGTTAACTTCCTGTTTTGTCACAACTCTCATAAAAAAGCCTAAATAATGAATACTCTGCCTTTTTATTATATATTTTTATATGTTTTATTTTTTTATGTACTTCAAATTTTAGCTGGCAAAATGTCCTGAATTTCTCCTCATTATAAAATTCCGCTAAATGTCTCTAATCTATTTGACCAATTTCTTTCTTTTTACAATATCTGTGTCTGTGTCTTTTAGATTCCCCTTTCTTCCATGAGCTATGAGCTATAAATGTTCCTCTGATAAATGCTTCGAGGGCATCCCAAACAGTAGCTACCCTCTCAATTGTTCCCGTTTAATTCCATGAATTCTTTAATATCCTCACCAAGTGTGGCTGTGAACTGCTCATCTTGTAATAGACTTGATTTTAATCTCCATCTTCTTAATTTACATTTGCCAACCTTAAGGCCTATATGTTCAACCAAAGCGTGATCATTTATTGCTATGACCCCTATATTGCAATCTGTAACTAAGTTGACTGTTGAACCCGAGATCAGAAAAAAAGTCTATTCTAGATTAACTTTTGTTGGAGTGAGAGTAAAACATGTATTCTCGGTCCTTGGGATTTACAAGTATCCAATTATCTGTTAGACCCAATTCCTCCTGTAATATTTTCAATGTTTTCCTGTTTTTAGGACTTACACCTGACCTAATTTTATTTCGATCTATGTAAGGACCTAATGTTTGATTAAAATATCCCCCCCCCCCCCAATATAACGTATCCATCCCTAATTCGTAACAATACTCTGACTTCTTGAAAGAAAGTTGGATTTTCCGTGTTTGGGGCATATATATTACACAGTACAACTTTAACTCTGTTAATAAGGGCCTCTACATCTATGATGCGTCCCCCATTATCTGCAAAACTTCTATCTAACAATACAAAATTAAGTTTTTTGTTTACAAGAATTATAACTCCGCAACCTTTACTAGATAGAGTTATGAAAGACCATCCCAACCCAGCCACGTTTCATTTTCAAAGCTTCCTCTTCATTGTTGAAGTGAGTTTCCTGCAAGAAACGCAACATCAGTACGTTTAGACTTAAGATAAGTGAGGACTTTCTTCTGCTTAATTGGTGTACTACAACCATTAATATTCCATGATACAATATTAACATGGTCGACCATTTTTTACAAAGATTAAACGTGTGTTTCTCTTTGATTTAAAGACTGTAAAGTTGCCCTTCACTAACTCCATACACAATAACCAAATATACTATACATTTTGCGTGTTCCACTTGACTCCCAGTTTATATTGAAGCCCAGGTCCATGAGATGATTTATCACTTTAGCAGTGTCTTTGATTGCCTGATCCCGCTTGCCAGAGCATATCGTCTATGTACGAGAACATTCTGATGCCGATGTTACGTAATGAATGCAGAGCTGCTTCCACACACTTGCTGAAAACCCTCTGGGCTAGTGAAAGCCCAAACGGGATGAATTGGTATTCATAAACTCTGCCCTGTTGGCAAACCTGAAAAACTTCCTGCGTGCTGGATAAATGGCGATGTGAAAATACGCATCCTAGAGATCGATCATCACGAACCAGTCTCCCAGAAGAAGAGTCCTTTGTGTAAACATTCTGAACGTGTACTTTCGTAAGTGTCCTTTTAACACCCGGAGAGCTAAAATAGGACAGAGGGACAAGCTCCCTTTTCGCCGGCAATTCGCCTTGGGCTCTGGACCTGGTTACGACATGGTAAACTTAAATTTTTTTTACTTTTGAAAATGTTAAAAGTGCTGGGTGACACTGTATTACATGTTGCCCCTGAATCTCCTCTCCCTGAACCTGAGAGGGGAGAAACTGACAGATGACACGTGGAAAACCTAAAGAACCCAGGGTCTCAACATGAACTTGGGGGCTTTGTTCCACCAACATCTCCCTTATTTTCTTTGTGGGAGGGGGAGAGGGAAGGAGTGCTAGGTCGCACGTCCCAGCGATTTTTTGCTGCCACAGCCACAATACAGTGTTTGCCCCATGGCTTTTGGTTCTCTGACCGAGGCGCCTGGTTTGCCTGCCCAGCTAGCTGTCTTTGGTATGGCACCCCCTTGTTTCACTCTCACAGCTGCAGCAGGGGGTCGAGGGATGTGTTACCGTGGTTATCAGAGATCAAAGGCTTCACCTCTTGTTTTCTGACGGCACTGGCCTCCCTCATTTTGTCTAGGGCTGGACCGAAAAGACCTTTGCTCGGGTCGCCTGTGCATTCTTAACCTCCACCGGACGTCACTCTGAAGACTGAGAGGCTAAGCCACAGGGCCCTCTCACCTGATACCGCCAGTCCCCGCATCCCTGAACTGCACCCCGTGAGGAGCGCAGGATGAGGTAATTCACCACAAAGATCTCATTCCAGAGCAGGGTTAAGTGACCCAGTGTCCAGCTGTCGGCCCATCTCCTCCAAGATCGCAGCTCGGTAAGCAGAGACAAGTGTAATTGCAAGCCAGCACACTGACTGAGCTGCTACTTATATGCCCTCTGGAAAATGGAAGCGGTGAGGCATTCCATTTTGTTTGGCAGGGAGATGCTGGAAGATGCTGAAAGAGAGCAATGGTTAGGGTGGAGGTAATATATGGTCTGGACCAGTACCTGCTAATTTCTTTCATGCAGGCAGTCTGCAGTTACTTTGCTTTGCTGGTGGGAGCCTATTACCGTCATACAGGTCCCTCTCTGGCCCATCAGCGTCTGGGGCCACAGGCCATTGGATTCCCAATTTGGACGCGGTCCATTTGCAGACTTCATAAAAGTTGCTGTCCAGCGGAGGAGCAGCACAAGATGCACTGGGGGGCCTGTATTGATAAGTGGAGTCATCCTCCTCATCCTCCTTCTCATCCATATCGAGGTGGTAAGAGTTGGCGTTGCCTCTGCGTCCTCACAGTCCGGTTCCACCTTGAGGAGCCTCTCAAAAAGTGGAGGCAGGAACAGGGATTCTTCGTCCTTCATGTCCGCCTATCTGGTCGAAGCTCGCAGCTGATGGGAGCTGACTGCGGCCTTTAAGGTGGATCCTGACAGACAAGGGTCCTGGTTATGGCCACCACCACTCTCAGTCTTCTTTGCAATAACTTTTCTAGCATTGATGCAGAGTGTGAGCATGACTGGGGCTAGCCAGCGATGCTTGAGCGTGTTGAGCACCCATGCACGCAATGCACATCGGATGTGGTTCCCTGCCCGAGGATATTTTTTTAATATTGTTTGCCGGACCTCTCTTTGAAGTTTATGTATGCTTTCAAAAATGGTCGTAAATAAAAAAACATCCATCAGGTTAAAAGCCTCCTGAAATGTTGTATCTAGTCTTATGTTATTCCCGAGACCAACATTAGGGAGCTTACAGCTACACAAAATAAATCAATTTGACTGGCTGATAACGTCATTTATATTTTTCACAGCAGCACAGAATTTGGTTTATTTAAGTTTGGTTTGGTTGGCAGTATGTGTGGCTATCTTACGTTGTTGCTAATATTACGATTTAATAATAACTATTTTTGTTTGTACTGTATGTTTGAGAACAACTCACAGACAGACAGACAGACAGGCAGGCAGGCAGGTACGCACGCACGCACGCACGCACGCACACACGCACACACACACGCGCGCTGCAACTCTGGCCCTCACAGAGAATAAACGTAGCCTCAGTACAGCTCATCCATATTATCATATATGGGCAAGAAAATAAGGTTGTTTTGAGTGTATTAGGCTAATGGCTTTTGTTACGGCACGACTATATAGTCCCACTGTGTCAATCATGTAAGATTTAAGTATCTATTTTGGCGACTTAATTTCAAAATGCTGCAGAAATATTGCTGATGTTGAGCAATCATGGTCAATTCCTCCCAATCATCCATAAAACACTGGACAAACTTAAGAAACAGACTTTCAGCAACAGACTCCTTCAACCCCGGTGCTCAAAGGAACGCTACAGGAAATCATTCCTCCCTGGCACCGTCGGACTGTGCGGGCTAAGGTCAGGGTCCTGAACACAACACAAGCAGAGTGTACGTGCAATGTGATGCTCCCAGAGGAGGGTGTGATTGGGGTGGGCGGATCGATCTAAAACATTGTTGGGATATGTCAGGATTCTAACGTTGGTATTGGCTACTTTCGCTCCTCTCACTCACTTCGCTAATGCTCACTCTGCCTGTCCCCCTTCTCCCCTGCTATACTGTGATTGGTGTGCTTTCATGTCACTCAGCAGCACACTGCTGGCTGCAGGATGGTAAAGAAGAATATGAGTGGCTTTTGGTCTTATTTTACAGCTGCAGACCAAAATACTGCAAGCTGCAATGTTTGCGGAAAACAAATAAGGTGCTGTTGCAACACCACAAATTTATAAACATTTAAAAACACACCAAAAAGAGAACTCCGAGCTGCAGAGTAGATGGAGGGAGAAGGAGGGGAATACCACAACCATACCAGATTATGATAATTATTTGGGGGGGGGTCATTCAGGCAGCTGACCCCATTCTTCAATAGATTTGAAATTTCATCCCCCATGAACCCAGCACGAAAGTCTGGGCCCCCCACTAGCACCAGCGATACCTCCCAGATCTCCCCTACACCCCTCCTCAGCAAGCAACCCTTCAAACTCACTCCCTTCCTCCTTCGTTCACACATCTGCAGCACTCCACCACAGCAACCCACCCCCGTAGCCGGCACTCCTCTTAGCTGAGAAGCTGTCAGTAATGGAGGTGGACCAGTGCCTAGTGGCCTGGATCACGAAACTTCCTCACCAGCAGACCACATTACGCCACACTGCAGGGCAGCGTGTCTGATGGGCTGGTAAGCAACAGCGGTGCCCCCCAAAGGAACTGTGCTGTCACCCTTCCTGTTCACCCTCTTCACCTCTGAATTCCGCTCCAGCTCATGCCACCTGCAGAAGTTCTCAGATGACTCCTCCATCGTCGGCTGCATCACAGATCACAATGAGGTGGCGTACAGAGCCCTTGTGGACAACTTTGTGGCCGCAACCACCGCCAGCTCAACATCAGGAAGACGAAGGAACTGGTAGTGGATATCCGCAAGCGAAAACTCACCCACACAACACCAGTGAACATCCTGGGAATGGACATTGAGATGGTGACATCTTATAAGTACCTGGGTGTCCACCTGAACAAAAAAAACGACTGGTCTGATCATAACTCTGCCCTGTACAAGACGGGCCAGAGCAGATTGTATCTTTCTTAGATTGAGGCTGAGGTCTTTTGGAGTCCAGGGGGGCACTCCTGAAGGCTTTCTATGACTCTGTGGTGGCATCAGCCATCTTTTTTGGTGTGGTCTGCTGGGGCAGTAGCATCACAGCAGCGGATAGGAAGAGACTTAACAGGCTTATCAAGAAAGCCAGTTCAGTTCTGGGAGAGCCCCTTGACCGTCCCTTGGTGGGAGAGAGGAGAATGATGGCAATCTGTCCCACCCGCTGCAGGACACAAGTGCAGCACTGCTCAGCTCTTTCAGTGAGAGACTCATTCACCCAAAGTATCTGAAGGAGAGGTATCGCAGGTCCTTCCTACCTGCCGCTGTAAGACTTACAATCAACCAGTGCTCACAGTCAACCACGTAATTCAACCCTTTCAAACATTTGGTGCAATATTTTTTCCTAATAGTGCAATATTTTGTATGGTTAATTACTACAATTACTTGCCGTAAATGTCAAGATATTGGTATCATATCAATATACAAATGTAAGTACTCTGTATGGTCAATTATTCTAACTAGCATTGTAAATCTTAAACTGCACAACATTTAGGCATTACATTCTTTTTTTTTGTCTCTCTTCCTGTAAGTTACTCTATAAGGCATTTATTTTCACAGGGTTGAATGTTACAGTTAGAGGGAGAGAGATATTTAATGCACCTTGGCCTGCTGACTCTATGTGGGGAATCAACAATTAGCGCATGTCAAAACGGCTGTCAGTCTGAAGATCAAAGGTATCAATGGCAATGCTTAGACATGCTATCGCGTGACGTACAAAGGGTCCCTGATGATCGCATTTCCTGAATTTTTTGTGTTTTTAATGTGAAGAAAATGGCCATCAAAGCAAAGTTTACAAAAATAGTGGCAGCTCTCATCAAAGCCCAAAAATTGCTAGAGTTAACATGGGAGCCTATGCCATTTGTCCTGGACTTTTTGCAACGCTTGGTCATTTATGACCCAGATGTATAAATCCCCACAAGGGAGCCTCAAATTACGTTTCCTGAATAAAGACCTTTGAAATTAAAGCCGAAAAAAATCTGAAGATTGTTAACCTCCTGTCCACTCTAGTAATTGCATCTCGTACTCTTGCTGCGACCATTCCGTTAAATACACGCCCATTATAAAATCTGAAACACTCAACACAAATCTCCCAAAATGTAAACTTGGATTTTGGGAAAATCGTGCTCTCAAAAAAAAACATGTTAGGCCAATAAAGTTGAAAATCTGCCTGTTTAAACATTTAATGTTTGTAGTACGTGAAAGTATGGCGAGTCAGTATGGCCGCAAAGTTGAGGGTTTTCGATCTCTCGTTCATTCTTATGGATAAAAATGTTGCAGTTTTTAGCGATTTGTGCGAAATCCTCTTCGGTAATGCAAGAGAAAAGTTGTAGCACAACATTCCTGATCATTCCTAACGTTTTTGATATGCTGCTTGTGCATTTCGGATGTACGCTGCAGAAGCAGTAGCGCGCTAAAATATGGGACAGAATAAGAAAAAGAATTAATGACGTTACTACCTTAGCTGGTAACACCTCTACTCTTGATCAGCCACCATCTTAATCATCTCCACATGAAAACTGTCACGTCACACTCTTGTTAATAGTGCGTCTCTAGTATGTAGCATTTTGGCCAATCAGAGTCAAGCTAACGGCACAGAATTTCCGGGGAGGACCGGTCGCGACAGGGTGGGAGACATTGAACCCCCTTCCTGCCTCCGAGGAAGAGAGGAGAGTTGGGTGCATTGTTGCCAACTGCAACTCGGCGACTTTAGAAAAAACAAAAAAAACAACCAGAGACTTCTTCTGGTTTTATTGCAGAGAAGAGACTGTTTTTCAGACTGCATGAATTGCGCATTCACAGAGCCACTGCTGATCCCTCCCTGGCTTACAGAGAGCAATGTAATCCTCAGTAACTTAGCGCAGGGGCTGTCAAAACTACGGCTCGTGGGCCATCTGCGGCCGGCTGTGCAGTTTGTTCTGGCCCACAGCGGACACAACACATCACCTTTTTCAACTTGTGAGTTTGCAGGTATGTTATAAAGTGGCGCTCACATGGAATACTTAAGTTAGTATTCAGAAGTACAACTTTTTATGGTTTGTCAGTAATTTATATAATATAATAAATTTATAAATATAAAAGTGCAAATATAATTTGCACATTACAAAGTGCATTCTAAAGATTTACAAAGCTATGTATCTCTGAATGATGATACGATAAAGGCTTCACCAGAGTAAGAAGGTTATAGTAGGGCAGGAACCTTAACATGGTACCTGCAGGCAGTTTTTCGAAATTGTAGGTAAAATTTCTGTCAACTTGCAATACTGCAGGCAACAGGGGAATAAAAAAAGTATTTCACACCATAGCTTGTCTATGGAGATCTGAGCTTACAATGTCAAAAAGTAAATATGCACTAAAAACTATCAAATGTGTTTACTTATTTTGAGTGGCATCGATTTCTGGACCGATTGCAAGATTAGACCACGGGTGTGGTGTGTGATCTCTTACTATCACCACATAACTTCTGTTCTGGGGGAAGGGCGTTCTGGTACCCGCTCCGTATTTGCAACTCTGTCCAATTTCAACGCAGAAGTTGCGGAGTTGCTAATTTCACCGCTGCTCTCAAGTCAAGGGGTTTAAAAATAACAATTTTAAAAGTTTCATATATATATATATATATATAGTACCATACTTTACATATAGAAGAAATAAGAATAACATCAAAAAGACCAAGAAATTAGGTTTGTCTCCTTGATAAAAGTGTTAGCTTGTACTACTACATACATTACCATAAACAGATAGTTAACTAATTAAATAACATTACAGAATAAAACATACCTAAGAATAGGGCCACATACTCATGCCAGTGCAAAGTATTTACTGTTCTGGGGATGCTACCTTTATTTTATCTTAACAAAAAAAAATTATGTTGATGTGTAGTTTTACTTTAAGACATAGTTCTTCTAAACCAGTAAAAATTGCAATATATCGCAGCATATTGCAATATGTTTCAAAATCACAATAATATTGTATTGTGACAAGTATCATGATTGACCTGATTGATTGTATCGTGGGGCTTCTGGTGACTCCCACCCATATCATTAATCCTCACATTTTGTTTTTAAAATTATTTTGTCTGAGCTTTTTTACTCCTGTTGATCCCTACATAGAAATTTGACAACAGTTCCTCAACACACAGACAAGTGTCCTGATAATTTTAGAAAATGTACATGCCACTCATTGGACTGTTTTAAATAAAACAACCTTAAAAGATAAAACCCACGCACGCACGTCTTCTCCCTTATCCCTATACCGTATATGGATTTCCTATTGGAAACTCATCACCCTTGATATCCCCTGCCTTTTTTAAACATGTATCCTTTAACAACAGCTCTGAAGATGATCAAAATCCACACCACATACTACAGATAATCCTGTCATTTGTCACTCCAGACTCACCAGGTGTTAATATTTACACTTTATATACTACCAACATCTTTTCCAACATTGCAATTAATGTGTGTTACATAAGCAATGGTATTCATAAACTCTGAAGTTGTATCTTAAAAAGAAATTCCTAATTCCAAAAAGTGATACATATTTGTTGAGAATCAATCAACAACAACGACTCATTTGATGAGAGTCAATGAATGTAAAAACATTCTGTGTTTAAACACAGATTCACACTTATAGAGCTGAAACCCACCAAATACCTGCTTGAAAGTTGTAAATGATACAGCGTTATTCATAAATGCTTTACATCTATGTTTAAATGTATTAAATATATAAACAGATTTTTAATTTTGGCCTTTGCACATATGTTTTATATATGCAAAATATGGTTGTGAGTCTGCTTAAAGAAATGAATTGCAGATGTCATTGCAGAGTCATCTATAAATGTAGACATCTATCACAATCCTATAATCCTTATTCTAATAATGTCATATGCTGTAGTTTGTTTATTTGTTTAAATTTGATTTGAATTATGATAACCTCTTATCTAGCAATGTGTTTACAACTATGCCATCTGCTGGAGTTCATCACAAAAACCAAGTGGATGTTTTCTATTGGTAGAACAGCACTATAATAGGGACCTGGTAAACTCTAAGATTAGTTTGACTCCCTGATAAAAGCTTGACACTGAAATGGGTTCAAATGAGTTTTAGGTCAACATGACGAAGATGTAACAATAAAGACCTTTCTTCAGTTAGCAGTGATTTTCTACATGTTCTAACACCAATTACACCTGTTCTAGTAGTCTTTTAAAGTATCAAAGACTGTTGTACATTTTACACAAAATCAATAGCTGCTGATAAAATAACATGAATCTGCATCTAACTGTAATCTCCACAGAAGATTTAGCCAAGTTCCTTTACCTTCCCTGTCCATCCAGTGTTTGCGCTGGCGGTAGAGCAGCAGCTTGTTGTGGACATATGGCAGCAAGAACTTCACGCACCAGCTTTCAACTCCCAGCTTGTTCTCCACCAGCACGATGGGACTGCAGTTGTAGCGTGCCTCTGGACATGGGATCACACCGATCTCATCACTGAGGACGAAGAAAGATGAGATGAGAACAAAGGCTGACGGCAAATCTTATTTGTTATATATATGCATATCAACAAAATCACTCTGGCAACACACATCCGTGCAGTTTCCCCATATATATCAAATTAGTAATATCTTGACAATTTGTCCAAAGCAGGACACCATAAGTCATGCCCACTCTTTGACAACTAGAGTGCCTTTAAAAGATCAATTATTTTATAATAAACATTAGGCCTTTTTGATAAAAGATTTGTATTGGTCCATATGTCCTTTCACACTGTAGGATTAAAGATGTGTCATAAAGTTGTGTTGAATCTTAAATAAATAATATGATATAATAAAAACATTGTGCCAAAACATTTAACTTGCATCAGTTATATGCTCAACAAGAACAGCCAAACGTGCTTGAACCAAGGCACTGTTTTTAATTAACCAACAAAGATGTTTGTGCCGCTATGTTTTGATATTGAAACCGTTTTGAATTTGAAGTAAATGGACTAAGTAAAATAAATCTTTATTGTTGAATCAAAACAAGTGGAATGAACAATCCCATCTTCTAATGTGCGTCAAGACAAATTCCATCAGCAACCATTGTGGCCTAGCTAAAGACCCAAGTCAACTGGTGATAGTCACAACATCATAAGAACAAGAGAGATGGAATGTGCATTTTTTTCTTCACCTAGTTAGATACCTGTGTATTTGTGTTCAAACTCAAGTTTTATGATCAGTGTGTACTAACGTGTGTGGATTAAAACGGTGCAAACACACAACAAACAAGTCTTCAAACTTCAGGGAAATGTTCTTGCCTTTTGCTGAGATGTAAAATGCAATGTAAGTACGGATGCCGTTAAGTGTTTTGAACAAACAGGCGACCCAATCAGAGAAAAAATGTGAATACACTAACCACCTGCTGCACAGAGGACTGACCGATATCAGGTATATTTTTTTGACCAAAACAACCAGATAACTATTCACCCAACTTAAAAAAACTGCCACTGAAAACATAAAATGTAACTAAAACCACCTGCTCTTCCTTTAACCTAACCTTAAGTTAAGTGCAAAACTTAATAACAATTACATAAAATCATCAACAGTGTTCTCAACTGGAATAGCTTATTATTAATCTAGGATATGTATGTGAAAGACATATCCATGACACAAAGCTTCCTCATTTGTTAGCCCCTTGGTGGATCTGACGGGAATATTATCTGTTTGCAAACGAACAGTGATGTGTAATGACCCTGCTGCCCTTATAATTATATGTACACTAAGATGGCTCACACACAAGATAAGAAATACATATCAACTTAATACTAACAAGGCACCACTCGACTTTTTGTTCTTGATAGAGGAAAGGCTACCTGATGTCTTAACTGAAAATGTTGTACACTTGTAGCCACCGCAGCGGTTGGACAGTGTGTTCCCTTTTTATATTTTCTCTGATTGCGCTGCAAACACAAATACAGCATCCACAAACCCTTGCGGAAAAAACAATCAAGCATTCTATATCTCTGCATAAGACAAGAACATTTCCCCTTAGTGTAAAGGCTCATTTGTCGTAAACTAGTCACCATTTGAATGAGCACACATGGTATGCACTGACCATAAAGCTAAAATAAAGTGTGGCTCGTCATTTTGCATCGTGCAGGATATCACAGCTTAAAAATAATGTTTAGTCTTACATACATATGAACATATACACACATGTATCTTACTTGGTATAGAAAGAACACACATTAGAAGGATCTTGTTATGGAAAAGTCTTCTTTATGTCACCACACTTAACAGGCACACAGGAAGCAGTGGGTCAAATGATGAATTGGCAACTGACAACATATAGAGCACGGAAACAATGCAAAAAAGGGGCCCCAGTAAAGTTGAAAAACAAACATGTAATGTGGTTACATACCGTGGTACAGACCATGAAGTCATCATATTTTATATAAATAAGATAAAAGCGAAGTCATAATAAATTTACAAACACTTCATTTTTGAAAACTGCATTAGCACCTAAAAGAGCGACTGAGTTAACGACACAAGGAGTTTAAAATATAGTTCTAGCTATATGATATATGTAACGTAAAAACCGCTGAACGAGCTGACCAAACTGTCAACTTTCTCAGAACCGCTGATTTCAGGCAATAGCCCAAGCCCGAATATGACGAGCAGGATCGAGTATATTAAATCGTGGCCAAAGGAAGTGACAACCTGCGCTCCTGTCTGTCTTGTTTTTCGCACACAGCCATACTTACATATTTGGATTTCTCTTGAAGGCATTGGAAATGTCTTTGACAACTCTCTGCACCAACACAACTACCTCCTCTGACTCCGCCATTTCTAGCGCATTCATTGACGTCACTGGAAGAAAGTTAATATCCGGGTTAAATACAACTACCGGAAGCACACACCATGCACTTGGACGCAGCACTGACTGTACGGCCCGTTGCTGTCATACGTCAACGGGTCAGCCATCTTGTTCCGGGCAAGACTAACCCGTAAACATAATAGTAAGCAGGGCAGCGTGGGTCTTTCTGGATGAAAAGGTCTATAATGATTACAATTCTCAACCAATTATAATTAGTCGCATGGGCTATTCAAGGATGTATGATCTACGTGGGGTAGAAAAAAGGTTGTTTCATATTACACAGAATCACACTATTAGGATAAAATAGTATCATAATATCATAATCTAACCCTAACCCTATAATAGTACTTAGTCACAATGAGGCCTAGCTTTGACAAGCAAATAAGGCAAATATACTAGTGGAGGGGTCAGCGACCTTGTCAATCAAAACATATTTGACCATTAAGGGTTCAGTTTAGGGTTAACCCTGAACCAAACCCTTACCCTAACACAGCTTATACAGGTATATATATATAGTTAAACTACATAATAAATAGTTTTACTGCAGGATTACATCTGTTAGTTGGGAATGATATATATTTATGTACAGTAGGTTAATGCTTGAGAAAAATCTGCTTGCATAAAAATGTTGATCGAATAACGGATCTGGGGAGGTTTTTAATATCACTCCTCTTGTGCAAGAATGGACTTCTTCAACTTTTATGTGCTCTTGTGACTGGCTTCCTCTAAGGCAGTGGTTTGTACCATTACCTTTAAAATATGTTTTAAAGACGTACAACACAGCGCCATTAGAGTTTACACAACCATTTAACTGAAAAACACTTTTCAGTTGCGTTGCTGCTCAATTCAACCACCAATCCATTTTCAAAATCAAGACTGGCTTACCGTCAACAGTGAACAAATGTCATCTCGAATGTGATCGAATTTAAAATGTAGTTTATCACAATATTAAAAATGTAAATTTAATAAATGTTGCTAACCACTGATCTTCAAAGGGACCACAAAACTTTCCGCAGTAGTTGAATTTGAAGTCTTAATCGACATCATGCTCTGTTTAGCTTTCTGCAACATTTACAAAATCCTCTTTTTTTTTTAATTAATCTACAGCTTTATGCTTTGGTTAATGCTGCATGCTTTGTTGTCATTTTTTTTCTTCTGCATTATGTCTTTAGTCTATGTCTCTCCCGATATCAAACACGCAGGTAAGCCAACAGTTAGCAGTGAAGGCAAATCAGTCCTTCTACACTGAACAAAACTCATTGTCTATTTTGGTTATATAAATGGATGTCATATCTAAAGCGGGTTCGTAAACCCGAAATGAGCAACCGGCAGGGAAAGGTGCCGGAAAGTAGAAACCTAAATGTGATGCATATTTAAGCTGAAAAGAAATGTTTTAGTCTTTTTATTTCAGCATCACTGTTCTACTATTTAACTACCTCTACTTTTACTTTAAAATGTCCCCTAGGAAATGTCAATTACCAATGCTTTTCTATGGATGGCTTAGCTCTGAAATGTGTGTTGTATTGTAAAGCTGATTCCTACTGCGGAATGGTATGACTAACCCATTTGTTTCATTTACCAGGTTAATATAAATAGCCAATCAACCAGCTTTTACCAACCCGGAAAATGCCCCGTTAAAACCTGAAGGCCTCAAGTCCGCCTGAATTTTAGTTGTTATCTGCCAAGGAACTGCAAATGGAAATGACCATTAAGATAACTCAGGTTATATGCATCTGTGGTAAGATTTATGTTTATTACTGTACATTGTCCTTTGCAAATAAAATAAATAAAAATCTGCAACAATATGGATGGGCTCACACGAAAGCAGCTGCTCTGTTAAACATGTATCTTGTTCGGAATGAAGTGCAAGTCAGAACAAGTCAGATATTGACTGTGTGGGATACTGAGGACATGGAGGAGTTGATTTGTTGTTTCAGCTCCTATCTGATGACCTGGTTGTTTTCCTATGAGCCAGACATTAGTAAGTGTGGGGTCTCAGGTACAGGGCAGGCCAGAGAGATCTATGTTTTTATTGTAGATTATTGAAAACTCTTCAGAAAGCAACTGATGGAGGCTTATACCATCATGAATGTACACCCACTGTTGACCTGTCCAGTCGTAGCGCTTTGGTCCACTGCGAACACAAAAAAAAGGAAATTCACTGATATGAGGACATTGAAAGTTTTTCAGAAAAAAAGCATTTTGTTTTTCAACGCCAGAGCTTTGCTTATTGGTTATATAACCTATTTTATAACATATTCACCAATTTTATGTATACATTCTGTATACTGTATAACAAACATTTATAATAACATTGTCGTTATGTGTTATCTCTTATGTTATTCACTTGATTTCAGAAAATCTTGCTTATATTGCTTAGAGAGATGAATTACATGTCTTGTTGCAGTGACACACTAGGGTTTGGAGAGTACAGTTATTATAGGGGAGAGGTCCAAAGCACAGTCGAGGCAGTCTCCCTCTGGAAGGGTGCACGAATAAACAAAGGAGACTCCACCTCTAATGCCTTTGAGCATTAGAGGTGGTTTCCCGGAAATGCAGAAGACAAATTTCCCCCGACTTGTGTGTTTGCATGTGCATGTTGGGTGGGACGATGTGCAATTCTAATTCTAATACTATTCAGCTTGGACTTGGCCTTGCCCTTGATGGACCAAAACTCCCCCTGATTATTTTAAACTATTGTATGCTATGTATGTATGTATGTATGTATATGGTGAAATATATTCTATGAAATAATATTCTTATCTTTCTTTGAGGATTTTTCATTTCCAATTTCATCTAAATTTCACTTTCTCAAGCATCTGTTGGCAAATCTACAATAATCAACCAATATTTGCTCCTAAAGAAAACGCACGTTTCAAAGCATATCATTAATAAACTATATATCCTCATTACTAGCTCTAAATTTCCCCCCAACTTTGTGTTGTGGAGGCACGGACAAAGAGGAAGTAGCCTAGGAAGCACTCTATGAAAATGTGATGCTTATGTCTTACCTGGTGGGAGAGGAGAGCCAGATTTGCTTGTTTGGTGTCTGTTTGTTGACGACGTAGGTCCCATGGCCCCCACCAATCTTAACTGTCAACACACCACTCTTTGAACAAAGACAGAGCATACACATGTAAAGTACAGTTTTAAACACAGCATTCAACCACATTTATTTTCTTTGATTAACGAGAAGTAGTTTTTATTACAGTACAGATGGCCTTTTTATACGTCATTAGCCTATCACTCCAGGCAAGCCTAAAATCTTTTAGGTTACTTGAACACCACTTTCATTCTAATTTCCAAGCTGTCTTCTTTAATGCCAGTGTTTCCGAGTGTACCATTGAGCTATCCTCCTGAAATCTGCATCACTGACTTGAGTTAGTGAGGAAAATGTAATCCTTGAATATTTGTAACAGCCGCATGTTTTGGTATCCTTGAGAGTGGAAGCAAATTACTGCGTGCTATACCGAACTGGGCCGTACCGTTGGTGGAAACAGGGCTTTCGAAATAACTAAATGCAGTATTAATAGCTGTAACGGTTAACAACTACAGCTACTGCTGGAATTAAATGTCCCCACTGTGGGACAATAAAGGATTATTTTGTCTTAAGACTGTGACAACCCCTGCTCCCCTGCTGGTGGTTCAGGGAACATGAAAATGATTAGGAGTAGAGGGTGTTGACTCATTAAGGCAGTCTTCTTGCTTCTACAAGGTTTCAGTAATCCAGAGTGGAATTTTGCATCAGCTGATTGTCAAAAAGAGTTAATCATGACATTCCTAAAGAGCATTATATCAGCTAACAAGGGCCTTAATATATATGGGAGAGGTGACCTAGTGGTGAGGGAGACAGGCATCGGAGGCCCAGTCGAGGTGGTCTCCATCTGGAAGGATGCACGAAAAGAGACGCCATTTAATGCCCTTGAGCAAGACACTAACCCCATTTGCTCCCCGGATGCTCTCAGCGGTCCACTGCTCTGTGGACTTGCATGCGCCATAGATGAATTAAAGAGGTCAAATTTCCCCCGACTTGTGTGTGTTAGCATGTGCATGTTTGTGTGGGACGATGCGCAATTCTAATTGTAATTAAGCTCCCCTCAAAGTTCATTCCATCAGGTTAACCCTCTTCTTATATTCCTCAATCAATTTGACACAGTGCATGGTTATCACTCTAAAAATTGTAAGAATCCCCAACATCCAGATTTTTTGTTTGTATCTCTTATACCCCCCAATTCAATCAATATTCAGTGCAATTGTGTTTTGTTGTGAGCCCCGAGACCCTTTGCCTTCATTTGCTGCTGACAGGGTTGCCTGGCGTCTATTGGGGAATAAAGAGCACTTTATTTCAATTTTTTTTTTAAATAAAAGTCGCGTTGGTATGTTAGTATTTTGTCTGGATTTAAAACATTTAAATTAGGTAAGTTTAAGCCTGAATGTAACAAGGAGGATTAAATACTTTTCTTCCCCTTGAAAATAATTTAAAAGGTAGTTTTCTGAAAAGGTTTGTCATGTTTTACATTGTCCCATGATGTCAAATTAATAAATATATAGGAGTCTTCTTTAATTATCTTTAATCTTTAATTAATTTACTATAGTGTTTAACTTGGTAAATTGTAATGAAACAGTTAACACTGTGTATTGGAAGTATAATAACATTAAAAATGATATTATAATGTTGTTGCCAAACAGGATCTGCAGAGTGCGGAGCCTTCAGTCCACTTGGGAACGGATCATACTAGTAGGGATGTGAATACTAGGTCTGAACAGGGTCTTGAACAGCACACCCATCTTTTATAGCCATTGGGCAGTCAAATAATCCATATTAGTTTTATGTCCCACTGTGCCATTTGAACCAACAAAGTGACACTATATAAATGGGGAAATATTGGGCTCAGCTTGTTATTACATTCCCAAATAAATATATGTGTGACCTGGATAGACCTATTGTATCTTTAACAACTATTGCAAAAGTAAAATTGACATACATTGGTAATAGCAGTTAAAAATTACACTGACCCTCCAACGTGATGTTTAATTCACTCCTCCATATTAGCCAATATAAATACCATGTATACAGTCAGCAGCTCCATAGTGAACAGGAAAAATGACTTACTGAGAAGACAACATCATATTCTGCTCCAGTGAAAGCCTCATCTGTCAGATCTTCAAAGTAATCAGCCATAGCATTCAGTGTCTCCTCTGCCAATCTCTCGTATGCTGCTTCGGAGAGCTCACTTTTAGGCAGCAACACAAAGTCACACATTAGTTTATACAACCAACACAAGCAAGTGATGCTTACTGAACGGTGGGTTACCATATCTGTACAGTGGTTGATTTCTCCAGCCTTGGCGGTGTTAAATGGATGTTTTTCTTCCACATGTGACCAACGACTCTGCTCTTAGCCCACTGTCACAAAAAACCTTAATTCAGACACTTTAAGTAAAACTTCAAAAAGTAAGTGGACAAAAAAAAGTTGATATTTCTTTTTTATATATATATATATTTTTTTAAATCAACATTTGTTTTCCCTGCGACGTATGCATTTCATTAAATGGTATCGTGTTAACTATATTATTTAAGTCGCCCTGCGTCTTCAGTCAAAGAGAAAAAACGCAATACATTTGCGTCCAACCAGTGACAGTTACGGCTTGTGTTCTTGGAACCTGCATGGTGGGTTGTTCGATGACGGGTTTAGCAATTGTACAATAATATAACATGTGTTTAGTCACTAGGAGCCAAAAATTGTATTTAAACTTTGCCCGCAAGCAGGGCTTACTTTGTTCGATGCGTGGCAGGTAGAAATCCATCCTCTCAACCTTTCTTTTGCGAGCGGACCAACTCCCGGGAGGCAAAACAAGCCCATCAGCTAAAACATGAAAGGTCATTAATAATGTTCACTCCTAATATTTCAAAGAATAGCATGGGTCGGTGTCGTGCTAAGTGTAGCAAAGAACGATGGAAGACTTAAGATGCTGCTACCTGGTTACAGAGGCTCCTAGTTCTCTGTCCTGTCACTGTGAACTGTAAGTTTGCAAGGTGTAACATACATCTGGAAATACAGGGAGCTTTAGTTAACAACAGCATGATCTCCAGAAGTTAGGTTCTTCGCTTTCTTCCCGACTTCCTTTTCCGGGTACATTGTCGTCTTCTTTGATAAGGCAGTCTACTCGTGGCGGTCGCTTACTGCTGCCCTCCTCCGTCCGGATGTCCCCCCATGCACATATATAATCGGTAGTACAAAACCAAAATAATTTGAGCATTTTTTTTTTGTTTTGTTTTTTCTTCAAATGTTCATGACTAAGCAAGGTTGAAACATTTAAGACAATGTCAATAGGCGCCATCAAGTCTGTGAAAAGGTCAATTTCAATTACACAAACATATACACAATAAATCTCTTCCCCTCATGTGTTAGGCAATTTGATTTATGGGGCTAATTTGTCATAGTACTACTTTATTTATCGAGATATTTTGACGTAGTGGATTTTCCTCTATTTTTGCAAAGACTGAACAGCTGTTAAATGTATAAATGTGATCTACCCAGGGTAAACGACAAAAAAAGTGTAAATGTTTATATACAGTTGTGCTTGTGAATAAGCCAGAATAAACATATTTTAAGTGCAAACATTGTGATGGCTGTTTTAATTAAAAAAAACAATAATGCAATGGGTCCACCAGATCTGGGCACATTGGCTGAGGAACAAAATAATGAGCACCACACAAGTGCTAAACCAGGAGGGCCAGTCCACTTATACACACACAGTGATCCAATCTCAATAGTTTTCTTGTTGTTGTTCTGGTGCTGGCACCAACTGGTATCTGAAGGCTCTGTCTTGTGTTTTAATCTTTGAGATTCTGGTAACCACAAGTAAGCTTTCATTTAGAGAGACAAGTGCAGGGGGGAAAAGTGTGACCTACAGAGATTTGTTTTATGTGTGCATCAGAGAACATCTGTCTTGGGGAAAGATAACTCCACTTTTCCTGACAGTGGAATTTGGGGCCAACGTGGTCCAGAGTAACAATGTAACTGGATAATGTTTCTTGAAAATTCAAAATGTGTTCTGATATATGTTCTTCACGGAAAATTAGCCAAGGGTCCCAAAAAGGGTCCCACAGACCCAAACACCATACAAGGGTTAAGGTGTTTAAGGAAGAATACAACAACTTCAGCAATGACAATTATTGTTGTGCTATCGATCAGCGTACAAAACCTTATGGAACACCAGGAATAACTTTTGTGTCCATGGAAGAGTCATTATTTACATTAACAAACTGGTATTAATCTGATAAGTATGACTCACACCATCTGATCTGTAAAATATTCTGTCATGTATTGTGTCAAATGCAGCACTAAGATCTAGCAGATTTGAACTTTAACCAGTGCTGTTTGTGTGCTATGGTGTAATTCAAACAGAACATTTTCCCTGTGCAGGTAGTTACATAATTGTTTTTGCAACAACTTTAATGTCCCATAATGCAGCTTTATGAATTCTGTACAATGACATTGTTATTTCTGTAATAACATCTGGTCTAAAGGGAGGGCGATCGGATGTAATCTCTCCAGGAACTGGGAACCACAAACCTCCAGGTCCTTAAGGAGAGCCGGGAAGATGGCTGACGACCTCTCCCACACTGGACACCCTTTATTTTATGTTGCACCACTAAACCGAAAAAAAAATCCTTGCAATGACAAATTAATTCGCAATAAACACGTTCCTAATTCTGATACAGTAGTGCTGCTTTTTTGGGTGAATGCTGCTGCAGCATTATTTCTGCTACAGTAATATTGCATTTATTGTGTGCATGCTGCTACAACAATCTTAGTGTATAAATGCTGCTAAAGCATAATTCCTGCTACAGCAATATTGCTTTTAAAATGTACATAACAGCAGGAAAAACTCTAAGAAATTCAAATGAGGATTGCTTAGCCCCCAATCCTGCGGATGCAGGAAGCAGTTGTGTTATTTACAAGGGATCATATTTCCCTGGATATGACAATATACCTTCAAAATTAGTATGAAAATTGAGTATGGATGTCACACTTGCTTGGAAGTTTGGTATATGTGTATTTGCATGTAAGGAGTAATGTGGAATACAAAAAAATTTGACCAGTGCACAGCTTTAGTAGGTTTTATTTGGTAGCTGTCATTTTCTCCACTCCTCTGATGATCCTTACAGTAGACATACACATTAACTTACTTAGCTCTGTTGTATTCATCAATATCTGTCTCCTTAAGATGTTTCTGTCGATGACAGTTATTAAGTATCTCCTGGAATGTGTGTTTCATATCTTGAAAAAAAGATTGGGCATCTAAACAGAAATTAGTCCAAAAATAACAAGGCGTTAAAGCTGAGCACCAGCTTTATCCTCCTCCTCTTCAGCAGCAATCATCGTTCCATCAGTGACCCAGCATTAATGGACCTGGCTTTTAAGGAATGTTTTTGGTATAACAAAAGTTGTTGTATTATTTGGAACTTTATTTTCCACATAACATAGAAAGCATATCAATACACCATAGAAGAGGGGGCATGTGTCTTGTGTTGCAAACCGTGCCTGGTTTGTGGACCATGGGATGTGATACCATCTGATAGCCCCCTTTGTTTGGGAAAGTCTAAAATGCCAGCACTATTAAGACAGTTTGCAATTGGCACCATTGTTTTCCCTGAATTTTACCAGTTTCACCTTATGTGAAAAGTATATAAAGATTTAGATTAAGCTGCTGCAAGTGAATTATTGCACTTCAATTGCAATTAATTCAGTTTGAAATTAAATGACAGGATTAGCAGAGTTGTGAATTTGAATAAATGTTGTGAAAGATATGTTATGTTAAGTTGGTTTTGTTTAAGTCAGTTCATGTCTTGTCACTTTATGTTTAGCCATGCCTCTCCTCATATGTCAGGTGAGCACTTCTTCCCTTATGTATCTTTCCCGCCAGTGTGATTGTTTGCCCCTCACGAATTGTGTTCACCTGGTGCGTTGATTCCTTCATGTGTATATATAGTCCTTGTCTCCCCTCTCTCACATGTCGTTATTTTTGTGCCTATTTCCTGAGTGGCACATTCGAACACAGAAACTATGTTTTGCAAGCACATAATTATATTTTGAAGCGAAATTGCCTGTCATGCACTCTCACAAACTCTCCGCTGCACTCGCTTGCTCTGCCTTGCGACCGCTCCCTCCCTCTACACACTCGAGATTGCCACCTTGCTCACGTAAAGGTGGCACAGTGTGCCAACCTTGCTGATTGGATTGGTCTCCAATCATATCTTCCGGAGACGAAGGATCCAATCAGCATCGAGCTTCTTCCAGTTCTCCGATTGGTTTGCTTTTTGGCACATTTACAACAATATGTATGTAAATGTGTATTTAAAGACATTTATATTTGTGGGGAAAAAAATGGTTGAAAAAAATTAAATAAAATATATATTTTTTCAAATCTTAAAAAAGACCCCCTGTTGAAGACCTCTGACATAAACAGTAATTATATATTGCTTGTTGTGTACTTTTTGTAATTTATATCAAATGTTTGCAAACAAACCTATTTAGAAAAGACAGAGGTGTGGCAGTGGGGTGTGGTTAGAGCGCTGGCTGCAGGTGAGAGAGGGGAGTGGCACACAAGACAGCTGACTGTAATCAGGTAATCAATTTGAAGCCGTTGTGGCCATTTAAAATTATTCACAGGTGCAAATCATTTAAAATGTCCACAACAGCTTTGTTGCACCTTGTAGCACACCTACATTTCTGAAGGTGTGTTAACCATAAAACCTCATCTCCCATCTCCTTTTCATCTCCCAGGATCCAGCCTGCTGCAAGAGAGACCAGATCCAGGTTAACCACATGCTTTTATATTGAGTGAATTGATTACCTGTTTCCGGTCAGCTGTGTCTGGTCTACCGCCTGCCACTCCCCACTCTCACGGCACCACACCCCACTGCCATATATCTCCAGCACGCGTCTCAGGCCGGGGGCCCGCCGGCAGCAAGCCAACTCCCCTCCACTTAGCGAGAGAGGAAGTCGGCCACAACCATCTGGTTACCCGGCCTGTGGATCACCTTGAAGTTAAACAGCGGAAGTGCAAAATACCAACGGGTGATCCGGGCGTTGGCATCCTTCATGCGAACAGAGGGTGAAAGGTCGTCAGAAAAGGTAGCACAATGCCCACCGCCCACGTTATGGCGAGGCACTCTTTCTCCAACGTACTGTAGAAGCAGACGCCACCTCCTTCCACGCTTTAAGGAGGTTCACATGGTAAATCTGTGTTGCCCCGCCCCTGTCAGATCACACCACCTCATAATCAACATCCCCGACTCGCTGTGTAACCACGAAGGGCCCTTGCCACTTGGCGAGTCATTTGGAGCTAGAAGATGGGAGTTATACAAGTACTTTCTCTCCCGGTGTAAATAGTCTGGGTCTCGTCCCTCTATTGTACAGGCGCTGCTTACGTTCCTGGGCCTGGAGCAAATTCTCACGTGATAACTGACCCAGTGAATGGAGTTTTGCTCGCAGATTCATAACGTATTCTATTTCATTATTGCTGGTGCTTGGACCCTCCTCCCAGTTTTCCTTAAATAGGTCAACGACACCCTGTGGCTTCCAGCCGAACAACAGTTCAAATGGGGAAAACCCCGTTGAGGCCTGGGGAACCTCGCGTAACAGACGGTCCAACCATTTGTCCCAATTGTGACTATCTTTGAACGAACTTGGGAATCATGTTCTTTAGTGTTTTGTTAAACCTCTCCACCAGCCCATTGGTCTGGAGATGGTAAACACTACTCCATATTGAATGAACACCCAGTAGCTCATAAAGCTTGTGTAGTGTGCATGACATAAATTACGTTCCTTGATCAGACAGGATCTCTTTCGGGATCCTGACTGGGCAATAATATGAAACAGTGCCTGCGCTACACTCACACTACCTCGAATATTGTGTTGCTTAATCCACCAGAACTAATACAAAACAATATCCCCTTGCTTTCTAGGTTAATGGCCCGAAGAGCTCAATACCAATTCTTTCAAATGGCACCTCAATTAATTGGAGGGGGCACAAAGGTGCTTTTGGTGTGGCCGGCAGGTTACCCAGCTGACATTAGGGGCAAGATGCGCACCACCGCTTTACATCTACCCGAATTCCCGGCCAATAAAATTGGGCCATGATTTACCATTGAATACAACAGAGAGCTCACATTTCCCTAGTGCACGGGAACGCACCCCCATAGCCCCCGCTAACTTAGCAAACCCCTGCAAATTTGATCCCAAGATCAGGGGGGTGCGTAAGGCGAGTGTTAACTCCAGCCTTTACTCTATGCTTTTTGCCCATAAAAGAAATGTACTGGTGAATATCCCCATGCATACACCTCACGTTCATCCACAATGCTTCTACCAATGCCCCGGTTCGAACCAATTGTGATGGATCATCGTCTGGTTACAGCCCGTGCCCAACATAGCCTGGTGGGTACCCCTCTGAATACATACAGGTATATGGCACGTCCCCACAGGACCAGGGGAAGACACTGCTGGTCCCGCAACCCGGACCAACTGTCCCACTTCCTATAACGGACACTTGCGTCAGCAGTGGCTGGGCAGCCCGCACCGCCAGCAATCCTGCCTAGACGTTTGAAGAGCCCCCGGTGGTGCCAGGTGGCCATACACAGAGGATGGACCCTAGGAAACAGAGAGAGGGTTGATGGGCAATTGAGGCTGCGCTGTATGTTGGGTCTGCCTGCTGCTGCAAGCGGAGCGACACCTCCCTCTGGCTCCTCCGGGAAAGGGAGAGGTGGTCCTGAGCGAGGACGACTGCAGCTTTGAGGCTGGCTGGGCGGTGACACTGGACCCAATATGTTGCTGAGGACGGCGGGCCAGCCACGAACTGCTGCAGTGTCACACGCTCGATGACGTCCTCAGCAGAGTGTGTGTCCAGTCGGAGCCATCCCTACGCCTCATTGTGGAGCTGCTGCCCGTATGCGAAGGGACGGCCGGCATCAATGAAGGGGGGCCCTCTGAAGCAGTGGCGTTGTCCCTCTGGCGTAAACCCCAGTCAGATCAGGATGGCCCTCCTCAGATGTCCTTAGCTGCGCTGCAATGTCACCGGCGGGCCGTGCGCATGTACAGCACCGTGCCCTCGAAGATGTCCAGATATGCCTCCGGGACATCTTCTTGTCATCTTTTGGAGGACGATCAGCGGAGGCAGGGTGTGGCTGGTCACGGGCGCTGTCTCCTGGCTGGCTGGACACTCCAGCAGTTCCCGTAGGAGAGCCCGGTCCTCCCACTGTGCTGAATCATTTTTGCTCTGCTGGCCCTGTAGCTCTGTGGTGCTCTCCTGCAGGGCAGCGAGACCCTGGAGCGCCTGCTCCAGCGGGCTGCATGGGATGTATCCCTCCATTGCCCCACGTTGGTTGCCACAGTGAGGATCAATTCTCACTCAAATGGGTTGAAGCAAGGAAGGATATGTTATTTACTCCAAAAAATGACTTTATTTCACAGGTGCTGTTATGACCCTGGCATGGTCTAGGGAAAAGGGAAGCAACATTCAGGTTGCGCGAAACCCAGATAACAAGAGAACACAAGAAAACACACCCTTCAAACAAAACACAATACGACAACGAGTGCCTCAATTCCAAAGTCCACAATATTAAACAATAACACACACAGAACACCAAGTTTAACCGACTCCGGCAAAACACTCAACAAGATTATCGGACGTTACCAGCGGGAAGCACCGAACAGGGAACAGCTCATATTAAATCACTGCCCACCCCGAGCAATGGATTTCCATTCACTATATACAGACTGCTGGGATTGGCCCGTGCTAGTGACTGGCCGCCCAGCCGTCGACGCTACAGGAGCAGATAGACAGGAACCAGGGACATTCTCAGATGGGCGGTCTCAGGGCGTCACGCTGGAGGGAATCCCCAAGGAGAGCAGATGACGTCATCAGGGCGCAGGAATAACAGAAGGCGACACACTAAATATACTAAATATACGGACGGTCACACCAGTGGCCGTAACAGCTTCGTTGCACCTTGTAGTTATTCCTGCGCCCTGATGACGTCATCCGCTTTCCTTGGGGATTCCCTCCAGCGTGGTGGGTTATTTACAAGGGATCACATTTCTCTGGATGTGACAATATACCTTAAAAATTAGTATGAAAATTGAGTATGGATGTCACACTTGCTTGGAAGTTTGGTATATGTGTATTTGCATGTAAGGAGTGATGTGGAATACAAAAAAATGTGACCAGTGCACAGCTTTAGTAGGTTTTATTTGGTAGCTGTCATTTTCTCCACTCCTCTGATGATCCTTACAGTAGACATACACATTAACTTACTTAGCTCTGTTGTATTCATCAATATCTGTCTCCTTAAGATGTTTTTGTCGATGACAGTTATTAAGTATATCCTGGAATGTGTGTTTCATATCTTGAAAAAAAGATTGGGCATCTAAACAGAAATTAGTCCAAAAATAACAAGGCGTTGTTTCAAAAGCTGAGCGCCAGCTTTATCCTCCTCCTGTTCAGCAGCATTCATCGTTCCATCAGTGACCCAGCATTAATGGACCTGGCTTTTAAGGAATGTTTTTTGTATAACTAAACGTGTTGTATTATTTGGAACTTTATTTTCCACATAACATAGAAAGCATATCAATACACCATAGAAGAGGGGGCATGTGTCTTGTGTTGCAAACCGTGCCTGGTTTGTGGACCAGGGGATGTGATACCATCTGATAGCCCCCTTTGTTTGGGAAAGTCTAAAATGCCAGCACTATTAAGACAGTTTGCAATTGGCACCATTGTTTTCCCTGAATTTTACCAGTTTCACCTTATGTGAAAAGTATATAAAGATTTAGATTAAGCTGCTGCAAGTGAATTATTGCACTTCAATTGCAATTAATTCCGTTTGAAATTAAATGACAGGATTAGCAGAGTTGTGCATTTGAATAAATGTTGTGAAAGATGTGTTATGTTAAGTTGGTTTTGTTTAGCTCAGTTCATGTCTTGTCACTTTATGTTTAGCACACCTACATTTCTATGTATGTCTCGTTTCACAAAACAGCCTTTTCACCTCCCAGGATCCAGCCTACTGTAAGAGAGACCAGAACCAGGTTTACCACATGCTTTTATATTGAGTGAATTGATTCCCTGATCCGGTCAGCTGTCTGGTCTACCAGCTGCCACTCCCCTCTCTCACCTGCAGCCAGCGCTCTAACCACACCCCACTGTCACAAGAGGATAGTAATTTTGGTTAATCCTGTGTTCCTCCAGTTCTGTGTGAAGTTCTGAGACACCAGCCGCCTAAGTCTTGCACTATAGCTATCAACTCATCCTGTAGACTCATCTGGTCATATCTCTATTGTGTTGTCATAGAAAGGGGAGGCAAGGGACTATCTCAGGCCTTTCTGCTTTGTGTAAGAATTAGAATTAGAATTACAATTGGGCATCGTCCCACACAAACATGCACATGCAAACACACACAAGTCGGGGGAAATTTGACCTCTGCATTTGACCCATCTGTGGCGCGTGCAAGGCCACAGAGCAGTGGACAGCTGAGAGCGTCCGGTGAGCAGATGGGGTAAGTGCTTTGCTCAAGGGCATTAGAGGTGCCGTCTCTTTTGTTAGTGGCGGGGGTTAGTGCATCCTTCCAGTGGGACCTCAGAAAATCAACAGGCAACCCTCTGGTCCGATGCCTGTCTCCCTCACCCCTAGGCCACCTCTCCCGAGGGTTTGATGGTTTAATTTCATATGATTGATAGTTACACTAAGATGTGGTATGTATTAGTTTTGTTTTCCCTGGTAATGCAAAGGATCATAATATAGTGTTTTTTCTTTATCATACTCAGTTATTCTGCTTGTTAGGAACTGCTACTATTGTTCATTTGATGGATGTAGGCCAGTCTTGTCTAAATGCCAGGGCTGATTTGCTGTCCCAGTCTAGCTCTGCCTATGCTGTGGCAGTATTAACACAATTACTCTAAAATATACTTAATATTAATACTATTTCCTACCTTTCTTACAACTTTAATGGTTTAAGGGCTCCACTTGAGATTACATGTTATTATTATCAAATACTTTCCAATCTCATTCTTAACCTCTAACTCTGGGAGCTGGACCTTTACTTTGAGAATATTTATATCACAAAAACTTTAATCAGATTTTGGTGAGAAGCCCCCTATTTTCTGATCTGATATACTTTTACATTTTCTCTCATCACAAACTACTAAACGAGAGGAATCTGTGAAAGAAATAATACACACTTCCATGTTTATCGTTACCTTTTCACATTCTTATTCACAGCACAATAACTCCCATTTCATAGTAATGATGTTGCTGCTCTCATTGTTTACCCATTTTCAATCTTTCTTGAGACCAGAGGTTGAGTTCAAACAAATAGGTTATTTATTCTTGCAAGAAGTTAAAGTTCATAAAGGTATGACCAACAACTCTCCGCTCAAAGTGTTCCTCCCTCAGTCAAGCTTTTATAGATAAGTTACACAGGCAAGCTAATGAGTTACAGAGACAAATTAAAGAGTTATACAGGAAAATTAAAGGTCATAACAACCGAAAGGAAAAACAATCTTTTTGAACCCTCAAGCGGGAGTATTAATATAATTCCTCAAGCAAAACACTGTGACCTAAAGGAAAAACACTGTCCTTTCGAACCCTCAAACTAAGCATTCACACAAATGGTGCTAATACAATTAATCTTACAGCACGTACAGGCAGATTGCCGATTTTTCTTGCATCTGCTGCGATGCAGACTTGAATAAATCAGGATTATATAAACGTATAAGAAGCCACCAATCATGATTACATATTTTTTCCAACCCAATCCAAGTTCCACTATGATGTTGTTGATCAGTGTTAAGCCACTGTCAATTAAACCTTTCACTTACATACCTTAAACAAACAAATATCCCTTTTAATCATCCTGCATGCACATGCACAAAAACACAAAACCGTAAAATGTAACCTCTGCATTTTTCCTATCTGGGCCAGCACAGCAAATGTCCACACATACAGGTATATACAGGCCACAGAGAAGTGTGCAGCCATTTTGTAAACAACAAGTAAACTCAAATGTACTCAGTTTTAAAACATAAGATATGAAGCAGTATAAAATCTGGGGCACTGCTGAGGGTTAAAGTACTTTGATCAGGGGCACAAGTCTCTCTGATGGGACAGCTGGGATTCTTCCTCCAAGAAATTCTTATTTTTTTGATCGGGGTTTGTGGTGGCCTCTAACCAGCAACCCTCTGGTTGAAAGTCAGTCTCCTTAACTGCTAGTCCACCAACTCTTGTGATTCAATGTCATTACCTGCCTCCCGTTTAACATGAAATGTGCAGGACAGTAGCATATCACTGGAACATAAAACATTGAACTCCTGACATTACATTACATTCTTCCCCCAGGATTTAAAATGAATATCTTAGAATATCAATATTTTCAATATAAGCCAAAAGTGATATGACATAAACATAGCTGCCAGGGTAACAATTGACAGTAGAGTTGCAATTGTCTCTAGTTGGAAATATGGAGTATTATAGTTACATAGAGCATCATACTTAAAGTAAAGTCTTCAGTAAACTCAAATGTAAAATCTGGGGCACTGCTGGGTGCTGAAAATTCACTGGGGGTAGACTTTAATTTAGTAATAATTATTTTTTTTTACATTGCCACTCAAATATGACGTTGATGTGAGTTGGAACAGATGAGGTTGGCTTGTTGAGTGAAAGCAGGAGGTTTAGAGTGTGTGTGAGGTCAGGGCTTGTCATGTTAGATGTAAACAGGCTGCTCCTGCGCAGTCAGCAGGCGGTAAATGGCTGCGGGCATCGTCTTCATGTGGATCTGGGCCACAAACAGAAAAATAATTTAACTTATGGATTTGTTTGTCGTAAATACATACGAGACATCCCCTGGGTCAAATCAACAATCACTATTGATTCTTATGTAAACTTTTAATAAATAAAGACTAATTAACAACATATTTTTGCCAACAAATAACATAAAGTTAAACATGTCAAGAAATGGCAACTAATGTTCTACTAGCAGCCTAGCATTCTTCATAGCAATATGATGAGGCTAGTATTAATCTCTATTTCTGTGACCATAAGAGTGACATGAAGTCATAAAGTGAAGACATTTTATCCAATTCCTTACGGGGTTGTTCTATGGGATAAGGTTAGCAATATATAATATTTACAATCAATAATATATATGAATATATTAATCCCATGAAAAGACCAACAGATTGTCAGTTTTGTCAGATCTGACTTCCCTAAAATGTCTAGTGTTTTTTCAACAGCATTTTCTCCTCCCTTGTTAAAAACGAACAAAAAGCCAACCAAGCAAACAGCAGTTTTAAGTCTATGCTGAAAAACCATATATGGAGTCATCTGATGTTGCATTTTTTGCTCAGCAACTGCAGTCTTTCATTCAATGTTTATATTGAATATAGTGCACAAAAACTGCCAATTGCAATATTTCTCCCGAGGTGTCTAAGGACTTGTTGACTGGTAAACAAATACATTTTATTAGCATGCAGTTACATCAACAATACTGTGAAAATCTATCAGATCACAGTGGTTGTTATGTCTATGTGTGTAATAGTGGGATTCCTCACCTCTCCCACAGCCTTGGACAGGATGTGGATAATCTTTTCATGTGGTGTGGCCACCACACTCTGGCTGTTAATTTCAATTAGTCGGTGACCTACTCTTACCCCGCCTCGTTCAGCAATACTCCCGCGCATGAGACTACAGATCTGTTGAACGAAAAGATGAAAAAAATTCCCTCAAGTAGTTTAACAGAACTGAAAGTAATTCAACCAAAAACAGACAAAACCACAGTGCAACCCACAATCCCATTCTGGACACTGAAACCCAGCTGGTGGCGGAGATCCTGCCGTCTGATTAGAACAGTGGTGACAGGGGGACATCTGACAATGTTCACCTTAATCCAAAGCTCGTTCCTCAGACCCTAAAAAGAGGTAAGATGCTTGGTCAGAATTTCGGCCTTTGTGCGAAACTGAATCTCTTCTAAGTTCTATCCACTTCTTAAAACAATAGCAAATTCCAGGTTGAGCAGAATCATACTGAGACAGGGGTTATAGACACCTGCATTCCCAAGAACAAGGGGTGCACTACGTAATCACATAACTGCAATACCAGCACTAGAAGCCTGAGATAGGCACAGTGGTCTGGTCGCTTACTGCTTCATATGTCGTTTGCAAGCTCTGACCATCCAATCAAAGGCCGTGAAAATGCCGACGCTACTCTAGGCCTGCTCGAAGGACTTCCTGTCGCATTCTCGAAATCTGATTGGTTAAATAAAGAGTTTTATTGCCATTGATTTTTAAGCTACCATCACCTTCACTTTTGGAGGCGGATTAGTTTGACCCTGGAACAGATGACAGCTGAAATGTGATTGGATACAAGCAAATACACAAATAAACATAACTGGAAGCAGTGCAACCAAGCGAAAAGCTATGAAAAGAAGATAATAGACAATTGGGAATAATAAAATTAAAAAAAAACATATTAAAGGAAAAAAATATATATTCGACTATAAGTCAGTAACTGTGATAGTGTTTTGGCTAGCAGACAAGGCCTTGCTGGCCCTAAAGGCCTGCCACTGGATGAAGGATACAGCAGTGTTGCGGGTTGTCAGTAATTTTATGATTGTCATGTTTAGTGTAGTTCATGTCTTGTCCTGTCACTTCCTGTATTTCTTTGTAGTTTGTTTTCCTGCTTTGCTGCCTCCCTGTCTTCCTTGTCTCGTTGCCAGATTGTCTTGTGTGTCATTCCAATCCTTTCAGGATTTTGTTTCATTTTTTGTGTCGTCGTGATACCTTCAGTTAAGGCTTTTGTTTGTGCTTTGTTCATGTCTCATCTCGTTATGTGGGGTTCAAGCAATGCGTTAGTAACAGGCAATATTGTTTTTGCTCTTCAAATAGTGCTGAAACATTATTGCTTATTCAGCAATATTGTTTTTACTGAATGCTTTTCATCATTGCTGAATGCTTTATTTTGAGCCAAAGTGAATTATGTGTGATTTGTGCTTTTCTGTATTGCATGCTTGTATGTAGCATGCTGCAGTTATTCAATGCCAAAAGAATTACAGTATATGCAGTAAAAATGTTAATATTAAGAACTGAAAAACAATTGTTTATATTACTTTTGTAGCATCAATCACATGATAAAGGGTTACCAATATTATTGTAGGTCTTTTTTAAGTCTTTCTCTGCTATATATTATGTTTGGTATATTTTTACTTCACTTTTGCTCTTATCTTGATTTGATATTTTCTTTAATACCATATTCAATATCGTCTTCTTACCAATGACTGCAAATACAACTTATCCACATACCTTTATGATGTTCTGGCAAGTGGATAGTGTGAGTCCCACCAGACTGGTCCCATTGATTGACATAATTTGGTCTCCTATGTTCAGTCTGCCAGACCTCTCAGCTGGTCCAGCATGCATCATGTTGGCTATGATGACAGTAGGTAGGATGGAGCCCCACCCACTCTCCACAATTACAACACCCAGAATCTCCCCCTTTGCTTTCTCAATGGCCACCTGAGCTCATTGCATCAGAGAGAGTAATATCACTGTATATTTTGTATAATCACCTTTCACATGATAATAACAAATAATAATAAATATTAAAAAGCTTCGTTTCATGGTTATTGTGTTATGTCCATGGAAGGATTCATAGAAATATGATTTACATTGTAAAATGACCAGAACCTTTAAAACCTGAAAGTTAAAAGCAGCAGCATTTTATAAACCAGCAGAAGTGTAAAATAAAGATAACCACTGCCTATTATATAAGCGAAGCCTGAACAAATGTGCATCTGAAAAGGTTTGAATAATACATATAATACTTACATCTTTGCAGTTCTCAGATTTAGAGAAGTGTACAAGGTCATCATTGTACATGTCTGTATTCTTTATCAGGCCACTGTACTCCCTCTGGCTAAGGTCTGGGTCAAGGTCAGGGTTAATTCCAGAGGCCCGTAAGAATTCCTGGTAAGCCACGCTAAAGACCTGTCCAATGGATTGTGCAATTAACTGGGCCTAGAGGAGAGGGTGAATAGATTTTCTTAAATAATGGTTGAGCAATGTCATCTCAATATCGTCTTAATGTCAGCTCTCCAATGTGGAAACGAATGAAACTGTTAAAAATGACAAAAAAAACACATATCTTCTAACAAAGACATCATAAAGCTGTGTTATTGGACATACATCCTCAGACTTAAACACGTGGCATATCATCTTAAACTGATGCTTGCTCTCTTGACTCAGTTCTGAGGCTTCCACATCCTTCTCAGGTTGAGGCATCCTGCGCTGGGCCATGAGAACCACAGTGTTGCCAAAATCTGCAATGTAGGAGATGGCCCGTAGTGGGTGATCCATCATTGTCTTCTGGAAGTAAGACAAACATAACAGTCATTATATCAGTACGTAAAGGTCATCCAGCCATGACAAGTTTAAAGCAGTTGGACATTGTATATTAAAGCTATAGAAACTTCCTGTTTCATGGAATACATGAAAATCATCACACTGCCACAGACAAAACATTCAAGTTAGATAAGACCTGAATATATTTTCCTCACAAAATACTTTAGGTTAAAATATGGTATTTTCAATTATTATTGATATAATTTATCTTACTTTACAGTTTTCAGTGTGTTTGAGCATGTATCTGTGTAGCTTCAGCTGTTGGGCATGTGTCACAGCTCTGCATCTGTCGCAGTGATGCTGTATCCTTTGCAGAATTTGGTTTAATGTATTTTTACCACCATCGGAGTAGCGTCTGATCTCCTTTCTGTGATGCGGCTTCTGCTGCGTGGCACAACAGCATCACCAATTTTATCATCAAAGACTGGAGACAGGTACATTTTTAGAGTATCCTACTGATGAAATTACGGGGAAACATCAGTCAAAAGCACTTCGCTATCATACACTGCGAGAAAAGCCACAACAAAAATGTCCTCTCTTTCTGGATGAGAACATTTCAATTTTAAAATAATTATTTTTAGAAACAAACATTTGTGTGACTCATAACATTTTCCTCACAAAATGTTCTTTCTTTTTGAAAGGTGGTTAACGATACACAACTCCATTCCAGAATAAAGGAGGAAAATTTTGCTCATAGCCTATTAAAAAGAGCCTTTAGAAATTCTCACATTCATAACAACTTTATACTTGTAAAAAAATCAATCCCTTGTCTAATACAGATTGTTAAAATCAACATGCTCATTGTCTTTTGTTACCTTAAATGCTTTAATTTTAACCATGCAATAGTGACTTATATTGCATTCACCCAGGGTCTGTTTTATACTGGAAATGTGTTTTATACTGTTAAGTTTTTAACTTCCCATTCATTTCTTGGAACCCATTGTTTTTTGGTTCCCACAGTGGGATAAAAGTGTTGGAGCAGTTGGTCACAGCGGTTTGGTAGAAAATCGGCACATTGCAAAATGATTAGACAGTGTGCGAAATACCCACCTTTTACCTACAATTTGCAAACAAATTCTGATATTGCAAGTAAAAAAAATCCTAGGTATCACTATTGACGATTGTAAGCGACTAAGTGGCCACCGGAGAAACCAGAAAACGTTTCTGAAAACCGTCATGTCACTATCTTGTTCAAATAACATCTTTGGTGATACGTCTCTAGTATTTTGGCCAATCAGAGTTGAGATAATGGCACCGGTGTAGCGTTGCCAACTCGGCGACTCTTTCGCATCAAAAGCGACCAGTGACAAGTCTATCGACTTCTTTTGGTTTTATTGTGTTTTGACTACTCTGACGTAAAAGCATGTATCGTTGTGCAGTGACAGGTGCTGTGAGCCCCTCTGCTGTCCCAAGGCGCTCACAGGTGGTCAAGTCTTGCAGCCTCGTGCAGCAGTCCCAGCAGCAGGCAGAGCAGAAAGGAGACCGTCTCTCAGACCACATGAATTGCACATGCCCAGAGCCACCACTGATCCCTCCCTGGCTTACAGAGCGCGATGTAAGACTTTGTCACTTAGCGCAGGGGGTGTCAAAACTACAACCCGCTGTGCAGTTTGATATGGCCCGCCGCAGAACCCCCCGCCCAAACAAGTCACCTCACCTCTTGTGAGTTTGCAGTTATCTTATAAAGTGGGGCTCCCATGAAATATTTAAGTTAGTTTTCAGAAGTACAACCAAAGTAGCTAGATCTGTTTTGCTAGCATGTTAGACTTCAGTTGCAGTTTGCATTGGTGCTTGAGCAATAAACCCCTGTCGTGTATACAGACTTGTTTCAAGTAAAAAGTGCATTCTAAAGATTTACAATGTCCTGTGTATGTCTGTATGATGATATGATAAAGACTTCACCAGAGTAAGAAAGTTGTCGTAGGGCAGGAACATTAACATGGGTGGCTTTTCAAAATTGAAGGTAACATTTCTGAGGCTACGAAAAATTATAATTTCACACCCTGTTCAAGAATATTTTGGTCAATTGTATAATTAGATAGCTTTACTAGAGCTCATCATGTGCTATGTTGAGCTGTAAAACCAGACTGGCATTTTCTTTTTAACATTGTAACTGTTCAAATATCAGGAAACCTGAGATGAAACAGCTTTTCTAGTATCTTGTAGATGTAATTATTTAGATCATTAGTATCTAAATTAGGATTCAAGAGAGGGTGTACTGGTTTTAATATAAGAAGGGGCAATTTCAATACAAGGGGACAGAGTATATTGAAGACATCTTTGATTAGGCTTCAATTCAAACGTAAAACAAACTTGATTAGCTTGGAGGACAACAGAGGTTAAAAATGGTGGACGGCAATAGGCAGTGTGGTAAAGAACAGAAGGATTCGAGTCAGCAGGAGTGATTTCATTTGATCAGTTTTGTGAATAAAGAAACACATAAATAAAACCCCTCTCACATATAACAGAAGAGAAAGCAGTTTGCGATCGTGTTATATATTTTTGACTCTTTTAAGGACGGAACCACTGGACTTTGATTGACAGCTCTCAGGAGGCCTGGAGTGGCCAGGTTAGAGCTTGACGTACATTTCAAGGATAATACTAATTGCTAGATGAAATATTTGTATTCACTGTTCACTTTATGAAAGTATGACAATCAGTCTGGTAATTAACTAATTTCTGCGCATGCCCCATAGAGAATACATTAAACTTGTATGCCTCACTTAGTTCAAGCTTAGGCCATTTTTTCCATGAGAATGCATAAGCCCAATGTTTAACCTCTCTTTTGTTGAGAAAGACAAATTAAAAAAACATCTCTTACATATACATCTTTGGGGGTCAACACCCTTTTTCCCTATTTGATGATGTTTTACTTACTGTCTTTCTTTCATAAAGTGGACAGTGAATACAGATATACATTGTCTCATCTAGCAATTAGTATTATCCTTGCTGGGTGAAATGTAGCAGCAGTGTCCACAACGTACCGTCAGGTTCAGGAACATAAAGTCAGTGAGTGCACCAGCCCTGACCAATTTCATAACACCATCTGGCCCCATATCCCACTGCCACCACTTTGGACGGCCTGGTAGACCACTACAACACAGCTCTATCCCTCAGCCTGGAATCTCTTGCCCCTCTCAAAACCTGGGTTGTCTCCTTCACCCGCCTGCCCCCTTCTTCACCACTGAGCTACATACCCTGAAAACCACCGGTCACAAGCTGGAGAGGCTCTGTAAACATTCTTGCCTCACCGTTCACCACCAAGCCTTCACAGAGCACGTAAGAACCTACAAAGAAGCCCTCTCTCGGACCAAAACCCAATACTACTCAGCTCTCATTGGAAACCAGTAAAACCATCCCAAAATGCTGTTCTCCACCATCAACCGGCTACTGCGGCCCCTCAATGCCCCCCGACAAACACCTGCCTACGATCACTGCTCTAAGTTTCTGGACTTCTTTCAAACTTAAGTTGACTCTGACTCAGCTCATGGCTCTGTGCTTGGCACACTACTCTTTTCCATCTATACAGTATGCTCCCCCTTGGTCAGATCCTCCGCCATCACGGCCTGAGCTTCCACTGCTATGTTGACGACACACAGCTATACCTCAGCACAAAAAGATCAGCCCAGCCCTCCCAACAGTCCCTTGTCCCTTCTGAAATTAAACAGCACCAAAACAGAGCTCTTGGTGGTGGCCTCTAATGCCCTACTCAAGAGGGTCTCTGATTGGTCCAAGAGTGATCCAATCAGATTGGTGAATGATATTCTGACTTTTTTTGGTGTGTGGAGTAAGGACAGTGGCGCACTATCAACAGGTATGGTTTAGTTTTTTAGGTTATAGTTTTCAAAGCAGAAGCTCTGGATGAATAGTCAGGTACCCCACATGTTACAGGTTTGGGCTCTTTCATTTAAATCTGGCAATGAGGCAGCAAAGTACCGACTGAGAAAGACCATCCAGGAGGCAAAAAGAAATTGGACAAGAAGACGGACGCATGTGGCTGGGCCTGCAAAACATCACAGACCAGAAAAGCACCAACGCAGACATCTCAGACTCCACCATCACCCTACCTGAAGAACTCAACCAGATTTAAGCCCTCGCTTCAAGACCTCCAGCAGCAGCACACAGGAGGCCCCCCTGCACCCAGACCACACAATCCCTCCCTTAGCCCCATGCTCTACAAACTGTTCACCCACAACTGCGTTGCCTCCCATAAGAACACCATCATGAAATTGCTGATGACACCACTGTGATCGGTCTCATTACTGGTGGTGATTAGGCAGCGTACAGGAGAGAGGTGGCCAGTCTGGTGACATGGTGTGAGAGCAACAATCTCACCCTCAACACAGACAAGACCAAGGAGATGATCGTGTACATGGAGAAGGAGAGGAGAACTCCCACGACTGCTGATCATCCATGGCTTTTCTTCTCTGTAGAACATTTACCAAGCAGGAGTCCACAGAAAGGCCTGCTATATTGTGAAGTACTCCACCCATCCCCAAGACAGACTATTCACACTACTGCCCTCTGGCAGGAGTTTCAGAAGTGTGAAATGCAGGATATCGAGCCTGAGGAACAGTTTTTACCCCGACAGCCATCAGACTGTTCAACACTTCAGACACTGGCCCTGACACACACCCCAACAGCTGAAATCTTGCCCACTGATCTGAGTTTTGATTATAAGTGATATAAAGGTTAGGTCTTTTTGGGTGAGTTAGACTTTCAATAGATTGGCTGAGGTTAAATAAAAGCATAAGGCATAGAAAACATGCCAAGTAAGATGTCCAAGTATATGGAGTTAATCCGCACAAGCATCCATAAATGACAGGGTCTGAAAACTCTTGAATACAATTATTGTAAATTGGCTTGGGAGGTCTGTAATCTTATCCACATAGAAAGAGAATGCCCATACAAGGAAAAGTATCAGTATGCACACTTTTGCATATCTTTTTAAAACATTACCCATGGCCAGTGGTCCTTGGGTAGAATCAGCAGAAGGTGTTAGAAAGGTCACCAGTAAAAGACTGCCAAAAGGGTACAGCTGTTACAGCTAGATTGAGAGGTGAATAGAACACAGGAGCATAGCTGCTCGCATCCCCCCGTCAACAAATAACTTTGGGTATTGAGGATTTCATTCAGGGAAAAATATGTTTCCTGAGGCAAGTCCAGTTGAGAACCACTGTGTAAGAGTGAGGTAAAGAGGTTGAGCAGGAAAAAAAAGTCCACAGCTGGGATTTACTGTGCAGGGGACTTTTAGTCTGTGAAGTCCATGTTTGTTCTGGATGTCCTGACTGAGAATCTCAGTCAACAAAAGAAAAATAACACTTTAGTGATGCCAATTGACTAGTTACACTCTGCATTTATACATTCCCTTGCAATACAATTGTGCTCTTCTCCTCTTTTTTATCTCTAGGTGCTTTGCTAAATTTCTTCATCTTCCTCCAACTGATTCCTCAACAAATGAAGGTAAGATGAATGTACATTAAGTTAACGGTGACTTGTGCTACAATTTATATTATTATATTATTTAATTTAATATGGCCACACAGGTATTTGTTTTCAAACAATAACTTATTTTTTGTATACTTTTTATTTGCATACACATTTATAAAAAAAAAATCTCAGTCATAGCATCATCTTCAAGGCATGAGGAGGACCTAGAGGAGAATAAAGGCAGCGACAATAGAAGTTGTCATCATCATCACTCCTTACCACCACAACCACCTCCTCCTCACCACCTCCTGACAATACAAGGTTTAATGTTTTTGTTTAATTATACAAAGTTTGCTAATTTTTCTTTGAAAAGAAAAAAATATATGTTTTTGGTTGATCATTTATATGTATGCCTTACGTGCTGTGTGTGTATGAGCATTATCTATTTGCCTGTAGTATTTTACTCCTGATAATATTGTACTCTGCTTAAACTGTTTCCTCAGATACCTAAAAGGTTCTCTCTGTGAAAAACATGTTGTTTTAAGAACTATGCAGACATAATAATAACCACCAATGGGTTACTGTTATCTTAGGTCAGCATGACCCAAAACCAACCGCACAGCAAGAGAAAGTTCAAGTTCGTTTTGTGTAACATTCAGCCCACGGTCATGTTTATAAGCTTTGTTTGAAATCCTCCAACTTTGTACTCTCCCACTGCCTTGCACTCTGTGTGATTCGTGCCTCTGGATGCAGAATAAAAGCTCAAACTCTGAGACGAGCTCTTCATCCGGACAGTCATTTTTATTCCTCCGCATCTCAAGATTAAGACAACTTAGATTTTTTCCGTAACAGTGTGAGCGTGGGCAGGTGGGGGCAATGGAAGGTTTGTTGGATGGGCCCAGAGTGTCTTAGTAGCAGTCACTAGCTGATAAATTACTAACATGCAGGGCTACAAACTGGAACCCACAGAATTAGAATAAAATTGCACATTGTTTCCTTCTCTGACTGCCTGTTCATGATCACCTACACTTGTGTTGTCTGTTCATGTGATTCCTGCAATTCGGTTACTTATGTTTTAACACCTTGAAAGAATCTGGTCTGAACTGAAACCCAATCAAACCATGGTAATAATTTAAGTTAATTAGCTGGTTAGGAGAACACGCTATTTGTGTAAGATGAAGCAGAAGAAGAAGCAGTTTTTTGATTAGACATCAAAAGCCAGGTGCAGCGTCTCTACAAAGTGGTGTTCAGCAATCTGGTCATATTTAATTTGTTAGATTAGGTGATAGCACTCCAAAGTTGTGTGTTGGTCAGAGTGAGTACCTGAGAGTTAGTATTGAGAACTTTGATTCTCTGGGTGGAGATGAAGAGATCCACTTCTGTCACGTCTATCATGGCATCGGGCACACCATCAGGGGCCTATACACAAGCAAAATAAAAAGCATTATTACACACAGATACATAAAACACAAATCAAACAAAACATGTTAGCAAGCTGACTGATTCCAAACAATTATAGTTAAAAGTCAGTAACTTGATTATTACACCGAGCCCAAGGTTATAAATGGTTTTGGGCGAAATACATTTCTGATCTCCTGCTATGCTTTGAACCATCCACAACTGTCAGGTCATCTTTTTCAGCAATGTTCAGTTTTTGTGTTCCTTTATAAACCAAAGTGAAAGACTGTCCTGTTTTCCCCGGCCTTTTATTAAATGAGATAATTTTATACTGCATTTTTTATTTTACTATTTATATTTATTTAAAATCTCCTGCCTAGCCTACTACTTTGTATTGCATATTAAGCACTAGTGCTAAGATTTTTGACCAAATAGCTAACTTATCTTCCAGGTTCGTAGGAGATATTTGAGGAGGCAGATGTACTATAGTAAACAGTTGACAGGTTTATTACAGTTAAAAACAACAACTGCAACAATTATAAAGTGCAAAAACCCAAAATAAAATAGACCTTTCTTTTATAAAAAATAACAAAAATATAAAAGAATCCAAAGAAAGTTAAGTCTTTAATGTTAGTGTTCCTTTTGTTTCTTCGCTATCCTGGTAGGTTTAGTGTAAATTCTTATTCTTATCTGGAATCCAAGATGAATTCGCTGAGGGAGTTAAAAGTAGCTGGCCACACGACACACTGACAGCTCTCACTGGGTCTGGCTCACCATCCAGGTTCCCAAAAAAAACAGTCTATACATATAGTACAAACAATCAAATCAGTAACAATGTATTTGAATAATTATGTCTCATCCACTTTATCAACTTCACATTTCTTCCACATATCTAAATATGTTTTAACCAACTTTTTAAATATTTTAAACATATAATGAACTAAACACATTTCAGTTATCACACATATATATTATAACCCGCTTATTAATACTCCAACTGGTTTTTATATTGATTTTTCCAAAACACAAATGACATGAGTCTGACAGACTGCCTCAAACTAGTGCTTAGTCATTAGCATCATTAACATTGTGAATCACTCACTGGAGTTTCAAAAGGAAAGGAAAAAATACAAATCCACTAAAGTCAAGTCATCTTTATTTGTCATTCCGCATATGTAGGACATACATACAGGATCAAACGAGGTAACGTTTTCTCATGGTCGACAGTGTAACACGACAGATAACATTAACCAAAATGACAGATAACATGAAAAATACCATTTAACATAACATGCAATGTATAAATTAGAGAAATGTGGAGGAAGTAAATGATCTTAAATGACATGGACAAAATATATACAGTGGAACAATATAGTTAAATAATATAATAATAACCGCTCCGCTAACACATGCGGTAACAACCATAAACGTACTAACTAACTTCTTATAACAATTTCCCTTATTTTACGGTTTTCCACCAAATCCACTGTTTCATACAGATCGTTCGTTTGTTTCTCTGCATCTATCTCCCGGGTCTCACTCACTGCGTATCCTCACAGAGCGTTTTCCTACAGGTGCCCCCAGGGTCAAAAATGTAACTTGCTGGAATGAACCCTTTAGTGAAAAAAACATTTTAGGTGGGTTACACATTAGTCACTTTGAATTGCCACGCTCTCTAAATGTACTGTACACATAAAGTACATTTACTTTAGCATGCCATATCTTGCCTTGCTTTAAGCAAGACCTTGCAAAATATTATACAGCGCCCAAACTAATTACACTTTCTGAACCATTATAGTTACTCGCTGACTAAGACACAATCTTTTATCTTAGCCTATTAATAAATTGTGCCAGCATGCCACAGTTTAGCATTCAGACTTTTATAGTGCACCACAGTCACTGAATGTGTAATGAGAATGTGACAATATTACAAATACTTAGTATCTTAAAAGTTGGAGAACATGAGTGCTGCATCGTAATTTTTCAATCCACATGCTTGAATCATTACATCAGGGGTACTCAAGAGGGGTGGCAGTACCCCCTGGGGGGCGTTCAGAGAAGGTCAGGAGGTGCTGACCTATATGCGGGGCATACAGTATATGTGTTTTAGGTGGGCGTTATTTTTTAGACTATGATATGTCAGTAAATTTAAGATTTAGAATGACAGCAAGTGTATGTGTTGAAACAGCACCCCCTGTTTCATAATTTAAAGCAGCACATCAAAACTGCACCACCTTGAATAAGCATTAGGCATGTAGACGTTCTGTCTACCCTATACATATGTATGTGTACAATGAACACATATATTATAAGTCTCAAAGACTATTTATTGTAGATGGAACAGCAGGTAACCGACAACATGTGGTAGACGGCAAGCCGACAAGTGATAGACTGACTCTATTGTGAATACTTCACTAGATTGCGCACTTGCTATGGTGGCCTGCAATGAACACTATTGAACAACTGATCATTAACAAGTGATCTACATCCCTTATCATTAGTTGACATGTTCAATCTAAACAAAAACAACACTTAGTGAGAAACATATCCAGTGTTTGAGGGTGATAATTTGAGGTGTCAGATCTAAAAGACGGTCCAGCCCTTGGGCTTGCAGGTTCGGTTGTTCTACCTAATGCTTTGGAGTTGACAACAACAAAAATCCTCAATTTCTTGAACTCCTGCATTCAGGGCTTACCCTGGTGCGTCTCAAGTATGAGGTGAGTGCAAATACATGGGTGGATGTTGCGCATAAACAATGATTTGAAGATGGGGTGCTCTTCTACATCTAGTTAATTCCGAGCCTGAAAGTATGCATATCTCAAACGTCTGCAATAAAATTTAGGCTGCTCACGACGTGACCTGTATGGCTTCAACAATACCCGTGAGGTCATCAGCCTGTATAGAATATTCCTCGATAAGTGTGTTAAGGAGCTTGGTGTAGCCATTCCAAAGACTAAGAGGCTGACATTGAATAAACTTGAGTACAGCTGTAGAGCTTGTCTTCCAAACACGTTTAACTTTCTCCCTGTCGGTGGCCTAGGTTGTTCTCCAGTTTTTTTTAGTAATTGTCAATTTAGTGCTCACAGTTGTCTTGATCAAAGTGATCAATATCCTTAGCTACAAACTCAAGCTCTTCAATGCGAGAACACTGTTTGGTTCTTTCTTGTGAAGGCGAGACTGAGCTAGGATTTCTTAAGTGTGAATTGTGTGCTGTGTCTCTTACTGACTTGTGTTATAATTGGCTTTGTTCTGAGACATCATGTATACTTATTCTGTATTTTTCCACTGAACCTCAGCTCATATGACGCACTGTATATCCTTGAATGGTCTAAGAACTGTAAGATCAAATAACCATTCAGAACTGGCTTGTACAACAAGGACAGATGACACCTTTCTATCTTGTCAAGATATGTCTATAGCCAAAACAACACACACACATACATTCCAAGATTCCTGTCCATGCCACTGGTAACTGGCCAATTACATTTGGTCGCGTGTAAGCCCAGTAAGACCATAATAAACCATGCAGTTGTGAGCTGAAGATTTCTGTTAGAATACGCCCGATTATTTTGTTGGAAGCCCAAGAACTTACCGGAGAAATCTTCAACTCACAACTGCATGGTTTATTATGGTCACATGTAAAGTAAAGCAGCGCTGGGCACAGTGTGCCCTGACGTCCAAGAATGGTTCACATTTATCTTTTTGGGCTGGGCCTGCCCCGTACAGAGGTTGGGCTTACACTCGACCAAATGTAATTGGCCAGTTACCAGTGGCGTGGCAGAAATCTTGGAATGTATGTGTGTGTGTGTTGTTTTGGCTATAGACATACAGTATCTGACAAGATAGAGAAAGCCAGTTCTGACTGGTTATTCTATCTTACATTTCTTAGACTATTCAAGGATATACAGCGGTCATATGAGCTGAGGTTCAGTTGAAAAATACAGAATAAATATACATGATGTCTCAGAACAAAGCCAATTATAACATTTCTCCAGTTTATTCTTGGACTTCCAACAAAATAATCGGGCGTAACACTTGGAACCACACAGACCACACAGATACTCATATTTATTCCACCACTCAGACCAGACGTCTGGAGGCATGGACATATAATTTCTCACTGCCACTTGAGAATCAGAGCAATGCACAGGTAAGAAATGTAAAAGCCTCCCCCCACGCCACCTCAGTTTAGAATGAAAGAAATGCATGTATAAGTGTAGGAACGTATTCATGTATATAGGTAGAAATGTATGAATGTATGTAGTTACTTGTTTATAACATTACCCATTACTTATTATTACTTATTACTAGAGGGCAAGCCTCTTTGAATGACTGCACTGAGGGCTTTCAGAACTTCATCCTCTGCTGTGGGCTTTCTGAGTACATCCAGGTGTGTTGAAGAGATGTAGCCCACAGACATGACTTCAAATAAGTTAACAGAGCTTTTGAGAGGTCTTTGTGGTTGGGCCTCTTGAAAGAGTGTCTGCTAAATACATATACTTGCCAATATGTACAGTATACCAAACTGATGTCCTAGCCCTGCAGCTGGAGCATCATTCTCTGCAGACGGCAGGTGCGATGTGAATGGGCTTCTTGAGGATAGTCACCAGAGGGTGGGTGGGTGGTCGATCTCCACAACCAGATGTTTTCCATACCCGTAGTCTCTGAATTGAGTGCAGGCAAACGCAACAGCTAGCAATTATTTTTCTATCTGTGCATATCGTGTTTCCGTGTCTCTGAGGGTCTGTGATGCAAATGCTACTGGTCTGCCATCTTGCATGCATGCAGCTCCGAGTCCGTAGCATGATGCATCACAGGTGAGTTTGACTGGTATTTGGACATCATAGTATGACATGACTGGTGGACTTCATAAACATGACTTTCGTCGGTCAAATGCTTCGTGATGCTGGCGCTGCTGCTGGAACCAGCACGATGTAGTGTCCTTGTGAGTGAGTTTTCTCAGTGGTGCTTCGATGTTGCTGAGGTTTGGAATCAACAAGCCAAAGTTGTTAACCATGCCAAGGAAACGCTGTAACAAGCAGCATCTGTTGGAACTGTCATGTTATTGATTGCAGCAGTTTTGGAAGGGTCCGCTTTTAGGCCTTCGCTTGTGAAGATGTGGCCTCCATAGCCTACATGATCCAGGCGAAATCTACACTTGGATTGGATTCAACTTGAGGTTTATTTCCTTTGCTCGTTCGAGCACTTCCTTGAGTTTGGCATCGCGTTCCGCTTCTCCAAGGCCTCCAATGATCATGTCGTCTATGATGACTGAACATGGATAACCTGTAAACAGCTGTTCCATTGAGCCCTGAAACACCTCGCTAGCAGAACTAATGCCGAATGGCATTTTTGAAGGAATCTGTAACGCCCAAATTTAGTACTGAAGGTCGTCAACATTGATGATTTCTTGTTGAGACGTATCTGCCAGAAAGAGTTCTTCGCATCCAGCACAGAAAACACTGTTGCTCCTGACATCTGTGCTGCTTTTTCCCCTACAGTTATCATGGGGCGGTGAGGTCTTTTCAGTGCTGTGTTCAGGTCTTTTGGATTGATTCACAGTCTCATTATCTTTTTGTCTTTTTTGTGTGCAGCTACCATAGATGAGAACCAGTCTGTTGGCTCAGTGACTGGCGTTTAACAGCTCTTTGTATTGCATGGGTGTCTTTGTGGTGAAATCTGTGTTGCTTTCCACATGATGTGGTGGACATCGGTGCTCAGCGTGACAAGTCCCATGTCTACGCACGCCCGAAACCGAAGTAATGGCTGCACATCTTTGTTCACTATGAAGAAGGGCAGTGAGTGAGGCTGCTCCTTTAAACAACAAGGCAGTCTGATCCGGCCTTTGGTCTCAATTCTGCTGACTTCAAAGACAACAAGGTTTGTAGCTTTCACTTGCTTTACTAGTTGCTGGCCATCGGTCACTTGTGAGAAAGTTTCATGTGACATAACATTGCATTTAGCTCCTGTGTCCACTTTCATTTCAATGGGCTTGCCATTAATGTGAATAGTGACAAATCCTTCTTCTTTGTCATCACCTTTGAGATCAACACTGTCAACAGAATGTTCAACTGCTACGCTATCCACGTAGAATGTGTCTTCTCTGTATGACATCGGCTCTTCCACTGCCACGTCATGCACTGCCTGTTTGAAAGGCCTTCTGTATGAACCACCGTTTCAGCGTGGTTGAGACATACAGTCTTTTTGTAGTGATTATTTTTATTGCAGTTATGGCACCGTTGCCCGAATGCTGGACTCTTCTCCCACTTGGCTGCATGGCTGCCTCCGCAATTACTGCAGTTTAATATTGTCTGTGACTGAGCAGGCGACTGTGGCATTGTGTGATACTTTTTGTTTGTAGAGGGTTTGAAATACTGAAATAGCTTTAGCAATGGTCAGCTCACTGTCTCTCAGCAGAGTTTTTCTTAAAGAGTCAATGATAATGCCACATACTATTCTGTCACAGATTAGCTCATCAGCTACGTCCCCAACATGGCATCTCTTAGCTTTTATTGTCAGATAACTGATAAATGACTCGAGGCTTTCACCTTGTATCTGATTTCTCCAATGAATCGTAGGCCTTTACATTGTTTTGTTGTTTTTGAGGGCTGCAAATTTCACTGGATTTCCGTTTCAAGCACTCCGGGTCCTCCCTGTATTATGCCGAGGTGAGGAAGTCTCCATCCTGACCTGGCGCGCACACACACAATTTTAATTACATGATATTTATTTATATTTAAAAATTGTATTATATAACTTCAATCTCAGAGAATTTGAGTTTTTATAATACCATAATATAGCAGCCTAATTATATATAAAATAATATATGATTTTAAATACAAGAAAACGTAATGAATATGTAATATAAATAATAAACACTAAGAATATTAATCAGGGACCTGGATAATGGATAGGAGGTACTGGCCCGAAAAAGGTTGAGAGCCCCTGCCTCACATGAAAGTGAAAAAACAGGTAAAACAAATTATGTTAACCTATGGCAGCATGATGGGACAAAACAGATTTAAACATTCCAATAACATGCTTTGGAAAATGAGGTGTCCCGTTCATGTTTCTCCAATCCCAACCCAACTCATTTAATATTGGGTATCGGTTGATACTGAGTTCGGCATGAAAGTTGATCCTTGTTTTCTTGGTGCAGTCGTTACCTAAGTGAATTCACTGTATTCTGTTATGTGTTTGTTTATCAGGTGTGACTAGGGTTGCCAACTAAATCAATAGCCCTAATCTTTACACTTTGCAAAGTCATCCCAAAGATAAAAGTTTATTGTTGATTTGATTGATGAGTCCTACTTTGAAAGTGGGTCACGTGCCTATGGGCAGTGATATTCACAGGTAATATAGGCACCTGCTCACAGGTGTGGTGGTATGTCGGTTTAAGAGAGAGGGTGAATGAGAAGCCGTATTTGTTATTGACCATGCACACATCTTATTTTAATGCACCGTAGCGCAACACACTTGAGATAAAAGTGAATTTGGCGAGCAATTATAAGTTGATGTTACACTCTCTTTTCCCCATCGTTTTAGCTCAGTGAATAGGATGTTAGCCAGTCAGACAACTAAACAAGGCCCAACCTCCTTTTGGTGGAAGTTGCCACAGTACCACAGTACCAGTACCAGTTGATAACCAAAATCCAGCTGTCTGACTGAGTTTTAAACAGACTTGACTCTGCTTTGTAAACATATAAGTGCATTCTGTGTGTTTTCACCTTGATGCGGCTAATAGCCTCCTGTGCCTGCATCATGCGGATGTTCTGGGATGGTGTTTTATCCGACAACAGCTGGGTGGAGCCCAGGTAGTTGGCTGCGAAGATGACTCCATCAATCAGGTCTTCTGGGTCACACGGGCCTGGGACTAGAGGAGCGAAAGCGGTTTAATCTCACTATTTAACATAATGTTTCCTACTTCTTTGGATTGTATATGTAAAGATGCACTAATTATCTTTTATATAAAGTGGATAATAGTTAGCTATTAAGAATCATTATTAAGGGATTTAATCTGTAATGAAAAACAACAGCTACAATAATAATAATAATTCAATATAACTATGCAGGTTGTTTTGTGACTCAGGGGCCAGACATCAGGTGTTTTAATATGATTTGAAACTTATTTAGCAGTTTCTGATATTTGGCTCACAAAATTAAAACCAGTGAATGTTTTTTGACTGACTCTCCATGGTCATGGTCCAATTCCTATCTTCAGAGCAGCCGTACCCGAGTCGTCCAAGCTCACAAAGCTAGTGTTACGGTCTGTACGCTCCTGTACAGTGGGCAAAATTCCTGCGGTGAGCATATTGTGCCACTTCCCGTTTACTGGTGTAGTGTTTTGTTGCGCTGAACGGTTAATTTAGCTTTTTGATTATTACCCACTGATTTCAAACAGAAGTCCCGAATTCACGACCAACCATTTCACATTTCTAACAGTTACCCCCCACTCAGTAACAATATAACCGAACTGGTGTTGGGCAGCTAATAACACCAATCAGAGGTCACCAAAATTAATATCTAGTTGGTGTGCACATATGCTAAAACCCTTGTCATTTTCTGTCATTTCCTCTAGTCCCCTGCCTGTTTTTAGCCAAATGTGATCCTATAACCGCTGGTTATCAAGATGGTGTTCCGAAAAGAACATCACTTTTGACTGACAAAAGACTAGTCTATGCTTTCATTACTTCTAGACTGGACTACTATAATTCTTAACTGTCTGGATTGAAGAACTGAAAGGAACTATACAAGTAGACCATCTTACTTGAGTGTTAGCTTCTCTGCAATGGCTACCTGCAAAATCTAGAAAATATGTTCTTGTTGTGAAAACATAGATTTTATATCTGACACAGCACTGAAAGAAATGTTGCAAATCAGTGTCATATCCCAGGCTGTACACGGCATTATGTAGAAAATGTGTATATTTGTATAATAAGAAATTAATGCATTTGTTATATTTCTGATCAAGACTGATTGTTAAAAACTAAGAAATGATGAAAGTGAAAATAAAATATATGCAGTGTTTTATCAGTTTTAGGAAGCACTTTTACGTTTTTTTTAAGCGGTGCTAAGTAAAATAGAGAAGTGCATGCTCGTATTGAATTTCAAATACTGGCATGCACCTATCCATCCTTCAAGACTCTATTTCTTTTTTTCACCTCACAATGTTAAAATCTCTGAGACCAGCAAATACGGCACTCACCTTCTACATTTGTGGGAAGAGAGGAATTGCTTTTTCTGGGCTATATGAATAAAATGAGAGGACAGTGTTTCAAACATCAACGTAATATGCAAAACATTTAAATGACAATTTCAGTGAATATCTGAGGAATAAAAAAATCTTGAACACACCTCTTTACCAGAAGGAGAAGACTGAACACTGTCATTGTGCAGCAGATGTCTTCTGGATGAGAACGCTCCCGGAGGAGAGGGTGAACCCGAACCAGGAGCCTGTAGGTAGACAATGAACAAAAAGTAGAAATGAATAAAGAATGGAATGGAACATTTCATTTCACCAGGAGACTTTAGCAAATGCCTGCCTCTCTGGATGTGGTGCAGCGTGGCCGAGCATTCTTGAATTCTGAGAATACATCAATGTGCTAGAGCAACGGAACTGTCGCTCAAGAAAACTAGATTAACCAGCATATCAGTACGTTTTTTGTTTTTTTTTTACTTTATTTTTATTTGTTTCCTTCTTTTCTTAAAACAGAATAAACATACAGACAGGTACACGGCAGACAGGTTCATCCTGGGTAACATGAAATCTTTGGTATCAGGTAATAGTGAAAACAAAAGGGAAGAAAAATACACCTCTGCTTGGATATACGTCATAAATGTATTAATTAGTGCACAGAAAAAAGGGGGGGTTCACGATTTCCAACAGAAGTTTCATTAAGACATCAATTCGCTTTCAAATGCAATTTCCAGTTCTTCCAATATTTCTCAAATGTGTCTGTAACGAGCGTCAGAGAGAAGGTCAATTGTTCGATATCAAAAATGTCCTTAACTATTGCTCTCCAATCCTGGACATTACATTTAATGTACATTGTGGATAGGCGGAAGCCAAGGAGGAATAGATCTTGGAGATTAGTTTTCTATTATCTTTGCCTTTGTATGCCTTACTAAATAATCTGATCAGACCCATTCCCCTTTCTCCAGTAGTTTTAATGTTTTTTTTTATTGAAGTAACGTCTTAATTGGAGGTATCTGAAGAAATCCTTTTTCTCAAGGCTGTAGGTGTCTGTGAGTTGTTGAAAGCTTCCTAGTCTGTCGTTGCAGGATACTGTACAGTAAGATCTTATGCCTTTAAATGTCCAGTGTTTAAATCTCTCACACAATTTGGCTGGTGTCAAGTCTGTGTCATAAGCAATCCAGTGCCGTATACGTGCATTTGTTTCAAATTATTTATCTTTTAATCTTTTACGTCACATGTCTATTGGAACCCTAGTCCATTTAGTGAGTTTATCCAGTTGATTCTCTTTAAGTTGTTGTTAGTCTGGGGGTCTTTCACTTTGTGGATAAGTCTTTCGGCCTGTTGTTTACGTATCCTCCACGCAAGTTTTTTTTAGCCTTATGGCCATTCTCATAATAATTTTGTTTGATAAATTTGGCATTCTTCTCTATTTGATTGTCATATAGGTTATTTAAGGTCTGTTTTGTTTCCTGGATCTGAATTAGAACATCCACATCACTACGTATCATGTGTTTATTTTCCAGTATTTAAATTTAAGGTCAGAGTTACCCCGGCATGGTTAGAAACATCCCGCCCACCTATCTCACAGTCTATGGTCCTTTGTCTATCTAAATCAAATGTAAAAAAGTAATCTATTCTTGAATACATAGAGTGAGGGTATGAGAAGAAAATAAAACACTTGTCGTGTGGGTGAAATTCCTTCCATTTGTCGACGTTTCAAGACACTCCGGGGGCCCCAGGTAAAATTATAAAAATTGGGCTTTCAGGTTGTCATTGCTGTGGACCAATATAAACAGCCGTCTTTGGGGGCCCCCTTCTAGTCCGGGGCCCTGGGCAATTGCCTAGTTTGCCTGCCCCATTGCAACGCCTCTTGACATACTGTACCTAGTTCTCAGAGCAGTTCTTTTAATGTATAGAGCCTCAGGTTTGATCTTTTTTGTTCTATTTGAGGAGTCAAGGGATGGCTGTAGATGAGTGTTCCAATCCCCCCCACACATCAACACTCGTGTTGTTTCTGTAGAAATTATATTAAGCACTGGTGGCCCTGGTGACATTGAGCAGTGTAACGTGCCCGGTGGCCGGTCAGTATTGATAATGGTAATAAACACAAAACGGGAAAGCAGCCTTATTTTACTTCGGTGTCATACATTATTCAGTATTTTCTTGTGCTTCCTTAAGGACCGCAAGGGGAGGGGGTATCATTTGTTGTTCTGGGAGGGACGTTTGTAGGTGCCGTTTTCGTTACGCCTAAGAGACTTCAGTCACCTGGATGTGCTTCGGGTGTGCTCCCCGATGCCGATGTTGGGTAGATCCCACCGTTTCACATGGCGTTCCTCTGGCCCCCTCCTCAGGGCAGTTCTGGATAAATCCTTTCTTTACCAGGTCGTCTCTTGCCTCCGCTGCGCGGTTGTAGGCAGTTGGGCCAGTATCGAAAAACACGTTGAGGGGTGTAAGCCTTTCTTTTGAGCAGTATTTCTGTCGGGTAGTCCAGTTTGGCAAAAACTCTTCTCCCATTCAAATGAATCTCTTTCTTTCTCCGAGCAGTATGCAGCACCATTTTTTTTTTTTTTTTTGGTTCTGTATTCAAGAAAAGAGTTAATCGCTGATCTGGGGCTGGCGCCTTGTGGCGGTCTAGAGCCGAGGGACAGCGTTGTATTCCGAGGGCAGTATCCTGGAGAGAAAGCTCCGCCTAAATAAACTTTTCTAGAAAATCTTGCAGATTATGTCATTCGGCCCCTTCGGGTATTCCGTGAATGCGTATATTATTTATACGCGAGCGAGCTTCTTGGTCAGTGATATGAGTACGTTTTAATACAATTCCCGGAGTTGGGTTGATAGGTTCTAATCATTTCTGAAATAGAGTTTGCTTTTGCATACGTCGGAAATGATTCATGGTTTGATACTGGTTAGTACAGTGTCTGGAAAGTGAAAAATACTTTTGTGTGGAAAAACTTCTACAGAGGTAGAAACAAATGTACCTCTCGGAAAACATTTTGACCTTTGCGAATCAAAATTACCTTTACCACGGACTCTGTCCCCTCTATCCATGTCCTCTGATTCCAAGTCCACAAGACACCAAACCTCATAAAACTTGTCTATCAAGGTTATTATTATTATCATTACGTTATATTTAATTACAAATTGAGAAGCCCTATGGGACAAATTGCTGTTTGTAAATATGGGCTACACAAATAAAAGTATTTGTTTTTCTTAGACAAGTTTTGGATCTATTTCATTGATTCATTAATCCCATGCATTCAAGTGACCTATTTCAATAAAGGAAAAGGATGTGTTGTTAAGTGTTAAGCAGTAAAGTTAATTTGCATTGGAAGCAGGTTTAATTTTGCTTCAAGGGCTGTATTTTGAATATGTGTTATTAAGAATTTAAAAATAATTTTATTTAACAATTTAACAATTTGAAAATGTTATTAATTATATAAATAATACACTAAGCTGAGAATTACGACTCAAGATATAAAATGGTGACATTATTTTCTGTACATAATCAGATCATAATCTTTGTACACAATGTACACAGAGATAAAACATGGGGTAAAACATCACTCTCTGCTTCTGTTTGGATGCCACAAAACAAGGGCTTTGAAATTAAAAGTTAGGTCTGCACATATCATAGACAAAAAATACCAACACTGCTCCAACTAGTATCCACAATGTAAAAACTGTTCACAAACATTTCAATCTGCCCATACCTCATCTCTATCATGCTGGTCAGTCTGCGCCTTCTGGTAAGCCTGTTCCTCCTCAAACTTTTCCACTTGAAACATCCAAAAATTTTCCATGGCTTTTAGTAAATCCACAAGCCCAGCTGATCCTTAACAACGCTCTAAATGATCTCACACAGGGAGTGGCAATGTGTGCTTGAATGCAATGGCTGTGTGTGCAAACCGAGAGCATCCTGCTCAGGTGACACTTAGGTAAAATTATTCATGATGGAAAAAATGGGCTTGGTTGCCCTGGATTTGTTCTGTTGACAATGACTTAATATAACGGTTATCATCAACATTATATTTAAATGCATGCATTATGAAACTATCCAGGCTGTTGGTATGTTCTTATGACTGGGATGACAAGAAGAAAACTGCCTCTGTCACTGTTATTTGATCCTCACTGAATTATTTACCCTATTTGCCAGGGACCTTTCTCTATTTTACCATTACTGAATAAATAATCATGAGGAGACAAAAGATGGGAGAGAAGGTTAGAAAATGCTCTTTTACTGGGATTTCTATCACATTAATTAGAGTTAAATAGTATATCTAAAATGTATTTCCTTACGAGGTGCTGCTTTGCTGAAAAGACATGTGAGCAGAGACGTTGCAACGTTGCCGGAAAATATAGTCAATTGTCTAGGGCCCCAAGCTAAAAGGGGCACCCCAAAGGTGACTGTTTCTACATGGCTAAGTGTCATGACATGTCGGGAACCCTGTTATGGGGGCCCCATGCTACTCGCTTGCATCAAAAGCTTTGTTCATTGTTTTTTGCCTGGAGCCCCCAGATTGTCTTGAAACACCCCTGCATGTGAGCAGGGAGGTATAAAGATGAATGGTTAGAATGGGTTGAAGTGTGTAGGAGAGAACTGAATTCTCCCTTAAGTGATTTTGAATCTCCCATGGTGCTCTAAGGCAGGCATGTCCAGAGTCCGGCCCGGGGCCAATGACAGCCTGCAGCTTTGGTGTGTATTATTTATGGCCCCCTACCACTGTTAAATAAATAATGAAACTTAAAGATGCAATTCCAACTTTCACAGCATGGTGGCTTCACCCCTCTTTCTAACTGTTTGGCTGTGAACCCTTCTCCCCATTACTACTGTATTGCATTGAACTACTAATGGCAGCAATATAAAAGCAATAATGTTGAAGTATTATTCACACAGTAGAAGCAATGCTACAGTAACCCAGTTTAACTATTACAGGTCAACATGTTGAGTACAACTATACAGCATAGCAGCATCCACACAGCATTTCTTTAAGAAAGTGTAAATTAGTTTCTATGTTTCTTTAACCACTTTTGACTCACTTCAGCTAAATATAACCATTTCCACCACGTTTCCTAACTACATTTTGCCACATGAAGGGCAACACAGCAAAGTAGAATTCTCACCGCTTTCAGTTTAAATTGTGGTCTACGACTACTTCTTCAAGCTTTAGTGTTTTTGTGTGTCTTCATAAATACACATCAAAACATGTGTAAAACATAAGAAATAATAACGAGATGAAAGTCCTCTAATCTGACTGGACAGTGAACTGTGGCAGTTTGGTCAGAGGATCTGTCCAATATACAAATGTAGATTATACATACATTTGGTATTCAGTGTCACAGCCAACGATGCATTTTTCTCTCATAAATTCACGATAATAATTTATGAAAGTAATAATCAAAATAGCATGATCTGACACTGCAGTTTTTTGTGTTAACTACAAAATATATTTAAAACATCTGCCTTTAGCATGTAAAAAACGAAGACCTACTAGTGAATTCGGTGTATCACATTTTTAAGAATCTGTGTACGTGTATTATCTTTTAAGAAACAGTATATTTAACTGTAGTTTAAAATGCAGAAAAAACTCACACGCATCTCCACGCAGTAGCAACATGACTGTTGTGAAGAGTCATTCCTTTTCCTTTCCATGGGCTATAAATTGAAATGATATTTTTTGTACTGGGAATGCAGTGCCAAGACCAGCTAAGATAGCCTTTTTGATTTAAGGTACTTACATAGTATTGACTCAACATGAATTAGCTAATGATGTAATGCATAATGCCACTTGCAGTACAAGCACATCAAATAATGTTTTATCAATTGTTAATGATTTTGATGTGGGGCCCTATGTAGTGCCTCTTGGATCCTTCTAACCATTTATATTTTTTTATATATCATGTTGATTGTATCTTGTAGTATTCCTCAATATTGTTGAACACTTCACCCCACTAAATCTACACTGAACAAAAATGCAATTCTTGTGTATTGACTCGTTGATGACTCATGTTGTGACCCAAATTATATTAAACAAAGGAAGATGAAAATTACTTCTCGGCAAACAAAAGGCTTCTATTAAGTTATGTTTTTTTTTTTTTTTTAATCCATGTTCGTGAGCAATGCACCTTTGCCAAGACATTCTTCCAACCTGACAGGTGTAACATTTTTAGGGAAAAGGCAGTAAACTTGTCAGTATCAGGTATTTCCACCATTTGCGTCACTCGTGACACAATTCCTTTGTGTAAGGTTGGTTAACAAGATCCGCAGGTTGAATGATATTGGGTGGATTTGGAACCCGTTTTTTTACAAGTTGATCCAGGGCCAGGCAAGAAGTTGGACGTCTTCAGCTTCCAGGAACTGTGTACAGATCCTTGTAATATGAGGCCATGTATTATCGTGCTGCACCATGAGGTGAGCAGGTTAAATGGCGTGACAATGGGCCTAAGGACCTCATCACTGCACTCTGCTGTGTCAATTATTTGTAGCTTAAGCCTGTCTATACCACCACCACCACTATGGGCATCATAAAACCCTTTGCCCACCTAAGTGTAAATCATGATTTGTCTTGGAAGAGACAAGAGAGAAAATGGCCAGAGCCAATACCCCTGTGAGGCTGAGCTTATCAAATGAGCTTATCAGTTTCTGACTATGAAAATTAAATTATATTTTAGAGTGGCCTTTTGTTGCGCCCAGTCCGAGACAAACCTGTGCATTAGTCAGGCAGATGAAACACCTGTCAAGTTCATGGATTATTGTAGCAAACGTTAAGTGCTGATTATTTAAAACATAAATTTGTGAACAAAATGCATGGGTGCACAGACATCATAGATGTTGGATATTGTGTCCAAGAAATCAAATGGTACAGAAGCTGTAGTTCACTGTATTGCTCTTCAGTTCGTATAACAACACAAAACATTAATCCAATTGGTAAAAGAAGAGAAGGAATGTTTCATCAAATTCAAACTGTCTACTTCCCATAATGTTTTTACTTGAATTAATACATGCCAGTTCTCAACTTCCTTTAGTTAGCTGTATGTGAAACAACCAGATACAGAAAATAGATATACTCCCACAGAATGGTATTAGTAAGCTTGCATGGATAATTTTCATATCCAAAGTAAAATCTAGTCATGAGATGCTTAAACTAGACTTCTGTGGTCTGTTTTTCAGGAATGATTGATGCCTTTAATTTTCCATATTCTCCTGGAGTAATTACTCAGTCCAGTGACCTGGGTAAAGGAAGGAGAACTGCACCCGAGCTCTCAAGAAATGTTCCTGCGGCACGTTTTTGGAGTCTCCTGTTAATTCACCTTGGATCTGCAGAGAGAATGGTCATGCCATCATCAATATTGTGCATAATGGTTATAGTCTTATTTTTGAGAAATGGTCTGAGCTCTATGCTCAGTGTTGACTGTTAGGAAGAGCCCTTTTGTTGGGACATTTCATCTGCTGCAGAAGCACTTTTTTGTCTCCTGAATTTTTAATCACGATTAATTTGACAACAGAAACTAACATGCAGGCTTTGAAGTTATCTTTAACTTATAAATATAAATTCAATGTTTATTAATAAAACGGTGCATAAGCTGTGCAACTTACCTGTTGTGTGTCATATGGCTCTTCACCAGGTGTCCAGCAGTCAGAGCAGCCATTAGTGAAAGCTCACCAGCAAGCACGGTGGCACACACAACCCTGGCAAGCTGCCGGGCATTATCCCCTGGACAATCGAGACTGGCTCCCTGCACACCCAGCATCTGCACGCACAAACACACAAAAAACACTTTGTTTTTGTGGACGGCCTTTGCAGTTCTAACAAATAAACAGGAGGGATCAATGATCGAGAATGAGAATATTGCACTCTTCAAACTCGTAATCCTTATAATATTCCTGTATTAGCTTATCTACATCGGCTCTCCAACAACAACAAAATCAAAAACATCCTCACCACAAAGTACTGAATAACCAGGCTCCATCATATCTCAGAGAGCTGTTAGTACCTTACTGTGCCAATAGATTACTGCAATCTAACATTTCAGGTTTAATTGTCCTTTACAAGGTCTCTAAGAGGACAATGGGAGGCAGAGCCTACAGTTACCCTCCACGTCCTTTGTGGAAACAGCTTCCACTTTAGGTTTCGGAGGCAGATCCCTTATTTATATTTAAAATTAAACTTAAAACTTTCCCCCTTGATGAAGTTCATAGTCACGGCGTGCTAAGATGAGAGCTTAACTTATGTCACATCACTACATGACATTAACTTTATGCCATACCGCCCACGTAATGCTACTCCTTTCTGTCCCCCCCTCTTTCTCTCTCCCCATTCTTTGTTGAATGTTCACTAGTCGCCATTAAACAGGAAGTTAGACCTGCTGTAACATGGTGGAACATTGTCTGCACCAAAGTTTATTAAGAGTACCGGCCCCAACATATCAATGTGTCAAGCTTCACTTTACAAGCACCCCTACAAACAACAGGAAGACCTTTTTAACAGTATCATGTAGGCCTAAGCTTTGTTGTTATCCATCTCAGAAAGTCCTTAACATCTTGTAGATGGATTTTGTGATGAATGTTAGTTGTTGTTGGACCGCGTGTGTCGTTGACGTTTCATTATTTGTTAAAACCTAGGAAGTTGTGTGTACCTTGAGGCAGGCTTGCTGGGCGGGAAGGTTTGTGCCTCCTCCTACAGTGCCTAGCTCGATAGAAGGCATGGTGCAGCTGATGTACAGGTCCTCCCTTGTTGATCCTGTCGCCTCCATTAGGGTGATACAGTTACTGCTACCAACTGACTGGGCAGGATCCTGGAAGAGACACACACGCAAACATAATTGCATTAACCCAAGAAAACTTAAACAAAAAACGGATGCACAATATTTCCTAAGACCTATACCTGTCCACAGGCTATGTAGATAGCAGCCACCAGGTTGGCTGCATGAGCATTAAATCCACCAATGCTCCCTGCCATGGCTGAACCCACCAGGTTCTTACTGATATTCACATCCACCAGAGCCGCTGTTGATGTCTTCAAAACCTGCAGCACAGGGACAAGTACACATGAATTTGTTTATTCAAAGTTAATAGAAGATGAGGATGAGTCTAATGAATAGCTACTTATACAACATATTAATTTACTTTGATAATGTTGAAGGGCTAACAGCAGTAACAATTTCTAATAACTGGTACCTCATTCTAAAATGTGTACGAAGCAAGTGACAAGATGGTGATATGCACTCTTAGTTCTGGCTCAACCTACCTCTCTGACCACTTCAGCAGGGATTATGGCTTCACAGACGGCAGATTTGCCCCTGCCTTCAATCCAGTTGATGGCAGCTGGTTTCTTGTCTGTGCAGTAGTTCCCACTGACAGCGACAACCTCCACATTTGGGAAGTGCTGCTGCAGTCTTTCCAGGGCCTGCTCTGTACCCTACAGGTAGGACACACATGAATCATTATATATGAGATCCACTGGGTTTGCATGTCTTACATTGTTTTTGAAGAAACAATAACAGAACTCAAGACGACATTTGTATACAAGAAAGATACCAAAGGCAGACAGAAGTCCGAGGGGAGCAGGCAGATCCCTTGATCAGAAACAGAAGGCTAAGGGGATGACAGAGAAGCCTCCTGGTCTGAGGAGTGAGGCCAATGTTCAAAGTGCAAATATCTGAAGTTTCTCAAGTGGCCACTTGAGGCAAGCTTAAAAAGTGAGGCAGTCACGATAGCCTCCCATGTTAGAATGCCTCATTTTACAACAGAAATATCCATGTCTACAGAGTGAAACAAAAAAATCAGTTTTGGTCTCTTTCTGTATTCTCTTTTTTAAGTGACAGGTGTTTTGAGTGTGTCGTCACAGTGCTAACTGTCAATGGTCCTTGGCTAGATTCAGCATGCGGGCCATGAGTTTGACACATGTTGTATAGAGCAGAGGTCTTCAACAGGGGGTCTACAACTCCTAGGGGGTCCGTGGAGATAATGCAGGGGGTTCCCTACATTTTTTGTGGTTACCAGGACCCCTGGTATAGAGTATAGATTTACAGTGGTTTAGTCTTGAAGTAACAAATGCATGGTTTTTCAGCATCCATTTTAGAGAGGACGTTTTGGGTTTTCATAATATTGCACAGGTGGAAGAAGACTGTCCTAGAGATTTGCTTCATGTGTGAGGTGAACAAAGGGGACTGGTCAAATACGATTTTCGGAGGCAAAAGTAATGCCATCCAAAGTAACTATATGAACATTTTTGTCTGATGTCTAATGTTTGAATTATGTCCAAGTCTAAAAATGGTGTTTACATAATACCAAATAATGTAATGATTTAGACATAGATAAAGGATTGCTACATATGCAGTTTGGAAATATGTTTATGTTTTAAGTGTAGTCTGAAACCCTTAGAACTAATGGGGACCGGAATTGGGCTGATAGTTGGGAGGAAATGGGATTCATATGGCCGATATGTCAGTTAAACAATTGTTCAGCGAGAGTAGGAATTGGTAGCAATGGAAGACACCATTAGGGACAGAATAATGGGGGGATTTCAGATGCCAACAGAATGGCAATATGAGTATGAGGAATGTGTCTTTTTTATTTTTTAAAGGGATGCAGCCCATCTACAGAGGCATAACATAAGAGCATTCTGACAGGAGTCATCTGCCAACTGCCATTAAGAATAACAGTGGATTTGAGCTCCCCTCCAACCAGGACCCACATATCAGTGAAGCCCAAGTGTTTCAGCAGCAGCCGCATCGCAACCTTAAGGCCCATATCTGCAGATTATTTAAAAGTTTTATATCCCGGGAAACCCGGCCTTAGGGACTTTTGGCTGTCTATAATCACACACACATGTATACACACACGCATAAACATGTCTGTCCACTTTAGTGAGGGCAGTAATTGACATAATGCATTCTATAGCCTCTAACCCCAAGCATCACAACTACATGCCTGAACCCAAACTCTAACATAAACCAAATTCTAATGCTACAACAGAGAATTAACCCTCAAAAAGAACTGTGAGGTTGTCAGGGACTCAAAAAAAATGTCCTCACAATGCTGGTCATGAACCATGATTTTTCCTTACTGTGATAGCAAAAGACATTGGTGCCTACATACACAAATAATACATACAACACACACACAAACATACAGACACTTTTGTTGCTGTAGCTGTAAAATACCTGAGCAAAACACAGACAGCATTAGCACTTAACGCATACCATTATAATTTAATAATGCAATTTTGGGGAGCCAGAATCGAAGAATTTGTTTTTGTGACGACCCCTAGGTTTGTATGTCATGTTAACTGTCAATTCATTTGAAAGGGGTAAAAAGAATAAACAGTTACCTTAGAGATCATATTCATGCCCATGGCATCTCCGGTCTTGCAATGGAATCGGATGTATAGATTCCTCCCAGCCATCCCAACCAGTAGCCTTTGGAGCCGAGCAAACCTGCCAACGGCAATTCAAAAAAAGCATAAAGACACAGACCAGACCTTGAGCATATACCAGTCAATACCAGTTTTCATGTTTTACCTGCTGGTGTTGTCAAAAGCCTGTTTTATGGCCTGAAAACCGTCTGCGCTTTCCAGCCAGAGCTTTACCTCGGCAGCATGGCATGCAGAGGGTAGTCTCACTACAGGTCCACGAGTCATGCTGTCAGCCAAGATACGACTGCTTGCTCCACCTCCCAGCTAAAATACAAAAGCACCACAAAATCCGTACAATATTACAATCAAAATGTAATCAGACTTGGAATATTCTGTCCATACTTTGGGCATGCATGTGCCGTGGTAAATTGTCTACCATGCAGTGGGTTGCTTAGGTGCAAAAAATGTTGGTTGATATTAAGGATAACTGTCTATCTCTAAGACGTATAGAACACAATTTGCATTTTAGGTAATTAACAACAATGAAAGCTGCAAGCAGGGGAGCCTGTAAACTCCAGAAAATGTCAGGACACAATTTACCATACTTTTTGCGAAAACAACTAGTGGTACCTGTAGACAGTGAATCATATTAGCAGCAGAGTGATGCATATAAGGATAATATTATAAACTGATATATGCTGATTTCTATTATTTTCTAAAAATTGCAACAAATGTCATTGCATAAGCATGCCCTAGGACCCCCAGGGAGGTACTTCACCCCATTGTATTGGTAGTCAACAATCTTTTTGGAAAGGCCCGAGATTAAATAGGAATAGGAAAAATGTGTTTCCAATAACACAGCACAGGATTGTGTCAAATCCAAAGGCAGTGGTTCAATATTTACTATTTATGGTGTCTCAATTATTTTGTCAATTTGATACTCTTTTTGTCAAAGACATCTGACACTCACCGCAATTGCACGACAACCACGGTTGGTGCTAGCAACTAAACATCCTTCTGTAGTTGCCATTGGAACCTGGAACTGCTTCCCATCCAGATGTAGTGGTCCAGCCACACCAACTGGCACTGGGATGTAGCCAATCACATTCTCACAGCAGGTTCCTATAACCTTGAATACAGAAATAGTGCTGACCTTGTAAATCTATGTTAAACTGAGGCCTGTGGTGTGTGTGTGGTTAGGGTTATGGATATGGCCTAGGTTAGGCTCTCCAAATGAATTGAAATGAATGCCATGTCCTAACAAGGGTAGATGTACAAAACCTGAGTGTGCGTGTCTCTGTGTGTGCAAGTGTGATGTCTGACTTCACCTTTGAGTAGTCATAGTGGGTGTATGGCAAGGAGGAGAGCGCAGAGGGAAGGGGAAGCTGAGGGGAAATCATCTGTCTTCGTATGGCCACTCCTCTTTCTGGTCTCTCCATCGATGCCTCCAGTTTGTATGCAGGAATGTGTTTGGAGCCGACTAGCATCACCACTTCTGCATCACTCAAGAAACGAGGGCCGAGCTATAACAGTTAAGGATATACATTTGACTGTCAGGAATCATGACATTAATTTGAGGCTGATCTTTGCAAAACTGCAAAATAAAAAATCATCTTAAAGATTTTAAAACTGAAGAAGTACATACTAATTGACCACATCACCTAAGTAAATAAAATTATGAGAGGCTTACGAGGGACCAATATGAATGTGAAAGGTGTTTTTTCTATAGCCATTGAACTATGCACCAGTTTACTTCATAATGAAATGTTTATCCATAGGACAAACATACTGCATAACACATAATTGGAGTGTAGGAGAATGTTATCCAACTTGCAGTGAAACCTGTCTGAACCTACAGTATATTGTCATGTCAATGTCAATATACAGGATCTAAACTCTTAATTTAAGGCCACAGTGGAATCAGTGAAGTCTTTTCTTTTGGGGTCATCTCATAGTATGTTCAACTTTAAAGACTCCAGACTGACTAATTTCATTACAGTTTAGTTTAATTCCAACTGCCTAAAACCCTGCAGTCATATTGGTGGGAAAATGTAACATACACCAACGAGCCCCCTGCCTGAGTAAAGGTCTGCTGTGAAAGGGACACTTCAGTGGTTTATGTCGGATGTCTTACTTCAGGGTTGTTTAGGATGGCCACACACTGGTCCAGGTCTCTGGGCTTTGGAGGAAACCTTGGCTGAGAGGTTTCAGACTTAGGTTCTCCCTCCTCCCCCACGGTAAATATGCTCTTTGGTTGGGGATCAGTGGCTTGGGAAGATAGGGGCCGGATAACCTCATCTAGGGAGACAAAGTGGAGTTAAATAATGTAGTGCTAGACTAATATCTGCTATAGCATAATAACACTACAGTACAGTACAGACATACCACTCTCTGCATTCTTGTTAGCTGCTGGGATAGCCATGCTGTGTACAGTCTCAAGGGGTCTGGGAGCTGATGGCTCCTTCCTGTAGCAGGTTTTGGTGGGCCGCCACAGATTTAGGGCAGGGGCAGACATTGTGACGGGGTTCTTTAGCGACAGCGTGGAATCTATCTCAACCTGTTCGAAGAAGATGTACTTGATAGCTAGCAACAAGGCCAACGCAAGACAGATCACCTGCTCTATGTCCATGGTTATCATCCTGAAGGGAAACAGATGAGAACATGTACAACAAGTTGTATTATTAGTTCCAGAGCCCAGCATTGGACTAGGCTGCCTAATATAGGATAGGTAGTGCAGTAGACTCCCTCCTCTGTCAGGTTAACAAGGATAGGTTATTTCTCAGGATGCATAGCTTTCATTTCTGAAGGTATACAACTGACACTACCAACAGTTTTAGCCTTGCCTAGTGAGGTAGAAGTGCCAAAGTTGTTTCTCTGGCTCAATTCTCCTGGGTGAGAATTGATCAAGGTCCATGCCATCCAGTGGGATTCCTACGGTGGTGTTGATGGACAAAGGCTCAGCGATCCATCGGCTATGGGCATGAACCATCACGAGACCCAGAGACTGCATAGACAGCAAAATGGAAAATTCACACTTTGTTCATGCGAGAACTATGAAGCAAATGAAGAGCAAGAGCTCTTACCATGATCATTTTGACTCTCTGGGTTACAGGGTTCGGTTTGTTGTCCTCCTCCTCCTCCATCACTCTTGAGAAGTGGCTCAGCTGCCAGATAGGATGGCCCCCCTGACTCTCACGAGACAACTAAAGGACCAAACACGGTCGATGAAACTAACATTTACTAGACATGTAACCATTCCATGACTCTGTGATACCGTAGCCTTACCTCCAGCACCAGTGAGACACATGCAGGAAAGAAAGTCATGAACACGAAGTAGTTGGCTAAAACGGACATACAGCCAAAGCAGCACATGATTTCCAACTGTCGCACACCTGAAAGGTACAAGAGAGACATTCAGACATTCACATAAAAACTCATATGTTTGAATGGACAATCTTGGACCAAATCAGTTGTAGATCTGACCTGTTAATGAGAGATGATCTCAGAGATTCATCTAACTCAAATGTAATGCTTAAAATGTTTTTTTCTGTTTCTCCTGATACCTGATTACCTTGAAACATTTCTATGTATGTTATGTTCGATTTTATCTTTTGTATCCGCTTATGTTCACAATATTGATATTTGCAATGGAAACTGTGATCTTAGCTCAAAGAAGTAAGGTGCAGTAAATTGCACAGATTGTTAATATGCAAATCAATAAACAAGCAATTAAAGAAATCATCAACCTCAATATGACAGCAAGTACCTGACATGGTTCCCACTCCAATCACTAGGCACTCTACTAAAGCATCTAGAGTGAAGACAGGACCCAGTACAGCCATGCCATGAGCAATGTTGTCCCTCACTTCATCCTTCGTTAGAAAAAAATTGTCAAGGGACACAGTTGAAATGCATATACACTTTTAACTATGATGGCTGAATATGTCTTCATACCTGACAACTGGAGCTGAGGGCAAACTTGGCAAGAGCACATGCTTTGGAAAGATCAATGAGAAGCAGGAAGAAAGGTAGTGCCTCACTGCAGGACATAAAAGAGCTATCAGTTGAAGAATTTAACAGATATTGCATATTAGAACGTTTGCAGTGTTTACTTACTTGAGGCCTGTGAGCTCCTTATCAAGAAAGTGAATGACAACTGTGCTGAATACAAAACTGGAGAATATGGTGAAAAGACCAGCAATGCCTTTAAGAGAGTAAACAAGGGGCTTTTTAGTTATGTATAGCTGGTTAGGTAAAAATATGTTAAATTAACTATATTTATATAAGACAATTGTGCAAACCCCAAATGGGTTTGCAGCATCAAACCAGGAAAGTGTTGTGTGTTTACCTAAAATATATTTGGATCCCAGCTGCCTCAAGTTCTGGAACTGGAAGTAAATGTAGACGATGGCAATGCAGCGTGTGATTGTCAGGATGATGATATCACTACTCAAGATCTGCTATAGAAAGAGGAGAATCTGATCATTTTCAATGTTAGATGAAGACATGTTTAGTTTGGTGAGGGATCATCTTCAATTAAATACTTAAAGGAATATTTACATATTTTTTGTATGTCTATGCCATGTCACATTTGTTTAATTCAATAAAATCAATACAAATAATGGGAAGGTATGTGCAAGTCTATTTCTTTGCAGTGAGTTCCTGTTATTTTGTTGTCATTGTTAGGTTACCTGCTAAGCAAAGATGGCAGGAGCTGATAATGTGCTAGCTGGAAAGGCATGGAATCACCAAATATGAGCAATTCGGAGATATATTTCCATCCTTGAATGTACCACAATCCATGGCCATTCAGTCAGTATCTATTATCATGCCAACAAATTGGAGGAGCTGGGAGACCACTGAGCTTCTGATTAGGGGATGAGCCAATCTACCCCCTTAGCCACTGCTGTGTGGTTTATATCCTGCCAATACTTAACTTAACTTTATGCTCTGTGGTGTGCCAATTTACTTTAGATTCTTAAACATGATCATTTCTTTGACTCACCTCTTCTGTTTTAGGGCAGTCAAAGTTCCAGCCACAGATCTGGTCATTGCCAGTGAACATGTTCATAGACAGCATACAGATGGTGAGGGTGACAGTCCCAACAATGACTTCCCATGGGTGGGAGGCCACCAGAAGGCCATGCATACGGAACAGATTGGTCAGCATGGTGCAGAAGGGCTGCCCAAAAACACAAGAAGAGTAAAATAAGCATGAAATTGGGTGTGTGTACAATGAAACATCATAATTTACAATGTCAAGTGAGGTATGGGTTTCATATGAACACTAACATGAGAATAGACATTGGCATTGACAATGCAGTGTAAACAAAACTTTTCACTGTATAGCAGATTCTTTATGCATGTTAACCATTTAAATTACAAACATTTTATTGGCAAGGACAATCTCCACAAAGCACAATTGGCCCCATACAGTATGTGGGTGCAGCATCCTCTGTCTTTAACCCTTATAAAGGGTATCAGCTCTAACTAAATAACATGAAAACTGGGCTGTATCATATACAGTATATGTGTCTTTCATAGACAGTACATAATGAAACATCTACACTTTCTTCTACTACTACAAAAAAAAAGACAAATGTCCCACCTAGATATGATTTCGCTTTGTGACTTTGTTTGCACAATAGTCATAAGATAAGATAGTCACTGTCTGGGAGGGATTCTCAAAACCCGATTTTCCGGCATTTCCTATCAATAAATTAACCTTAAAAACGTGATGTATTTGATCGTTACTAATTGGAAGTTTGACCTATAATACCGTAAAAAACAAGCTACCAGAATGAGTGTTATTGCAACGTCTTGAATGAAGTTAACATTGTGGATGGTACCAAAATGAATAGCCCACAATCGAAAATCTAATTTTCCTAAAAATGTCAAATTTACTAGTATTTATGGATTTATGAAACATTTCACAGCAATGTATTACTACAGCTATGAAATAATAGTTCAAACTGTTACTGTCCACCGATAAAGAGAAACACCCCATCTATGACTTCATTCTATGATGAATCTGCACAGTATATACGTATCAACGTTTTAGGAGGAAAGTGGGCTTTAAAAGCTCTTGGCCCAAATCTCTTCGTTTATCTGCTGCTTCATTACGAGACTCACACTGTCTACGTAGCCAGGGCACAGCAGCTAAATCCTATCTATCAGTGTCCGCTGGATGCATTATCGCACCGGCTTTGCTGCGGCTTGTGTCCCCTTTTGTGGCTCTACTTACGGTCTATTTATGTCACCATGCTCATCACCACCAGAGACGCCTATACTTTTACCCGTTCAAACGCAAGTGTTCCATTTAACTTGGCGAAACTTACCGTGAGCGGAGGAGAGACGGAGGTGAGCCGGAGGTGTGAGGAGGAGAGGAAGCGAAGAGGACAGCCCAGCCGACGGGGTCCAGCTCACTACGCTCGATGTGGACTGATGGAACGATGGCCCGCAACAACATCGTGCGACATGGGAGCCAATCACCTCGGCCACCTGCCTCCCTTACGCGTGTATCCACGCCCCGTTTCCCAGGCAACGACAGCAACGAGGCGTGGCCAGAATGAGCACGCCTCATCTCACCACCACACGGTGGCTGTGTGGGCTGTCAGATTTGACACCAGCCAATCGTGTTAAAGAGTCCCTCGCTCGCTCGTCACAGCTTTGCGTCTTCACCGTTTGAGACGGTAGAAACCAAAGCTTTTTGTCACTTGTAAGTTTCCTTGTACTATCCCTGGTGAAATACTATAGTTTTTGAGTTTCTATAGAATAGTTTGGATACAGAAAATATGGTTTAGATCAACTGAATTTGGATTTTATGTAAATGTAGGTATTTACCTAAATTACTTATATATTATATAATATTATTTGATCAGATCAAAGCATTGTGACGTGGGACATAAATGCACTGCATGAATCTCTGCCTAGAGCTAATTTACTATTTATTTATTACTATTTTTTTTTTTTAAGGTTAATTGGAAACATTACAAATGATTCACTATTAAATGCTCACTGAAAACTTTTACATTCAAAACATATGATCAAGAAAATAACACTTACAGTAACAGTAATTGTGCTATGTACATATTTCTTTCTTTGCACTTGTGTATATATTTGTTTATTATAATTATTATAATAATTATTAATTATTTATCTTAGAGTTGTATACATTTCTCCAGTACATTCACACCATACAGTGACACCAACTGCCGAAGTCAAATTCCTTGGATGTTGTAAACGCACTTCTGTTATCTTCTACAGTTATCTTCTTAAGAAGTGCAAAACATTGAGGTCCATAAGATTCACAAAGAGTCACAAAAGGAAAGGAGAGGAAAAAGCCTGATCTCCTTTTCAATAATTGCACAATCCTGTGTTGCTGAAACTCCTCAGCCAGACCACTGCATGTTGCCCCTGAAGGCTAGTATTCAGCGTGTTTAGATGCCGTGTTGTGTAAACCAAAACCCCAAATCATCCAGCCGAATAGGATCGGATAGTTCTGGAATCGGTGCAGACCCCCGACTGAGCCATCTGACGTCGTTGTGAGAGTTGTGGACAGGGTAGTCTTGGGTATTTTTTTAGTATTATGTCCCCCTCCCCATGGAAAAGCTTCAGCTGAAGCAAAAGCAAACAAAGTCACAATGTATGAATATTTAAATAACCTTATCAGATTTAAATATAGATACTTACATGTATTTTGTTCTTCAGTTCTGTACTCAGGAATGTTTAGCTTATGATTTGCTTGCTCATATGTACATACGTATACGTATGTAACCATGTAACCATACAGATAGAAATGTAAATTCTTCCTCTCAGACCTGACGTCTAGAACAATGTTGGTTTAAAATAATACAAATGTATTTGCCCTACTCCCAACCTTGGCATAGAGCCAAAGATATGTAAATACCTACCCTACGGGTGGGGTATCCAGAAACCACCACCGTTGACCACTGTTGTCGATATTAAATTGCATTCTTAAATGGTCAGTAGTGATGTATTTTGGATGTGGATTAAGAGCTCAGAGATGATCTATTCCTTTAGAATAAAACTCGTGTTACAAATGAATCAGTCCTTCAACTTCTCAGACCAGCAGGTGGCGACAACGGGGAATTGTTAGCCAAACAGTTTAAGAGTTGTAATACGTAGAAGAAGAAACCGGGAACTAGACCATGCCATGATTGGACAACGTATCGTGTTGGCGAACGCGTCACACCCGGAAAAATGACATGTTTATTGTCGATATCGTTAACGGTGAGTCGACGTCCTTTATGAAATCTGACCAAATTTTTATTTTATTTTAGTTATTGTACTTTTCTTCCTGATGTTTTGTGTATATGTACACGTTAAACACACTGTAAGGTTTTATTAGCGTCGCTTTAGCCGCTGCTTCAATTACAACAAACTCAGTGAATAGGCTTAACATTTATGTGTTAAAACTTGCCTTATCAGAGCTGGAGAAATGTTCAACTGGATATTTATTAATTTATTTATCAGATATTATTATTAAGGGGGTGTTTTTGAGTGTAACATTGGTTCACTGCTCACTATTTAAACCTTAAAATGTGATGTGTTTTTTTTTGTTTATTTTATACCAGATTCATTATTTAGGCGGCCCTGGTGGTTTAATAGAATTCCTCAGTTCGAAAGTATAAAACAATATCTCTTAATTTACAATGATCTTGAATATTTTATGTAACTTATTTTTCATCTTTTCTTCTTCTTCTAATTCCATGATTAAAAGAAATCATGGACTTTATAGTTATTCGCTCAACATATAGGGACATATAACTGTAATTTGTAATCTATCTATCTATCTATCTATCTATCCATCTATCCACAAATATGTGTGTATATCCATGCATATATGACAAACGACTGAGCCTTCAGCATCCATACATTTGCCAGGCATCTTAATGCACAGAGGATCCCACATGTAATGGCTTCCTACTTTGATGAACATGACTGTGAGCCCACCAACCCTGAGGAACAGTATCGACAGAATGCACTGCTAGAACTGGCCAGGTGATGTATACATCAGTCTCATTGTAGCACTGTATGTTGACGCAGATAGCAGCGCTGTATTTGACTCTTGATCCTTTATGTAAAGGTCTTTAATGCAGGGCTTGGACTTACTTGACTCAGGGTCATTGGATTCGTCAGACTGGGATCAACGTCTTCCCCCTCCGGCTGCCAAAACCGCTGTCCTGACCCTCACTGTGGTCATCATTTCTCCTGAGCAAGCAGGTGACAAGACATGTGCTCTTGCAGAATTCACTGTGTGTTACATTCTGCTTTATCAGCATTTGTTTCCCGACATTAAGCAAATGTACTGGAAGAAGCTGATGATAGCATAGGTTCAATAGGTTGTACCTGAGAATAGGTTCAGTAAATATTATTTCAATTACTTCAGTACAAACTGTCTGAGGCCAACAAAAGAGGACCTGGGTAGAGCATTAAACATGCCCATGAAAGTGTATTTCGCGCAAACGTTTATTATTATATGATATTGAAGGGATTAAATCAAGCTTATTTTTTTCACAGACAAAGGTCTCAAATGTCCAGTTTGTTTGCTGGAGTTTGAGGAACAAGAAACAGTTAGAGAAATGCCCTGCAAGCACCTTTTCCACTCAGGATGTATACTGCCCTGGCTTGGCAAGGTAAGCATGTCTATTTATGATTGACCTCCTACACCAGATATGGGATAGACATTTGGAAGTTGCTAGTTGGAATCATTGGGTCAGTTTGGCCCTGATTTGATGTTTTGTGTTTTAAAAACGTAGACCAACTCCTGTCCACTCTGCCGACTTGAATTACCCACTGACAATCCAGAGTATGAGGAATTTAAAAAAGACAAGGTGAGTATGTAAACTAAACAACTGATTGTTATCTTCAACGTGCAGTCCCTGGCGCATTCATTTTTGTTATGTATGTTATATAATGTTTTGTTCCTCCTGTAGGAGAGAAGAAAACAGAGGGAACACAGGCTGGAGGATCTACATGAAGCCATGTACACATGACATGACAATGTGATGCAAGTTTGTGGCACATTGACATTTTACTGAATATTATGAACAAAGGAACCTTCGGAAAGTACATTATGCCTGATTTGTAGCACAATATCAGGTATTTATGACATCTGTAATATTCCCCACTTGGCATATAAATGACAGAACGATTAGAAAATTAGCTGCAATGCTAACATCATTATCATCTCCTTGTACAGAAAAAATATATTGCAATACAAATTAGCAAAATATAATTTATATAATAATTCATAATTGTATCTTCTATGACCATCAAGCTAGCAGTGTTGTCAATTCCCATCACAGTACTACACAGTACAAGAGATGTATTTCCATTTGTCTGACATGGCTTTAACGCAGCATTAATGATGGTATGTTTCATGAATTGGAAAATGTTTGTCATTGGTTAGGCTGAATACACAATATTTTCAGATCTCTGATCACTTCAGTCCAGTCTAACAATTGTTTTTTACATACCTCTATGAACTATAACAGCATAAAAACTGTTGAGCTGTATTTCTATATTGAATATGAATGATTTAAAGACATGAATATCTTTACATAGTGATAAGTCTGAGAAAATGACACCACAGCTATGTATTCTTAGTACTATATTCGAATTAATCACAGATTGAAAAAAGGATATGACTTTTAGTATTTACTGTGTTTCAACCCCCCAAATCATGTTTTATGTAAAAAAAAATGTCATGACATAATACAATAGTCGTCAGTGGATGAGTTGTACTAATGCTGATTCTTGTGTAACACTTATTCCCAGGATGTCTTACATTACCAAAACAGTCTGAATTTGTTTTTAATGCTTCAACATCAGGGCATTATCTCACAACACTGGAACCTTGTGATTTTTAACCAGAAGTATGTACAATATGTGATTTATTTTTGCAAATACGCATTCTTTCTATATGTATATACATACTGTATATGTGAATGTATGTTTGTAATAACCCACCACCCAAAGACTCTTATCAATTATACTTTAAAGATGTAAAGAAGATAGCTGGTGCTACATAACACTGTTTATACAAGTATTGTATAACTATGTATCCCTTGTTTAAAGAAGAGCCCAAGCAGACAAACTGCTAATAATTTATCATTTTTATTTCATATTTGAATATAAATCTCTGTCAAATTAAAATACCTAAATGATAGACAAATAATTAAATATTTACAGAATTTATAAAAAGGAAACAATCTGTTTACTTGTTTTCAGGGAATTATGACATTATCATTCTTCAACATATATATTTCTTTTCAAATAGAGCAAATAAAACCTAGTAAATAGTTTCTGTGTTGCTTTTGTCAGAGTTCAACACGTGTACAGGTCAGGCAGTCTTTTGTATTGCAGGATTCTGCCATGAACAAACATACCATATTAAAACTAACTGAGGAGCACATCTTGACAAAACATTGTAAAATAACCTTTGAATTAGGGCCTACAAAACATAAATCGAACCCTGATGTTAGGGCTTATACAAGCTGCCATTTGTTGTCACGCCCCGTGACTTGGTTACAGTATGGTAAAATAGGCTACAGCTGAAAATAAAATGGCAAAACATGTGAACTGAATCCCCTGGCACAGTGGGAGGGATAAGGCTAAACCAGTGCACTCACAACAATTCATACATGTACTGCTGCCACACAGAAAACTGATCCAAACTCCAGCGGTTTCCAGTCTGTTTTTTTTGGCAAGATTACAGAACAAGACAGGAAAGCTGCAGTCCCAGATACAATAGAGTTATTGATTTGCATGAAAAGTAAAGAAAACGGACCTTACACATGATTGAACATCTTGTGTCACAGTCAATCCACTGACCTGTCAAATAATGAACACTTGGTAGGAAAGATCTTTGTCTATTGCCGATCCACCTTCATATTAAAATTTGACACTTATCTCGTCTAAAACAATTGTGTGATAGAACACATGTAGGGACTCTAGCTTTCACCTTAGTAATCAAAGTCACAAAATAATAACGGAGGTAGGTGATGTGACCTTTTACAACTGTATTGCTGGCATCCAGTGGTTACAGTTTAAAATATATCAACACTGAGGGCAATATACTGTTGCTAGTGGAGACCCTTCTCATACAGCTTACAAAGAAAAAACACCCAGACAAAAGGCTTGATCTGAGTGCAACCTCAATTTTGTTGCATTCTTCAGCTTCAGTTTAAGCAGTGTCCATTTGTGGCAGTTTGGTGTTAAAGCTAATTCAAAGCTCTTTCACTTAAAAATAAACAAACAAACAAAAACAAAAACATATGGCACACACTCACGTCACTCGACAACCTGTATGGCAACATCTGGTTGTAATGTGTAACCACACCATGAGGTTCATGGCGCAAGAACTACAAGCATCACATCATGCTCAGCCTCTGCCTTGTAACTACTGAGCAGGCTTCACATCACTTCCTATAGAACAGAAAAAAACATATAAAGCTTCCAAAAGGGGCAACCTGGAATCAAATTAGTTGGTTGTTATTTAAAATGTATCAGATTACAATTGTACTACAAGCTGTAGGTCACTTCGAAAGTCTTGGTGTCACATTTAGTTTAAAAACAAAGAGCCCTGTATTCAACCCTCACACACTGAAAAAGGCAATATTAACTCCAGAGGAGTGTGAATGATCAGATGACTTATTGCACCGGACATGACTGCGTGTGAAATAATAATTGAATGACACCATGACAACTTCTGGGACTCTCAGTTAAAAGTGATTGAGATACACAGTCATAGTCATAACAGCCGAGCAGACCAATGTTTTTTAGAGTAAATCATGCTCTCACATGTAAAATGGATTATGACTATCAGGAATGATAGTGGCTCAAGATACACATATACATATTCTGTCAAATATTTTAAAAAATACCATCAGAATGTTTCATTCAATCATCTGTGTAACTAAATCAAACTGGTGAAATGAATGATTTTGCGTAATTATTTAACAGGCCGTTAATGCTTGATTGATTTTTAAAAAAGGCCATAATGCTTACAGCCAGTAAAACATACATAACTGTTCACTATTCACATCGAAAAACATTCGGTATTTTCTACTTGCTATGCAAATGTAAAATGTCTTATTCTCTCATTCAAAAAGTGTGCCGTGCAGAAATAAGCCAACAACTGGAGGGCCACAAAAAAGCATTAGGTCGTTCATGGAGAAGTGTTCTGGGGAAAAGGAAATGTACAGTTCCACCATGACACCAGTGACACACAATTATTCAGAACAAAACAAAAAAATAAGCTTGCCAAATTTAACCACCATCTTAGAAAATATTTATGATTCCACACATTCAGCCCTCCTTGCAACTTTGCTATAAGAAAAGTAATGGGACATTATGGGCTTGCACCAAAGTTTGGGTATGGGTGGATAGATGGGTGAGGCAGTCAATCTATTTGTTTTACAGTTGGGTTGACCCGGTGTTGGTTCAGTAGTTAAAGATATGAGAACTTAACTCTCTTCCTCCACATGCCGCGTCTTTCAGCTAGCCTTCCTGTGGGAGCACACAAGCATGTCTGCAGTGAGCTGTGATGCAGAGCTACAACATGGCTATGCTCTCCGGAGTACAGTTGAGATGTGTGGATGTGCTGCTTCCCCCGGGGGACTTGAGGCCTTTAGTCGCCCCGCTGATTGTGGAGCCCCGTGCCCTGGGGCCCATGAGAACGCCCGAGCAGTGGTGACTCCGCTGCAGGCCCGTCATCATGGTCTCGCTGGTGACAGTGCCGAACTCGTAAGTGAAGGTGCCGTAGAAAACCAGGATGTCGACTGTGAAGACCCACTCGCAGATGGCTGCAGCATGCTGCAGGGTGAAGCTCTCATGGATGAAGAAGATGCCACCTGAGAGGACAGGTTAAGGAGGACAAACGTTGCTGGTACATGCGGGTGCTAAAAAACAAGAGCTCCTTTCTCTCTTTCACTGTACAGGAAGGAGATAATTAAACGTGTCTCAATAACATCCTTGATACAATTAGATGCATCACAAGCAGCTGAACCTAAGGGTGTCAGATGTGAATTCACAACACGATTAAAAGCACTTTGAGAGCCTGAGGACATTCACAGTCAGCTTGAGACATGATAGCAATGTCCTATGTCAGATGAAGATCTAAATTACAGTAGAAGGTAAAACCACATGCATCACAACTTCAGCTTATATGAAACATACAGAACACAAGTGATGTACGTCAACAGCATGATAGACGCCCCACTAGTCCGTAAAGGATACTAAGGACGAGGGAGACCATGGCTCCCAGTGCCAGCGCCACTCGGAAATGGGCCATCCAGTAATCAAGGGCCGTTACAGCCACACGGTAGGTAAGCACACACTGCAGACACACAAACAGCAGCCCAGCTGGAAATGCCACACCGGCGCCGACATAGTGTAGAGATTTGGCATGATCCACCTGTCAGAGAGACAGCTCGAGTGAGTGTTTGCTCTCATCTTAGGACCACAACAAAAAAAAAACGAACTTCACCAAATCATGATTCACCTGGAAGTTGCCCACCATGACCAGACCCACAGCGTTGGTACAGCCAGACACCAGACCACCAGTGTTGACCCAACATCGGTGGCTGTGCTCAATCACCTGGGCGTAGCGCAGAAAGCACACCATCACCACTACAGGACACAGGGGATGACAACACACATTTTTGAACCAACAAAAATAAAATATTATGAATTACCCACAATAAAAGCCTTGGCTTTAGATGTGTGAATGTTTTCGATTTGTAGCGTTAGGGGAGTAAAATAAAGTAAGAGGATTGTTGTTGTTGTGTTATTTCAACTATTGACATCCGTATTGTCTAAAGCAGCACACATTTCCAAAAGGCTGATCATCACAGAAAAACCATAAACCTGCAGGTTGCTTTCTGCTACACTACAGATATAAAGTGTATGGCAGTAAGACAGAGGTCAACAACATAACAATTTACCAATAACTAACTGAAACATCCAGATAGTTTACAAACAGAATACCAGAATTCAAAAAAATAATTCAAATCCAGATAAGAATGTGAGGAAACAAAAAGATCATGTGGACTACATATTTGTGATAGCATAGGAGAACGTTGATGAATAACAAAGCAAGAGTGAAACCACCAGCAGACGGGTGCAATTAAGGACAAAATGGTGAAACTGGGTTATAACTGAGTGATGATAAAACAAGATAAGCAGCTGAGTAATGGAGGAAGGCCACATAGGGTATGTGCAGTGGAAAGGATAAGGGGTGTAAGTGGAAGGAAAGCCGCATTCATTATTGATTAGAGAGCACACGGCTATTTCTAGCCACTCCATATCTCTTGAAGGTTGATGGATGATCTTTGTGGCCACAATGGAGGTCTGATGTAATACAGACAACGTACAGAGGAGACTGACATTAAGCCATTCTTATCTTAACTATGATAATGGTGACAGTGCTAATTATTTTGCTGTTAAATAGCACAGGGCAGCAAACTTATTTCCACCACAAATCAAAATGTGAAATTTAGTTCTACATTGCAAATACAATAATCATGGATCAACTTTATGGAATATATCTGCTATGGGGGAATAATTTCAATTGGAAAATTAAAAGCATTACAACAGCCTCTGGTAGTGTGCGTGATGTGAGCATTTAACATGGTGGAAATATGATTATAATTATTTACATTTTAAAGACATATTTTGTTTGTTTACTTTGTTATAAAAATAAAATAAATAACATTAGCAACAACTTGGCTGGATCTGATCAAGACTAGGTACTGGCGCATACTTAATGTTAAATTACTCAGACAGGGATCATCTGAAAAAAATCCCAAGACATCAGCACATCCCTAATAATAATATTCAATATTTAAAGATGAATTTTCACAGCACAAATGCCATATTTGTGGAACTGTTCTACTGAAAACATTAAGGAACATTCAATTGTTTCAACGTATTGTAACAATCCGTCTCCAGGACATGGCCAGGGGGTGAAAACTGAGTGAAATGCATTTCCAAATTCTAATTCTTGCATCGATAATATATTTGAACTATATGACCTTTAAGTAACAAGGTCTCACCCATGAAGGCTCCGACGTTGCCAATCAGGCTGAACAAGCAGCTTTCAGGAGGGAAGGAGCCACATTTACTGTGGGACATGAAGACAGAACCACCCTCAGTGTTAGAGGGAGAAGATAAACATATTAGTCACTTTACCACAGCTACTGCATCCATTTTCTACCAAGAAAGCATAATTCATGTCCAGTCCAAATGTATAGGAGTAAATAAAGTGCCAACGTATATATATGGGAACTACATTTCTTCACGCATTGAGAACAAGGGTGATGGAACATGAGACCTTATGAGGGGGATATCCTGGATGGTGCAGCAAGTCTTGGGAAAGCCTGGTCGAGGCAGATCTTCTGTGCATGTCACGTTGTAAGACCTGTAGCAGTAACACAGTGAGATCTGTGCATTCCAATAGTTGAGCAATAAGACCGTGTCCAGGGTCTGAAACTTTATAAATGTTAAGCAAGTTTCAGATCAAGACAGGAAAAATCACTTACCAGTTCTCCACAGGACATACATGGTGATTCATCACAGCCATGGCATACCTGTAGTGTAAAGAATAATCCATAATTATAAGCAAGGACAGGCAATTGTTGTATTATCAAAAAACAAGATTACACTGGGCTTAAGGGAATGGGTTGAGAGTGAAGAGAACTGAAGTAACTCATGCAACAAATGGATGCCAATATGTGGCAATCCCTAATCTATTTTCATCCTCATACATTTTTATTTTTGCCTATTTAGCCGGGAAAAAAATAGAAACTAGAACTGTACCATACATACACCTGACAATGGAAAAACATTATATTTTATATGTGACAGTGCTTCTGTTACTCACACTATCCATATTCCTGTGATGGAGAAGGCAGACAGGCTGACAGGCAGGACGATCCAGGCAGTCATTGGGCTGGCAGTGAGCTGGCTTTGTCCCAAGCATGGGGTGAGAGGGGGGCTTCGGGTTTGAGGGACAACACAACAGGAGGGATCAGGTTGGGTAGGGTGGGGTCACTTACACACAGGGGGAACACACAGGGGAGGGGGACATGAGTGGACAAAAGGGGGAATGGCACCGCTCTTCTGCTCCACACGGCCCTGCAACCAGCAGCAACCTGTCATATAAGGAGCGGTTTAGAGAAATTCAAACTGATGAACAAGGTTTGACATGTTGAATGAGGCTTAAGGCTGCTGATGAGAACTAACTATAGCAAAGGGTGGTGGACACCATGTAAAAACTATATATCATTGTTCAACATGGGTGCAACACAGAGTCATAGATAGAAAGACCAGCACCTCTTGAGCAGCAATCAGCAGCTACGTGAAGTGTTGACAGATACTGTCAGTGAAAAGTGACCCTTGCAAGAATGAAGTCAAAATCAGTGCTGGAGGAGGCATGGAACAACAAAGTTTTCATTTTACAGCGTGTACAGTTACACAGACTTTGCCAGAAGGAAAGTGGACAGTGGAAGAAGGACAGTGAACTAAGATGAGCAGCCCTTACAAACCAAAATAAGATATATGCACTTTTTCCGAAAGAAATGTTCTTCTTTTCTAGAAAACAATGACATAGTGTTGCGTAATCATGTCTCCTCTAATCAAAAGTAAAGTAAATGTGTTTTCTCATATGGTTTGAAATTTAGATGGTAGATGATCATTTCCCTGTTGTGACTCAGGAGGAGAGATGTATATAAAGCCCTCATAAAGGTGCTGTCACATGGTCAAACCAGATATGAGATATAAATGAAACCGATTTTGTTTATCGTCTTTTTCAAAACAATCGTAACTTTCACACAGAGCACCTCCACACCTCCACACCTTAGAACTGGAACGACACCTACGGAGAAGCCTGCAACCAGGTACCGTTAGCATTGTTAGCTTCTTCCTAGCTAGCTGGCTAGCTTCCACTTTACCAGTTGTCTTGACTTGACACTTGGCCGCATCTCGATATCCGCTAAACAACGCGAGAAACGGCTAAGCGGGAGACATCTAGAGGATATAGACACAGACAGTGTGGCGACAGTGGAGACACGAGGACAGATAAATACCTACCTTCCTCCCGCTAATTCCACCACACACCTCTACAACCTTGGTTTCCCTGTTATCACACTCAGCATCCGCCTCTAGAGCTTCCGCTGTGGCCTTTCAAAATAAGATTAGATAAAATAAGACTTACCCCGAAGGAAATTGTTGGATTTATTAATACAATAAATCACTCTGAGATTATATCTATTCAAAACGACACATTGAATATGTTTCTACTAAAACAAGCCTTTCACCAAATTAAAGTTTAAATGAGTGTGTAATACTAATAATGCAATAATAATGATATGGTGTGGCACCATAGTCACAGTATCATATCTATGCTATTACCATATCACCACCACATTTGTACAAGCTAAATATACAGACATAAAGTAGTCACACAAATAAAAGGCTGAATCCATAGGAAATCATTACAGTTACAGTCAGCTTTGACTCATGTATTCAAGGCAGTGTGTCTGGATTTAATAATATTTGACTGTGAGATTGATGTGTCGCTTCTCATTCCACATAGCAATCTGTGGTTTTATTTGGTGTGACAGATTTAATTCAGCTTACCCTCATGTGCGAGTTTGATTGTGCACAGACTGTAATGAAATCATTTAAAAGTAATGTGAATTTGAAATTTTTAAAAAACAGTAACACTGTACATAGAACACCTGCAGGTAGGTGGTACAATTTATAATTTGATTAAAACTGCCCTGGACACTATGGTAATGTTTCATTATTCCAGTGCAATTCTGCAGGTGCCACCTGATGTACAAGTAAAAAATAATGTCAAACAACAGTATATAAAATACGTGTCTCTGTGAAGGTTCTGAGTCATCAGGTCATGGTAATATCAAGTGCGATTCAAAGTAAGCAACTGGACTGTTTGAAGATTTCTTGAAGATGTTTCACCTCTCATCTGAGAGGCTTCTTCAGTTCTAACTAGCAGCTGGAAAAGTTCAGGTATTGATCCTCTGTGAGATGAATAGCTAATCAGAGGATGAGTAACTAATTAGAGGACCATTGTGTTAAATTTGCAGGTCTTTGGCCAACTGGCCCAGATTCAGGTTATGGGTTTCACCTGAGTCTAGGTGTAAATGAGGGTCGTTAGTTTCACCTGAGATTTTCTCCCATCGTGGCTAATCTGTACATGGACGAGGTGGAAAGCAGAGCCCTGTCCTCGTTTACAGGAATTGCTCCCACCCACTGGTTCACGTATGTGGACGACACCTGGGTCAAAATCAAGACCCAGGGAGCTGAAGCTTTCTCAGCACACATTAACAATGTGGACAACATCAAGTTCACCCATGAAGATGTGAGCAGAAACAGCTTGGCCTTCTTGGACTGTGCAGTACACATCGAAGAAGACAGAAGCCTCAACATCGGAGTCTACAGGAAACCCACACACATTTGATTCCCTCCACCCTCTGGAACACAAACTGGGAGCCATCAGGACTCTAAATCACAGAGCCACAACAATACCAACAAATACTAAAGATAAACAGAAGGAACAGAACTCTGTCAAGGCGGTGCTCAAAACCTGTGGCTACCCGAACTGGGCTTTCATAAAAACTAGCAGGCAAAAGAGGACTAACAAAGAAGAAAACAACAGTAAATGGAAAAACAATGTTATTCCGTATGTTGCTGGAGTCTCCAAACCCTAACCCACCAACACTCTGAGGCAAAAGCTGGTCCACCCAAAGGACAAGCTTCCCAAACACAAACAGAGCGATGTGGTTTATGCAGTCCAATGCACTGAGGAATGTTCTGATTTATACTATAATGAATGTATACAACATAGGGATTTATAAACCTCGAGGAGAGATTATAATCTTCATTCTTGTTTTCAGCAAGCTTCAAAGGGAATTGAAATTGCAATTGAAATTAAATATTGTGGACAACAGTGAGTGACAAGGAAATTGACCTTGACACCAGATGATATTAATCATTGTGAAATGTCAGCATACACAGAGAAATACAGTAACTAGGTCACTGAGGAAAAAAGTCATCAAGTTACACTTGAAGAAGATGCAGAACATGGAAAGCACAAAGAGGGAAGACTGATTATTATGTGTACTTGTCTATGTTTGTCATGACAATATTTCACATGTTCAAAAACTGATATGAAGCAAACAGTAGGGTGAAATAAATCAAACACCAAGGCACACTTTCCAGTTTCCACAGTGGTGGACCTCAGTGACCTCAGTGAGTGTGGTGTGACTAACTAAATCCTGTTTTTCTGTTCTTTTAACACACGACTATAACAAGACCAGCTTAAGTCTGCCAGTGAAATTAAACTGTTTGGTACTGGACTTTCTTTGAGTTATAGATATCATATGCCTATAACACTTCTACCTGTTAGCCAAGGTGCTGTGTGATGAAACATGGCAGCCTGGCAGATGCATCTCCATACCTTTAATATAAAGATGATGTCCATAGAATCCTGCACCCCCTCCCAATCGAGAAGTAGGCTTATGCTTAAAGCCTTTATCCTTATTTTATGTATCCACCAGCCTTTGTTTGTTCCCCTACCATATATGAATCCTAAACAAGCTCAAAAACAATGACATAAACAAGAGTAGAGTTCTCAAGTGAACATAAAAAAAAGGAAGTGATACAAATAGAAAAAGATCATATGGTCTTATACTTTTCCTACAAGAATCATGATCATTTTAAAAGACACACAATGGTATTGTCCAATCATATACTACCAGCGTGATTTCCTTGAGTAATCTGTAGGGATTTTAGAAAGATTAATGCATTGCACAGTGACTATATCATACATTAATGTACTGAAAACACCTGCTTATGCTTTATATCTTTATATCTAAAATCTTAAATCATTGAAATCACATGTGGGCACTATAAGTTAATATCATAAAATATTTATAAATACAAAGTTGGTGAATTCATGAGGGGCATTTGTTGAGCTATAACACACGGCCAACGTCATATCAGCCAGGCAGCTCAGCAGGGGATAATGGTATTTATATATCCTGTAAGCACGCGGATCCTCTCAGTCAGCAACATTAATGGGGCCATGAGGCATCCTGCCCATGTCCTCCATGCTTAAGTATATGGGATATTAGACAGCAATAATGCTGGCAGGTCTGAGGGCTCTGTCTTCTTTGTAGTCTCGGGGATCAACATGGGGAGCACCAGCAAGATGGCCAACCTGTGTAACAGGAGACAGAGTCTCTTCTCCAACTACAAAGTCACTGATTTAGATATTATTCGAAGACCCTCTGAGGTTGTTTATCCTCTGGCCAAGGAAAGCTGTGTGAAGACATGGAACTCCATGCAGGAGCTGAGCAGGGACATCTACGATATTTACGCTGAGTATGAAGATGAGGAGGATGACAGTGCTCTGTATAGCTTCTCCAAGCAGATCTCGCCCTCCAAGAGGAACTTTATGATCAACATCAATGTAGGAGGGAAGCCCTATCAGATAACCTACAAGATGGCTGCCAAGTACCCCAAGACCAGAATAGGACGGCTGGCCACTTACACTGACCACAACATGAAGCTGGACCTGTGTGATGACTACACTGTGACCAACAGCGAGTACTTCTTTGACAGGGACCCTGATGTCTTCCACAACATCTTCAACTTCTACAGGACTGGTGTGTTGTGGATCAAGGATGAGCTGTGTCCCCGCAACTTCCTGGAAGAAATCAACTACTGGGGCGTGAGGATAAAGAACACCAACCGCTGCTGCCGCATCTCCTTTGAGGAGAGGCAGGATGAGCTGAATGAGCAGCTGAAAATCCAGAGGGAGCTGGAGGCTGAGGTGGAGATCGAGGAGAACGAAGAGCTCTTTCATGACATGCTTATGGGCCAGTGTCGCAGAGCTATCTGGAACCTGATGGAGAAGCCGTTTTCATCAGTTAAGGCCAAGTTGATGGCTGTGGCCTCCAGTCTGTTTGTCCTGATCTCCCTGGTAGCGATGACACTCAACACAGTGGAGGAGATGCAGTACAGAACTTCCACAGGTCAACTCAGTGGCAAGACATACTGGGAATACGTGGAATCCATGTGCATCGCCTTCTTCACCATGGAGTACCTGCTCCGACTGGTGTCTACCCCTGACCTCAAGTCCTTCAGCAGGAGTGTCCTCAACACCGTGGACCTGATCGCCATCCTGCCCCAGTACCTGCAGGCCATCCTGGAGTTCTTTGACAATGAGGAGAACTACATGAAACACGAAGCCGACATGCAGGCAGTGGGGCAGGTGGGAAAGCTGGGGCAGGTGTTGAGGATTATGAGACTGATGCGAATCTTTCGGATCTTGAAGCTGGCGCGACACTCCACGGGCCTGCGGGCCTTTGGCTTCACTCTCCGTCAGTGCTACCAGCAAGTGGGCTGCCTCTTCCTCTTCATTGCCATGGGCATCTTAAGCTTCTCGGCCATGGTTTACACTGTGGAGCACGACATGCCACAGACAAACTTCACCAGCATTCCTCATGCATGGTGGTGGGCAGCTGTAAGTACATCTCTGTGAGATTTAATGTTGTAAAAGAAAAGGAGACAAAAAAAAAGTGATAAATACTAATGCACCAAAACATAAAAGTTTTAAAATTAGGAATGTTGGACAGATAAATACCAACTTATCAAAAGGTTTATTTAATACATAGAACTGTTGTGTCCTTCATTTACTTTAATGCTCGCATAATCTCTGAATGGTGTGTTAACTGTGTAATGTTATTAAATAAGACTCTAGCAATACCTGACTTAGAAACGCAATGAGTTCAACTCTACTTTGGCATGCGTTGCTCCTTCCTCTGGCCTCATGTGACAATTATTCTCAGCACCTGGTCAGTGATGCTGGGTGGAATGACCTGAATGATGTCTCTGAAGTGATTATTTGAGTGAAACTGATGACAGCAGCTATTGATCCAGTCTGCCAGTTTCCTTGAATAAATACATTAACAGATCATTCCCCTGCCACTGGCCCAGTGGTAGGATCTTACCTCTAATCCAGGGGAAGGAAACGATAATCTCTAGGAATAGTTAAAGTTATGTACACTACTCTCTGTGTCCAGCTCCTGTCTTGTATCTATATGAACAGAGACAGTAGAATGATCTGCTCAGTTTTTGGTGCCATGGAAAAATTAAGTTTTACCCTTGTTTTTTTTAATTTAGACTACCAACAATTTATAACACAAAGAAGGGCAATGCAGATTGCTGGACAAGATTTCCCCCTGAAATCCAATATGATGTAACTCTCAATATAATTAGTGTATTAGACTTTCCACATTGATGCAGTGTTGTTTAGTCAATACTTAGTTTACTTGTTTAATACGTCATACATACTCCTTTTTATACTTACCTATGGGCTACGTCTGTGTTCATGATATATTCACAAGGCTCACCCCCTGCTTTCAATTACTGCTTATTTTGCTTTCTGATAGAGGATAAATGCAACATTCTTTCTGACTGAATGACCGCATTGGTCAGCAAGAGACTGAATAGACCTTTCTGCTGGTTAGATATTGTGATGCATTTTTCTTTTTCTTATCACTGACTCATCTCCTCACTCTTCTGCAGGTAAGCATCTCCACTGTGGGCTATGGGGACATTTACCCCGAGACCATACTGGGTCGTCTCTTCGCTTTCATCTGCATCGCTTTTGGAATTATTCTCAATGGCCTGCCCATATCCATCCTCTTCAACAAATTCTCAGACTATTACTCTAAACTAAAGTCTAATCAGTATACAGCCTCCTTGAAGAAACGAGGGAGGGTGAGATTTACCAAGAGGACAGTGAAAAAGCTCAGCCACTGTTTTGGAAATCCCCATTGTCATGACCACTGATTTTTTAAATAAATGGTTTTATTGAAGAAATACACTTGACAATAAACTGATCAAAACACTGGATATAATGGGAATAAATCGATGTTAAAAAGAACAAAATAGACAAGATGTGGCCAGTGGTTGCACATCTGGACAAGCATTATGGCAGCTTTTGTGTTTGGGAAGCAAGTGAGGGATCAAACATGAATATGGGTTTCTTGTATTTGAAACTGCATTTGGGGAAAGGAAATGGAAGCAGTATTTTTTACTTATTAGTTGAGAGCATTAAAAATAAACACATCATTTTGGTAAATTTATGTAAAAATCTTAAATATAAGAAATGTCCTTGGTACTGACACATAAATTATGTAAAGCAGTTACAGGAAATAAGTAGATATTCAATGCTTAAAACTAAAACACACTGTTAGTGTAATTTGCATTAAATATGATTCATAATCAACCAAATAATGTTTTACCCTGTAAACACATCTACAGGATTTCAGTCCAATCAAGTGATTTAGCTGCACAAATGTGGCATATTTTGTTATTAGTACGTATGTCCGTTGTATGTACTGTCTATGTACATGTATTGTGGCTTCAGTGCCATTGTGTTTATTTGTGTAAATATGATTTTACTGAGTCCTCCTGAAACAAAAAGAGGAAATGTTTTATCTTGTTAACATCTGATTGTTGGATAAAAAAGTAAAGAAACACATTGTGGTTTTGTTCAGCACCAAAAGAAAATGAATGTTATTGTTGTGAGTTGTGCTTTTCAGATACAGTTTTGCTCTATATTTCAGTATATTTTCTGTTAAAAAAAATGGAAATATTAGTTCCCTTCTAACTGCAAATGCAATGTTTTTATGTGGGATCTCGCTTAGGAGCTAATGCAGAGGATATTCAACCTTGAAGCACCGGTGCTGCTTTTCATTTGTTTCAGTCCTTGGTAGTTTTGCATTCAATTTAAAAGGGATGTTTTTTTCTGCAATGCTTCTAAATATGACACAGTCTGATACTCTGTTTTAATAAACACTTTGGTGCTCAAACCATTGTTATTCCCTGACTAGGACAGGACAGCGGACCTGTTCACCTGCACACGTCTCTGCTGATCTCATCTGGATGAACTCTGTAATAATAAATATAATAATAAATAATTATTATTTATTATTATATAATAATAATAATTATTATTATTAACTACAACTGATACCCACATAAAAAAATAATTGGCAACATATGTGATACTATTAATAAATATAAGCCTGTTGACAAAAATCCTGGCATAATAACCACCAACTGAAGGATGCATGAAAAAAAATCAACTTGTGCACAGACTTGGCTTGACAACATTTGACCCACTTTATTATATATTTAGACAGGAGCAGAGCAGATTAATTCAGGGCCAACCAAAACCATTAATTGCAACCAATTAGTATTTTTAATATTTATATTTGATACATTTAGATGTATATTGTTTTGTAATATATTGGTTAATATTCCCTTTTTTCATTTCAATTTTTTCTTTTTCATGATTGTAGAGAGATGCACATAATGTGAAAGATACCATATGTCTTCCACCGCATTGGCTTTGGTAATGAACTGGGACAAATTGACCCAGATGGATGGGTCCATTGGGGACAACAGTCCTCAATGGATGGGGAGCAATTAATAAATAAAAAAGGTAGATAATTCGTTTATAGTTTATAATAGTTATTAGCAGTAGTAGTTATTAGTTGATCATAACTAAAACTTAACATAATAGAATTAAGCAAACTTAGAGTGGCAGTTTACTCCAGGAGATGGCAGCACTGAAACTCTATTTTCAGCTGCAATAATCTGTTCTCCCACAATCCTCTGCGCGGATAAAGTGACTTCTTCTTTTAACAGTGAGCACTCCGTAAAACGATGGCTCCCCCAGTTGCGGTGTCTCCTTTGATCAAGGTTTGGTTTGTCGTATAAGCTGTGAATGAATAGACACATTTTTGTTTTTGTGAAACGACCTTGCTATTGTATTTTCGTCCGCGGCTGTGCTGATCCTAGTTAGGAGGCATGCGAATATACTGTATATCTAGCTGTATCTTAGCAACGCTAGAGGTCTGCAGACGGTTGAGATTATTGCGGTGATAGATAAGATTCCGATTATTATTGTATAGTGTAACATGCATTAATCTTATCTCACCGATGACCGGGTTGTCCAAATGAAGCCGTCTCGTTGAAATGACGCTGTGACAGCAGTACAAAAGTATTTTATTGAATAATACACAATAATGCAATATATGGCAAGCTTTAAGTTATAATGCATCCTCTACTGTGATTAAATTGTTTACTTTTTGCTGATCATTACTTTAGACCTAGTTCTCAAAAGGTTATTGGAACAATAATTAATGTATTAGCTAATTGGAAAGTGATGCTAAGTAAATATGAAAAACAACACTTGAGAAATTGATTTTAGTTGTATCACTAATGTGTACATCTATGTATTTATTCTACAGACTGCCAGGTATTCAGCTTTGATTGCTGGCATCATCTATGGCAAAAGGAGATATGGTGTGTTTTTCTAAATAGCCATCATGATTGTCTTTTAATAGTGATATTAAACTTCAATCTACTACACAACACCAAATATTATGTTTCCAGACAAATCCTCTGTGACCAATCATTCAAAAATTGAAAACAGACAAGATAATGCACAAGATTAATACTACTACTACTTCACATATAATGTGAGAAAGCTGTAAACAATTTCTTTTTTATCAATTTCCCTTACGGGGTTAATGAAGTATATGCATCTAAATGACGCAGTCTCATTATAGATCTGTCTTATTATAGATCTGTAACATGCTGATATAAAAAATGTTGCTTTGTGCAATTAATCAACTTAAGTAACTCAACTCTCAACTAATTGTATTTCATTAAATTAAATGTCTCTATTGTCTCAGATAACCTGAAGCCCATCGCAGCTGAGGAGAGGGAGATTGAGGAACAGGAGAAAAAGGTCCGTGAGGCGCAAGAGCGCATCGCTAAGCAGCTTGCAGAAGGTAGTCTCTCCATCTTTAATAACTGCAAAATAAAATGTGAGCTTTAATTAATGGTTGCAATGCATAATTCCATATTTATTAATCTCGAATATTTTACTTTACAGCAAACGAAGAAACAATTCTGAAGTAAAGCTTTGCAAAGCTGTCTTTTATAGGGGTATTTCCCTGCTGTTCATGTGCAATTCTCTTCCTCTCCTTTCCTGGAGTAACAACGGCAAAGTCGGGTCACAATCAGTCAAACACTCCTGTGTTGTGGATGCCTTCACTGTTACCATGATTAATAAAACGCTTCACTGGATTGCCAGATTCAGCTATTTAAAATTGGTTGCATGAAATGAAATAAGGCTCCTGAACTCAACATTTTAATACTTGAATGCTGAATGCAGCCTCATAAGTTATCAAAGTTTAATGTTGTATATACTATGTACTTAGTACATGATCACTGTTGTTGTCCGTGTTTACTCACATATGACTTTTGGTCTTGTACCATAAACTGTCACAGCACAGATGAGTTACATTATCGAGATTGTTTTGCAATTAAAACTACCATGAGTCACCTTATGAAATACATTAGGTTGTCATTTGTCCTGGGAACAACAGAAAGTGTTCCCATCTCTCAGATGGTGCTCTTTTCTTTGTACTTGAAGGTGGTGGTAGTGATTTTAATTGTATACGTTTAGTCATGTATAAGTCTCTTAGAGTCAACTTGCTCTGGTTTTCATATTCAGTCAGCCTTGCCTCTGTATTTGGGAAAGAGAGAAAGAGGTTAGAGAGGCAGTTTCAAGTTGCAAGAATGAACTGGGACTGAAAATTGGCCCTGGAATTTAGACCCAGAACGGCGCACATCCATCAAACAAACAATAGTAGCAGTTCCTGACAAATAGAATAACTGAGTATGATACAAAACACTTATCCTTTTTCAATATCAGGGGGAGGTGATTAAAAATGTGATTCGGCCAGCTCAGTGTCAATAATGAAATAAATGAAAACAGAGGGCCAATCTACCTTATGGTAGATTATGGGCTGGCCGGCCTTCTCAGGCTCCCTCTAACAGTGCTGATGTAAATGTAAAAATACCATGCATTAATGTGTCAGTCAGTCGTGCCCCACAGTTCCAACATACTGTATTAACATTGCGTTATTAAAATAAGAACACACACAATAAGTTAGTAAGTAAGAAATGTCAATTTCATTGTAAACTTAAATCCCTTTTACTGTTTAGATTTGTGAGCATTAAGTTCAAAATTGCACTACATTCTAGGAAAACATTAGATAAACCCACAAAACTAGTGTTGTTTCAATTAATTACTATTACTTCATTTTCAGTTTTAAGACAAAGACTGGTAGAATGGGTTTTTAAATGCAACAATTTTTCTTTAGTGAAACAAAACTAAACCATATCAATATCCTTCAAAATCGAGTTGCTGTTCCTTGCAACTTTCGATGTTAATGGCTTGAGTCCAGACAGGTTAAACTTGAGCACCTACCCTCCTGTGAAGCAAGTGAGAGATGCAACAGTTAAACCTGGTTTTCGTTTTGAGATTAAAGAGTATTAAAACACTGTTAACATATCTTCTGATAAGTTAATGGTTTTTGGCAACAAAGAGCAGCCCAGGAAGTCAAAGGCCTTACCTAAAGTATAGCTGTACTTACTGGCTTTAGGGCTTTACTTAGCCTCCAACTGTGGAACAAAACAGTCTCTTCAAGACTGGTGACAGGAACTTGTTTTAAGGTGAATGGGATTACCGTGATCCACTTACAGCAGTTATTTTTCTTTTAATAACACCACAAAACAAATAATAGAAAAGGGTATTTGCACTGCTGAGACAACATGACAACATTGAAATATTGAGTAGGAGACAAACTAAGTCTCAGGACCGTTCCAGATCTGATCCTCGTGTGCCAAGGGGGCACCAACAAGGAGGTTCCACGTCATTAACCTGAGTGCCTTTCACCTATAGTTTAAATAGAAATGAAGAAACCAATAGAAATGTATGTGCCTCTATGTAATGAGCTGTGAAGCAACACATGTGGCTATTCGGTTCTTTGCGGAGCCGGAGAGACTTTGAATCAAGCCATTTATTCTCTGCCTTCTAAATATTTTTTTAAATAAAAGTCTCACTTCCATCGTTCCTTCCATCATCGGCCTGGAGAAATCAAAGGACAAGACATGGACAAGGTGACATTGCATTACTTAACCGAGCAACATCAGGCAGGAACACCTCAGTCTGCTCATGAAGACACTTTCTCTGTGCTCTTATTTTATTTTATTTCTTCTGAAAATAAGTCTCATTTTACTTATCACTGAGAAAATGCTCATTTCACATCAGCTCCACAACCTTTACCTTTATGCAAGTCTTCGTCGCTGACCGAAGGCTCCATGTCTTCCTGGTCACAAACCCCATCGCCTTCGTTAGGGCATGTGTTTCCACAATGAGCTTTGAGAAGTGACCGGTGGACATTCCTTGCCTTATTGGGATCATCCACTGGCGCAACGGGGTACACAGATCCTCCTCTTTTAGGGGCTTTCAGAAACCGATACACCACTGAATGCCAAACATCTTGAATATTGTGGCGGCTTGGCACTCCAACATTCCTTCATGCAGGGGAGAATACTTCACTTTTTGGTCATGGTATGCCTTCTGTCGGCTGGCAGCAGCTTGCATGTATGTGGCCACCTGGAGCCCAGTCTATTGCTCCACAATCCATTTGTGCGCACACATTGCTTCTGGGGCTTGTTTCTTCCCTAGAAGGAAGTCAACAGTTAAAAGAGGATCTTGTCCAAACATCAAAAAGAATGGTGCCTCACCAGTAGATTTATGTGCTGTTGTGTTGTATGAAAAGGCGAGTTGGGGCAGGTAAGAGGACCAATCCCTCCTCTTTGTGGTGGGCAGGGTGCGCAAGAGGTTATGGAGGGTACAATTAAATTGTTAAAATTGGCCATTTCAAGCAGAGTGGTATGCGGGACTTTTCAATGCCATACAAACTACACAGCTGTTGGATTAGTGAACTCTCAATATGTCTCCCTCCTCCGAGTGGATACGACCAGGGACACCAAATTTACAGAATCACTAATTTACCAATACTTTAGCCACAGTGGATGCCCTTTGATCACGGGTGGGGATGGCCTGGGTATACTTGAAGAAGACATCTGTCATCACAAGCACATTCTCCATCCTGTTCTTGGATGGCTCCAGCATTGTAAAATCCACAGCCAAAATTTGGTTAGGGCGTGGAGCAAGGAGGTGGCCCATATACGTCCAGATCGATGGCTGGGCGTCCTTAGCTACCTGGCACCGTTCAGACTGTTGGCATCATCACTTCACATCTTGCTGCATGCCCGGCCAGTAACACCTCCGCCAAGCCAAGTTGACAGTCCGTTCCACACCCTGATGTCCATGTTCATTGTTGGGATCTGTGGTCACATGATGATTATCTTTGACCAGAGAAGCAGGACTATCTCGCCCTGCATCATAAAAGTTCTTCACATCCCCCAACTTCCAGAGGTGGGGGTCAGTCCCCAAGGAAGACAGTGTGTTATAACAAGTATCAAAGAGAAGTGGGACATCTGGTGACAGAGGACGTGCCACAAAGTCCACCATTTTGTAGAAAGGGGGCTTTGAACAAAGACACTGAGCTTCCATTGGAGGAAACGTGAGTGTCTGTGACATCACTCAGGTGATGAAAGCCAGGCTTCTCCTCCAAGACCCCTCGTCTGAGCAGGCCGTCCACACGGGAGAGCTCTGCTCTCCAAGGCCTCTAACCACCGGACAATCAACCGCCGCAGACTCACCGACCAGAGCCTCCACCTCCAAATAGCGATGCTAGCTCCTGTCCTCATGTTCCAGTGCCTGCAGCTTCATCCAAAGTCTGCCAGTAATGATCATCAGGAACACAGCAGCAAGTCAGCACTGAGACGCTACTCCTCCAGAGATGCAAGGAGGAGGAACAAGGCCTTCTCCTGCACCGAAACAGCACAGCAAGGACCGCAAGGGCGTCCGATCACCACAACATTTCTAGCTAACAACAGCAGACTTGTACTAACTGGGCATGACACAGATAAGATTAGACTACATGGCTTTAGCATTCCAAGGTTTAACTGTGACAAATGAAATGTGTATTAATCTTTATTTCATCTTAGAGTGTGTGTAAATGTGTTCTTCAGGATTGTAGAGATGTTAATTATGTTTCAGAAAGACACAAAGTCTGCCTCATCTTTAAACCTAAACCGTTACAAAAGTAACTTTAAAGACACACATATAGCTCGATTTGGCCTTCCAGGCAGAGTGGAGATTAATACCTCCTGAACGCCATTGTTCTCACCCGTTCTCACACAAGGACGTGACAAAGCCACACACACACTCACACACTCGCACGCACGCATGCACACACGCACGCACACCTTCTCACTGTCACGCTTAAACATTAAATATTAGGTTAGACTAAAACATGTTATGTTTTGTTTATGTTTTGTTAATAAAGGTTTTGTTAATGCAATATGATTTCTGATAAATATCGCACAAGAACGAGTATTCCCCACGCCCCTATGCAAAAAACTTAATCGGTGGTGCCCCCGAGGAGAAATGCTGACTAAGAATAAAGAAAAATAAATCAATAAATATTGATTTTAATTATTATTTTTGATTTTTGTCTTAATTTGATTAGCCACAGGCCCAGTAAAGTTTACCTAGACCAAATGGTGCCTCTTACACATACAATCAAATCTGCCATAAGCAGTGCCCAACATCATGGTTCAGCTGATACAAAACTTGACTCTTCAGTGACAAAGGTAGGACCAGCTGGAGAGCTTCCGGTTCGAGGCCTGGACGAGGTGGTCTCCATCTGGAAGGATGCACGAACCTCCGCCACTAACAAAAGAGATGCCACCTCTAATGTCCTTGAGCAAGGCACTTACCCCATCTGCTCCCCAGACGCTCTCAGCTGTCCACTGCTCTGTGGCCTTGCCTGTGCCACAGATGCAGATGCAGAGGTCAAATTTCACCCTACTTGTGTGTGTCTGCATGTGATTTGTGTGGGATGATGCGCAATTCTAATTCTAATTCTTGTTCCATAATGTGGTCCCACTGCCTGACCAGGGTTTCCTTTGACAGCTGGCAGCGTTCAGCAGCATCTGGCCCCTTCTTTCTGGTCCAGAACACCTGTATGATGGAATCATCTTCCTGTAAGACACGGAGATTATAAGGGGTGTGACATGGAAACGCAGAAATGGCATTTTGCTTTACCTCCAGTTTGGGATGCACAAAGTGCTGCATGGACTCAGTAACCCGAGTGACGGTAGCCAACTGGTCGGTGGCAAATGTATTGGGGTGTTGTTGACAGGAGATCGCATCCACATTCCCATTACTCTTCCCAGGTCTATACTTAAGCACATAGCCAAAGTTGGCAAGTCCAGATGCCCAATGCTGCTCCACAGCACCTAACTTTGCTGTTGAGAGGTGACTGAGGGGGTTGTTGTTAGTGCATACAACACATTTCTGGCCCAACAGGTACTCTCTAAACTTTTCTGATATGGCCCATTTAAGGGCCAAGAATTCCAGCTTCATGGAGATATAATTGTTGGCATGAGACCTAATCTTGACATCGTGTTCCTGAGAAAGGACTGCTGCGAGTCCACTGTGGCGTGCATCCACTTCCAGAATGAAGGGCAGAGAAAAGTTGCCGTAGGCTATCACAGGCGCTTTAATCAGTTTGTGCTTTATGCGTTCGAAGCTCTACTCATGCACCTCAGTCCACATTGCTGTCAAAGCCTTGTCAGATGCCCTACAAGTCTTGGTACCTCCCAACTCAGCAGTCAGCCAACGCAGGGGAGATGGCAGTTTTGCAAAGCCTTCCACAAAGCCCAGGTAGTAGCTGGCGAAGCCAAGGAATGACCGCAACTCTGCTACCTTGGTGGGACTGATCTTGTTCTGACAAACCGGCCAAGTTAATGGCATTTATCTTATCTTGGACAGAGTTAGTGACTGTCTGTGAAGACACTGTGGTTGAGACAGTTTTTACACCGGTCGGCAGACCCACCTTGTCGGCATGGCTCAAAGTACCTATCACAGAGCGTGGGTAGAATACAACATCAATAACCCCCACATTGACTATAGGGATGTAAGCTGTACCTCGTGTCAATTGGAGCAGGGTCGGAGAAGCTAGCAGGCCTGCAGGCAAGCCAGCACTCGGGGGTTCAAACAACGCATCATTACCTGTGTGCTGCTGGGTTCAAGTCGCTGCCACCAACTTCATAGATTCAAGATTCAAGATTCAAGATTCAAGCATTTATTGGTCATGTGCACATTGTACAATGAAATTCTTTTTTGCCTTCCTCTCCAAACACCAAGGTCCACATTGCTGTCAAAGCCTTGTCAGATGCCCTACAAGTCTTGGTACCTCCCAACTCAGCAGTCAGCCAACGCAGGGGAGATGGCAGTTTTGCAAAGCCTTCCACAAAGCCCAGGTAGTAGCTGGCGAAGCCAAGGAATGACCGCAACTCTGCTACCTTGGTGGGACTGATCTTGTTCTGACAAACCGGCCAAGTTAATGGCATTTATCTTATCTTGGACAGAGTTAGTGACTGTCTGTGAAGCCTGTGGTTGAGACTGTTTTTACACGGGTCGGCAGACCCACCTTGTCGGCATGGCTCAAAGTACCTATCACAGAGCGTGGGTAGAATACAACATCAATAACCCCCACATTGACTATAGGGATGTAAGCTGTACCTCGTGTCATTCGGAGCAGGGTCGGAGAAGCTAGCAGGCCTGCAGGCAAGCCAGCACTCGGGGGTTCAAACAAGGCATCATTACCTGTGTGCTGCTGGGTTCAAGTACCTGCCACCAACTTCCCTGAGATCTCTCCTGCCCTTGACTTTAACTCTACCTGTGCGATCAGGGGGTCTATTGAACTGAGCTTGGTGACACCGTTGAAGGGCTTGTTAAAGTTCCCTTGAGGCCTGTAAGACAGAGGGCAAATCAAAAAGAGATGGTGCAAATAACTCCTTGTAACATGTTCTAAGGATGTTCATGCCTACAACACCTGGGGTAGATGATGATTGACCAGCATGGTCTCTGACGACAAACACACCATGCTTTTTAATTACCTTATCACAACGCTCAACATCAAGTTCAAGGTAGCCAACATAAGGTATGTCCAGCCCATTAGCAGTTTTGAGTCCTAGCCAATTACATGAGTGGAGTTTATCTTCTCCCCAGGGCTCAAAGTTCTGGACATAAAAACCCACAGTTATGGTGCTCACCATTGAACCTGTACCAACCAAGCATGGAACTGTTACGCCTCCCATTGTTATGGTTAAATGCGTACAATCTGCCATCAAAGCTTCAGAGTTTTGGTTGTCAGAAGCCGTCTCTGAGCCATCAAGGCCCCCACCTGAATTTTGGCTCCTTAGTTCAGGGGGAGAAAGTTTCCCGATTGCTGATTCTGATGAAGCGACCTATCCCTAAATATAGCACTTGGAATACCCATAAAATTCCTGCAATATGGCAAGAACAGGTCTGGGTTCTCCCTTTCTTCCCTAGGTCTATATTTGATTTCCGCCCTAGCCTCACCCTCAAAGTGATACACGCTTTAACCTCTTCCATCCACCCTAAAAAACTTAGACCAGTCCAACCTCTACAAGTTTGGCATTTTCTGTCTCTGGGGACGTACCCAAACAGCTCTATTACCGGAGCGCTGTTGGACGGTGGGTAAGCAGTACAGTCAATGGATGAAGCACTAGTACCAGGCGTTGCCTCCCTTTCTTGCAGTGATCTATTTTCACTCTATTTCACTTGCAACTGGGTCACTAGGTCTTTTAACTGGTTCAGTTCTTCCATGGTGAAGATGTAGACAGACAAAATGTGGCGGAGCGGTGGCGCTGCGATGCAGGTAGACCCATAGAAATACAACAATCTGACAACGCCACCTAGGTAATTTCAACCCAGTAAATATGAAATTTACAGGTCAACAGTTCACTTATAAAGGCTACACAAGTTCATTTACTGACACAAGACAGAGACGTGGTTCAGAAATAAATCTTATTTATTCATTACCAAATGCTTAATTGCTGGAAGTTGTGGTGGAGAAAATCAATGAGAGCAGAGACTCAATGTAATTATATTGGAAAATGTAAACACACTTTATTACAATATTTTAATGTTAACAGTGTTAGTTATTTTCTATAAAAACAGACTTCCAGCAGAAAGTTCATAAAATCTTTTAAGAGAAAGGGGAAGTGGCCGGATGCCAGCTAAGGAGGGCAGCTTATCAACAGTGTGTCTGAGGGGTGCACCAACTTACCCACCACCTTTTGTCACCTGTAGTGTCTGAATCATTGGCATTACCTTTACGATATGAATTTTACGATATAGTAAAGCGGTGGCTTAAGTCGTAATATGTCTGGCTTCTCCAACACAAAGGGAAATGTTTATGTTGAGGTAGCGGCTACATTTCAATGCAGTTGGGGGCTGTATACATTAAAGAGATAACATGATCAAAGGTAAAGGGGAACACAAATGGACGCGGCCTGGGCCCCCCGTTGTTCAAAACAGTCAGGATTTCAATAAGTCTGTGAAAGGTATAAAACAGTGTGTCTATCTTCATTCGAGGTGAGACAACCATTCGGCTTCATGTCCTCCCAGGCTATCCATGGCAGGAAGGAGGAAAGGGGAAACGAAACGAGAGAGCTCTTGGTTGGTGGATGTGTCTGTTCACACTTTGCAAAGTCACCCCGTGGGCCGGTTCGTGACATGAGGCTTTAGTCAACTCTTTACCCTCTAGGGCCATTATATCATCAAAGACAATAACATAAAGACCCTACACTGTTAAATGCAAGGGTTCATCAGCTAAAAATCTGAACTTGTTTAGTGGTTAATTTAAACTCTGCATTTAGGTTGAAGTGAAATTAAATCAGTGATCTTGCCTGTGTATAAAAGACAGACACGTCTTTTCACGTAAGCTCAGATACTCTGAACTGAAAAAACCTCCTGCGGTTTCTTTCGACACATCAGGTGGGGAGATGCCTCTTTGTGCGACCCAGCTGTTCTTTTTACATTAAAGCTGCCAATGTAACGTTCTGGTTTAACTGTCTGCAGCATCCACATTAACTTGCTCCATTTGGGTTTTCACTTAGAATGTACGATTAAAGATTTTCCCTGGTGGTGCTTTTCCTGGCCTGTGACGAGCAGAGCCTGGCCTCCTGCATCGTGGATAGCTTTACAGTCAAAGATTGACAGTCACTGATTTTCCAGAATAGGACAATAATCTCATTTTACTTACCGGTACTATGATTTGCAATGTTCCAACATATATTTCCAGTATATAGAAGAACTATCCAATCAATCCAATTCAATGTCAAAAATACAAATTTCAAGTGATACTACCAAACCAAAAAAGCCTAAATCTAATGAAAACTAATATTTTTGGTTTGAGTGAAGCACACTGATGAGTAACATCTGCACCGTGCAATCATTCTGTACTGGTGACAATACATTTTGTACAGAAACTTGCTGTTGTCCTCGTCTTTGTAAGAAGACTTTCTAACAAAACAGACTGGTGGCTTATCCTTACGTATATTGTGCACAAACAATCATATAAAAAAATGAGAATCGGACACATTTTGAACATACAATAATTTTTTTTCTTAAACAAATAATAATTAATTAAATTCATTGCGATGATGGCAAATGATAGATTATTACTTATAATGGGATCGCACAGACAACAACACCAACACTGAAAAATATAGTACAATCTGCACGTTTATTTATATAAAATGTATTTACATTGTCATTTTTTTAAATTTAGAAACAAAAGATTGTTACCCTGGTCTAGTGCTGCTCTAAATACTTCTCTGGCAGTGAATACTGGCCAGGCCTTCCCCAGTAGTCCACAGCTCGAACTCTGTACACACCACCAACATCTTGGCCCACTACAAAACACAACACGGTATATGATGTTATTTCTATGGCTGGATGTCGCAAAGCAAAAACATAATTAGAAAGATGGAGAAAGAGTGAATTCTGCTGATATTAAATTATTCTTTGGAAATCTCACCTGGTGAATAGACATATGAGGTAAAAATGGTGTCCTGTGTATTGATCCTGCTGAATTTGTCCCGACCTGTGAAGAATTCAACTTCAAATGTCTTGATGCACCTATAAATATTAGAAAGAGTAAAGCAATAAATAATGTTTAATGCTACATATTCACTGTAAAGCTATGCAACTGCTTTACTCACTGTATATGAGATTCAAGATTCAAGCATGTATTGTCAACTGCACAGTAAGAACAAGTTCCAATATAAATACAATGTTTTGCTTTGCTGTCCACTCTGAATGCAATTAGGACTTTTGGATAAGAAACTAATGTATTTGGTTTCACTTCTTACAATTTCTTGCATTGTCAAATACTAAAATATAGAAATAATCAATTATGTGGACCTACTTGGAACCAACACAATGATCAGACCAGACAATCAGAACTTGGCCTTTGGTAATCTTGATGAAGCGTAATCCATTAACCTGATCAAATACAGAGTTATAGAGTTTATTATTTCATCAATCAAGCTTTTCACTCGGGGCACAGGCTCTGAACCTTAGATCAAATCACTTTCTTAGTAAAATTCACTGTCAAAAAAAAATGACACGGAAACAAATCCTAAGCTACACAAAGTGATGAACACTGTCAAAGGTAGAGCGATTTTAGAGGAAATCTTTAAGAAGAGCACTCAGGAGTTATTCTGAATCCAAGTTGTTGGTTCTGACCTGCTCTGGAGCAGCTCTGGGCTGTGCACAAACATGGACCAGGAGAACAGAGGGCACAGAAAGCTTGGCTTTTAGAGTCAGAGTGTCCCCCGCAGGAACTTCCCAGGGTCCATCAACACGAGGGTCCTGACATGATGACACTGCGTCAGTGGGTCAAAGCATTCAGTACTCAAACACAGAGCAGAGATCAAAATGGTGGTATATCAAACTAATCTGCTGCCTAAATCTGAGTGTGAGGTACTCTAGTTTCAGTCAACCAAAAATGTACATGCCATATTGTTTGATGGGAGTAAAACGATATCAGTATTTAAACGATTAGATGTTACCAATGTGCAATAGTCTATATGAACGGTGTCTGCTATGCTACTGCTTTCTAAGAACATTGGCCTTTCCTGACAGACTTTGAGCTAATATTGGGCTAATAATATTTGAATGGAAAAATGAAAGGTTTCTGACTTCATTCAGGCCTCCTGTGTACCTGTGCTCCCCTCAGCCATCGGAACTCTTCTGCTGTGGGGTAGTCGGGGCTGCCTGTGCTCTGCCACAGCTGGTACGCATTGGTTACATTGTTGTCCATGTAATAGGTGGCATACACAAGCCCTGAAGACATATAACACACACCAAAGGCAGGCGTGAAGTTAACTGTTCACTAGAGGAATAAACCTGTAGCCTTTCAAAAAATTTTACCTAAACCTCCAAAAAATGTTGTCGAACCCACCCTTTTGTGCAGCTATTCCTTTCAGTGAGACGGTGACATCATCAGTATTGGTGGAGGTGCTGTTGTCGTCACTGTTGTACACCAGTGCTGCTGCCTGCCAGCTGTCTGAGCCGCCAGGCATCACAGGCTTGTGGCAGCTGGCGAGAACCCCCACTGTGCCGTTGCTGGTTCCTGCTGAGTTCAGGACCTGAGCCAGGACCTGGGTCTCTCCTTACGGTAGAATCACATACAGGGGGAGGCAACGCAGCAATTAAATTGGGATTGGGGCGGTTGGATGCAAAATAGGGATGGTATGTCCATCACACCTCAGTCGTACATTACCACTGAGGTACGCCTAATACCCACCTAGCAAAGCCAGCAGGCCCATGACAGTGAGGACAGGCTTCCTGATGAGCTGCACGTGGGGCGGCTGGGTGTTGTTAACCTGGAAGCGTGCCGTCAGCGTGCGCTGTGTGAAGGGGTGTGGGTGGTAGCTGAGGAAAGCATTGTCGTTGCTCAGCAGGGTGTAGTTGATGGCGCTGTGGGGGTCGGCTATCAGTCGATCCTGGTGCTGATTTATTACCTATAAATGTAAATATTGTACATTTGTGTTATGGTGTCACTAATTTAGATTTTGTCTCAGTCTTTCTGTTTTTCACCCTATGAAACATAAGTTGGGGTACGCGTGTGTGCGGGTGTGTGTTCCGACGGGGGGGACTGCGCCGCTCCTGTGTTTCCGACGGGGCAGATGCTCAGGTATGCAAAGGCGTTTAGTGATACAAGTGACGTTACGCCTTCCAGATTTTTGCCACGCATGCGCACTGCTTATGTGCACCCCCGATCATATTAAAGACTTCCATATGGTCAATTACGCAATAACAATCACTGCAAAGAAGTTCCCAACTCGATATATTGTATCCCCTGCACTTTTGCAGCGGTGTTATTTGTGTTGCTCCTCACCATCCTTTCACCTCACCTTCACCACCATGGCAGCGTAGGTCACATCAGCTCTCCATCCCTGAGGCCTGGACCAGCCCACCAGAGGATCAGCCTCATCGTTGTAAACAGGGATGCTGCGGAACCTAGGGAAACGCTCCTGGATCTCCCCCACTGTCTGGATCTCCTGCTGGAGGATGGGCAACGAATGGCCTCCTCCCTGAGGGACAGAAACAGGCCATCAGCACTAACTGAATGGCACCACTGAATGCATAATAAAAAAATGTTTTACAGTCCTCAGATGATTGATGTAATAGGAGTTGAAAGAGTTGAGGTATGTTGTTTTATTGACCTGTTTAAAGGAATACTCCCCAGAAAAAGCCCACCTTCTTGTGTAAGGCTATGAAGTCAATTCGGACCCCCGTGTCTCCGGTGAAGTAGTTGGTGCCGTTGTAGCAGTGCTGCAGCATCGCCCAGCAGTACGGAGAGTGTGGGGGGGAATGACAGGAGTCTCCTGGACCCCCAAACCTCAGGAGAGGACTGGCAGCACGCAGACCCTCAGAGCAGGCATCATAGTAGTTTAGGAAGCCTAAAGAGAAGAACCAGAGAACTGTTCATAGGGAGAGCATTTCTGTGTATTTTGTTTAAAGTTCTGTGATACATTTCTCTGACGATACTGTCTGTATACACAAGTATTGTATGCTTAAACCAGACAGTTAAATTTAGACTATTATGACTAATGTATGAATTGGATTCCGTTTTTTGCTATAAAAAATACATCATATAGCATTGGCACAATACAGTGATTTGTTGAATTTCCATTTTTAGCATCAGCTAATAAGCTCATGGATGTATAGAGTTTCAAATGAGCATATAAAAAATTAAAATATTATAGCATAGTTGTAGTATTATAAGCAAATAAGTAATATTACACCTGTGATAAAAATGTGCCCATCTTTATACTAAAATATCCATGATAAAAATAAAATGTTACGTAGGAGATTACAACTTTACCTTTAATGGACATAGTGACGTTATCAAAGTCATGGTTGTTGGGCTCATTCCATGTTTCAAAGTTCCACTGAGAAACACTTCCCAGGCCATATTTATCTGTCACCATAATCAGAATCAACAGCGGGGGAAAAAAGACAATGGTAAAAGCTCAGGAATCAAGCAAACAAGTATAATAAACTGGCACAAATCTCTTTTTTTTTAAAGGCTATGGAGAAAAAACATATACAACACACTTGACACTGCTCACTCACCAATGTACCTCTTAGCTACGAGATAAACCAGATTTCTCCACTCGACCACTTGTGATTTTATCTCAAAGTCAGTAAAGTAGTTAGAGACACTGCCCATCAGCTCAAAACCTGAAAAAAAGAAATTATTTTCTATTCTTAATGAAAGCTTAGGTTTCATCCAGCGAGCGCCAACCAGGGACCAGATGAAAACATGAATATTGAGACGTATATACAGTATGCATCACAAATGTATTGTGATGGTTCCATACCAGGTCGGAGTCCATTCATCCACAAGAGTTCTATAAGCTGGTCCAGATTAGTGAAATTGTACTGTGGTCGTCCCTCAATATCTCTACAAACAACCAAAGTCATTATGTACAGTATGTCATCTTAAAACAACACAAATCTTTCTCACTGTGTGGTCTCCACTTGCAAGTAGACTTACTGCACAGTGATCAGCTCCATCATCCAGTGTATCCTGACCTGCTGGATCCCTTGGTGGGGCACCGAGCCCACGTAGGCCAGGTTCAGCTGCTGGTCATTGCTCAGGTCAAAGTGGTGAGCCTGGGTGTGAGGGAGCGGAGGGCTGGACACAAATGAACAGCTTCCATGTTACACTGCGACGCACCACTGACACACACGAGCACACAAATGCCCACGCGCCGTTTTTAAGGAGGCCCATTTCACATTAAATGATTCCATTAATTGTATTAATAGAGGTAGATTAGATATAGAACATAAATCAACATTAAACACAATACTTATTTGAATTCAATAAACACGGCTCACTGCGGTGTGTCTTGATAGAGAAGGCGTGAATATAAATATTTGATATTAAACTCACCAGAAGCCGGTGCTGGTCCAGAAGTGTTTCAGATCTCCCACCGGTCTCCTCACATCGGCTGAGACAACATACGATGAACCAGACGATTCAGAAACACAGAGGAGAAAAACCACAAAAGTTCCCCACCGCATGTGTTTAGCACGAGGGGCCATATAAACGAGGTAAAATCAGCACCAACGGTTCGATAATGAACGTAAGACAAAAGATTAAAAGGACACCACTGGCATAAGTCACTCCAACAAAACTAAAAAACAAAACAACTAAGGCAAGCTGCAGTCGCGGTCAGCTGATCGTGATGACGTCTATCGCATGCGACACTGTTTAAATCCCACGTGAGTAGAGCCCGATAACAGATCAACTGGAGTTGCTTCCACCTTATTGATAGTTATTTAATCTGATTTAAACCATACCTGCTCGGGGTTATTTCTGCACATTTAAATGATACAGAAGATCTATAATTTGATCATGTTAAATACTAAACCTTGTTCACAGAGAAGTTAGTAATTACCAGACAAGACAAATGACATTATTCCCGAATAAAGACAAAACGAGCTGTTAATGGGACATTTATTTTTACAAAAGTTGGGAAAATTAAGAAGGCATGAACAGAAGAAAAAAAAACAGATGTCATTTACAGTTGAACTTGAATATACTGGTAAACAGCAACAGTTATACACAACCATTTACACAACCTGTACAATTAATTTTTCCCACAAATTTCAATTCAAAATAACTTAAATAGGTTTCTATGTAAAAGTGCAAATCCTTATGCTTGGGATGTCTAAGACCATGGTGACAGGAGGGTGCTTCGATCCGACACGTAGGGCATCACACCATAATATACCAGTTCTACTGTTTGAAGCAAGTCATATATATTTATATTGGATGCTTTCAATTTAAAACAGCAAACTATGATGCCTTACAAGCAACACAAGTCCTCTCTTATACAAATCAAGTATATAATGACAATAATTTAGTCTCAACTCTCGTGATTTGACAGAGCTCAACCGAGCCTGTCCAACCCTGAATAAAACCACTAAAAACATATCCGATTGGGCAGTAGTAGTCAGGCTTTGACAGTGAGAAAGTGTGTGTGTTTGAGTAGGGGAGAAGGGACTGTGATTCTCCATTGTCAGGAGTTGAGGATGAGTGGAAAACTGTTAATGCTGATACTACACGACAAGTATCTTGATTGGTGGGGTGGGCCGGTTGACTAACCCACACACGCTAATAGCTCTTGCATGCTTCTGTATTAACATGCAGCCGATGCAAAAAAAAAAAAAAAAAAAAAAAAAAAAAAGGTCATCACCACAAGTACGAGAGTATCATACAGCATATTAGCTCATTAAACACTTGTCACCATGGCTTCTACTGGACACAGAGACTGGAAATGATTATTTGGGGCATTTGCAATACAAAGATTAGGCACCAAGTCCATGTGTGTGTGTGTGAGGGACGAAAAGTAACTACGACTTCTGCTCTGCTCCTGCTGCAGACTGGGCTGCACTCTCTGGTTTAAGGATCTGGTAGGTGATGAGGTACTCTGGAAAGGCCTGAGGGAAGGATACAGCACATTATCCAACAGCAGAAGTTGTAATATGTTTTGTAATTAGGATAGATACAAACACGATTTTGGAGAAAGACATTCTGTTTACCTGCTCTCCTCTGTAGATGACGTACTCGGCATAGGCTAGTCCGTTCACACTGGGCCTCCCGATTACAGAGTGATGTCCTGGGGGAGCGTGGGCCATCTTCATGGCACTGAACTGTAGGAAGGACTTTCCCAGGGTCACTCTGCAGAACAGCATTTGCCTGAGAGATCATATGAAAAGGGTTACACTCCTATTCATCTCCACAATACTGCATCTAACACATACATTTGATCAAGAAGAAACTGGGAACAAAGTTGTTTTAGCAACCAAGACATATTTTTGTTTTGTTAAGCATGAAATTGCATTTATCCTGTGACAATCAAGGTTCATGTGAGGTCACAGTTACCTGTGGCACAGGTAGCAGGAGCGGTCTTTGTGTGTCGGGCAGCCTGTGCCTCCCCCGATTCCGTAGACATACTGGTTGCTCTTGGAGGAATTCTCTGCAAAGTAAATCCCTGCTCCAAACATCCCTCCTATGTAGGCATGGCGCTCATCAAAGCCTTTGTGGATGATTGCATTGATGAATGGGGAACCTTAAGGATGATGTGAACAATTATATTATGTATTTTATAAAAGTTCTGTTGAATTCCAATTCAATGTTAGTTGCATTTTTTTTAAAGATTGAAACTCAAACGAGACACGAGCGACGCCTAAGGAACAAACACAAAACAAACAAAGATGTTGTGTGTGTTTACCATGAAACAACATCCGCTCGTTGTGGTGATTGTGGTTCTCATCTGCGATCTCCTTCTGCCGGTGGGTGTAACGCTCCCTCAGCTTCTTATTTACCACCTTCTGAATCTGTGGTGAACATATATATAACCCATAAAAAAATGAGATGCAGGGTGTTGTGTCTGCAGTACAGCTAGGATCAAATGTTGACTCAGTACATCTGGTCACATTGCTCATCAGTTTCCAGTACGACTTATTACAAGACAAAAAGTCCCTATAAAAGCTGTTCTGTGGATTATTAAAGCAGAACAAATACCTTGATGATGTTGTATCTGCTGAACACACCGCCAGCGTTGCCTCCGTCTCTGTGCTCCCGAATGGTGCTCTGCATCTGAGCGTAACAACAAAACCAGCATGAAACCATCACACACGTATCCAAGTAGTCATCCTTGCAAAATGTTCGTTTCTCTCCTGCCTGTGGAAAAAAAAAAAGCAATTTGACTTACCTCCTCCTCCACAGACTGGTACTCCTTGTCATCTAGGGCGAGGTCTATCAGGATGGTGCCCTGGTTTGAACAGTGGAATGTGAGGTATGGGTTGGCACCTGGAAATGAAATGTCATATGTTAAAGCGGCCTCGTGTAAAAAAATGTCCGAGATTGGTGATAAAAGTAGTTGAAAGAAAAGCCAAAGGATGCTTCTTTACCTTGCTGGCCCCCCAGCAACCTCTCAACACCTTTGATAAGCTTGTGTCGGTGGCCATAGGCATTTATACCAATCTCCTTCAGCTCTTCGTGACCCATGTCAGCCAACACATCCAGTGAGATCTGGAAAGAGGAAATAATAAATAGTTTTGAAAAGTGTATACTGGCCAGAGATATTAACTCAATCTTTAGCTGTTGGACTGCCACCAAAGGACATACCACAAAAAAACGAACTAATTAAGTCTCAATTTCTGCAAATCGGTGATGTTTTAAAATAAATACCGTCTTACGGGATTGACTAAATGATGGTGGAATTACAGTTTTATCGTCTACTATGAAAAGAGTGGTATTTTGTTGGCAGCTGACCTGCTCCCTCTCAAAGATGTCCCTCAGGTGCTCCAGGCCTAGGCTCTTCAGGAACTGACTTATGTTCATGTCCAACATGGTCACTATGGAAAATAACACAAGTTCAAAGATACATTTGTCGCTACGTCAACATGGCTTGCAGACTTTTACAATATCCACATTTCCTGCGTTCACCAGACTTACAAACTAACCAGTATCCTTCAAACTTACTTTCCCCTTCCTTGCGGTCGGTGCCTGAGGCTCCATCTGCCACTCCGGAGCTGCTAGCAGTGGCGGCAGCAGTCAGCTCAGTGAGCGGCCCGGCCAGGTTGTCGATGCTGCTGGCGGCCGACAGACAGGATGGCGTGGAGGCAGGGGAGATGATGGAGGCACTGACCACTGTGGCCTGTGGCTTGAAGCAGCTGGGCAGAGCATCTGGTGGCATGGCATCCATTAGCAAGGCCCGAATGTCATCAGCCTGCAGGGGTGGCAAAACAAAACAAATGTTTTAGTGCATCACCAATCCAGTAATCAGTTTGTGGTCCTCAAGGAACAAGGGTGTACACGTTAAGTTTCTGATACTGTAATTAGTTTTCCATTTGATTTGTTTTTCATATACTTCACTTTATCACCATTTAGCTAATAATGTATGAGTTATTCCCAAGCAAGAGACAGAAGCCGTTACCGTGGCCAGGTCCAGAGCAGTCTGGCCCTCTTGATTCTTCATGGTGGGGTCGGCTCCATGAGCCAGCAGCAGTGCACAGAGCTGGGTGCGACCCTTCTGTGCTGCCTCGTGTAAGGGGGTGAAAGCCCATTTGTCTGTCGCATTCACACACGTATTGTACTTGATCAAAAGGGCTGCAATATCCACATGCTGTGAGGAAGAGAGGAGACAGTCTGCGTCAGTCTCAGCACCATAAAAAGATTTCAGTTCAATAGAATCAGAATTGCACATCGTCCCACACAACATGCACAATACCACAACAGAACCAATTTTCCATTTACCGATAGCATTCACAGAAGTTGGAGGCAAAACCATCAACACAACCAATATCTTTTAATTAAAATGTATTTACAAATGACTGATTCTGAGATTACACGGGGTTTGTTCATCAAAAACCACATGTTTTCTGCATTTAATATTATATGTGTTTATGTTGTGACACTCACCCCGTAAGAAGCAGCATTATGAAGAGGAATAAGGCCTCCTTTGTCCTGGGCATTGACATCAGCCCCATGCTCGAGCAGATACTCTGCCACCTCAAGGTTGTTGTAGCCAGCTAAGTGAGAGGAGCAGAAGCACAAAACATTAGAAAAGAAAATCAAAGCGAGGAAGAGAGCACACAAAGCAAAAGAGAATGTTGCAAGCCTTTCAATTAAAAAAAAAATCCAGGGAGCTTAGACAAACTATCGTGTCGTTTAACTTCATATACGTGACAAATCAAGAGTGTATGTTAGTACTTTTATTCAGTACAAATGTATTCAAATCAGAAACACATTAAAAGGAACTGGAATTGATTACCTGCTAGGTGGAGTGGTGTGGAGTTGCGTCCCTGTGTGTCTCTGCAGTTGATATTTTCTGGGGAGCAGAGTTTCTGGACTCGGGCCAGGCAGCCTTTCTTGGCAGCATCCAGCAGGGCAGCATCACCCCTCAGCAGGTCCTGGATGTCCGTGTCTCCGTCTTTGACCATGTCCAGTGGCATGTTGCCATCACGGTTCTTCTTGGAGGGGTCAGCTCCGTGCTGAACAGGTCAAACCGATCATTATTTTAACAATCAAGACAGAGGATACAAATTAATCTGAACATTTGACTGACTGATGAAAATAACAGATCCTCACTTTGAGCAGCAGTTTACAGATCTCATATTTGCCTTTGGCAGCAGCCTCGTGGAGTGGGGTGAACTTCCACAGGTCGGCAACGTTAACTGAAGCGCCATGTCTGACCAGCAGCTCAGCCACTTCATAGTGACCATAGGAGCATGCATTGTGGAGGGGGACCAGACCACTGAAGGAGAAAATAGAAAGGACAATCTTCACACAAGAGGGATCGAGTGTAATGCACCTACATAAAACATTCTAATTTATATTTGCTGCCAAGTAACCCCATACATACTGTAAACAACAGTTTCAGATGAGAACTCACCCCTTGTCTTTGGCATGGACATCAGCCCCATGGTGCAACAGATATTCAACGACAGCCACCCGGTTGTAACCAGCTGCAAAGTGGAGAGGAGTGGAGTGGCGGCCCTCCAAGTCCCGGCAGTTCACGTTCTGAGCGGTGCAAAGTTGCTACCAGACACAAAGACAAGTTGATGATTTTCAACTCAACCGAATGGCTTGCCAACAGCTTCAGAAGTGAACTAGAATACAACCGTCTAGGTTTGTAAAAAAAAAAAAAAAAAAAAAAAAAAATCTTAACTAATCTATACAAAACATTTGTATCCGATCAGATACTAATTTGCAAAAGTATCGATGTCAGCCATCAAATAAACGTAAAATTATTATTACGTGGTTCCTTCAGTTGACACAACTCCACACGGCACCGCTGCAGACACAGTAACGGCACACACCTAGCCCCTCCCCTCACATTCGGCTGAAAACTGACTACTGACGCCAGAATAACACTTCTAAACTATAAAAAAGTGCTACAGGAGGGCCTTTGCGGCCAGTTTTGGTAGAAAGGGACAAAAGCTTAAGTCTTGTGAGGAAGTATTTTGCTTGAGAAGCAACCAAACAGAGAAAGGCTAAGGTGACTTTTTTCAAAAGCGACCAATCTAGCAAATTTTGCTGGTTTTATTGGAGACTTTTTGGTGGTTTGGCGACTCTGACGTAAAAGCATGTATCCTTGTGCAGTGACTGTACTGAACTGCTCGAGCAGCTGGTCCTGCCGTGAAACCTTCCGCCGTCCCAAAGCACAGTCTCCTTCCGCGTCCATCCTGAATGAATTACGCATGGGTCGAGCCAACGCTGATTAGTCGTTGGCTTACAGCGCATTGCAAGACTCCAGTCACTTGCAGGGCCCGCAAAATATGGCCCGCTGTGCAGTTCGATCGGGCCCGCTGTCAAAAAATACCTGTGTGTTGCTGCCTCAAGTTGTGCCTGAGAGCTTATTTTTAGCACACCAGGGATCATTTGCAGCCCAAGAAGGGCAAGACTTACGGAGCAGCATATTGACATGCTGGTGTTTGTTGCAAAAAATGTGCAAAGAGCGAAAACAATTCAGGGCAGTGTGGCAAGCCAGATAAATAGTCCTACACCTGTTTTAAATGTTCTTTTGACAAAACAAAATGTTTGCAATGTAAACAAGTTTGTTATGTAATTTAAATAGTTTTTCTATTATTGTTCTAATCTTGAATTTTTTTTAATTGCCTAATTTTACCGCATGGTTTTGAAAATGGCATAGAGTATCGAGTTTGAAATCGTCGTATCGTGATAACCTTCAGCAAAAATATATTGCTACTCGCGTAAAATAATACAGTACAATAATGATTTTGTTACGATTTGAAAGAAGTTTTGCAGCCAAAATCTGCAAGTGGAAAAAACCTCTGAATAAACAACTACTAAACATTAGCCAATAGCTTATTTTTTTTTTTTTTTTGAACTTACTTGCACTGTGTCCAGATCCCCGGCTTTAGCTGCCTCCAGAAATCTGTAGTCCACATCAGAATTACGTGCAGGAACATTTTCTAGAGAAAAGGAAAGATGGAAAACACACAGATACTGTATAAATGATAGTTTAAATGGCACAATCCAATGGGCATATATCAAACAACGAAATCCACCTTATCTTGGTTCAGGATATTTAAAGTCAGGGAGCATTTTCAGTCTCTGACAACAGCTTGAGGTGTAGCGGCTCTGCTTACCATTAAGAATCTGTTGTACAGCCTCATTTCCCATCTGAGCAGCAGTGAAACCCTGCAGAGATATGATGGAGGGGTCGGCCCCGTAGCTCAAGAGCAGCTTGGAGGTCTGGATATGACCAGCCAGCGCTGCCCTATGAAGAGCTGTCTGACCGAGTGTGTCCACAGCATTTACCTGGAGTCAAAAGAGGTGGAGTCGAGGTTTAGCAACACATTTCCAAAAGCTCTAAGGTTAGATGCTGTACAGGATGAATATGTAAAATGATAGAAATTAATGGACAGACCTTTGCGCCGTGTTTCTGTAGCACTTCCAGTATGTCGTTGTGAGCCCTCTCTGCAGCAACGTGCAAGGGAGTCATAAAGCTGGAAGAAACAAAAGATTGTACATTATCATTATTCATGATTCAGACCGGTGATGATTTAAGGGATCCCTTGATTTACTACTCAGCATTTAATATAATATAATTTAATATACATTTTTATTTATCATGATTTATGCAAGTGTTCCAGTGTTAGCCAGCTTTTTTTTTTATACATGTACAATTTACAGCTGTATGGTAATTTAAACCCTTTGTGAACTTACTCTTTGTTTTTCTCATTGATGTTGGCACCTTTACGCAGCAACAACTCAGTTACTTGCTTCCTCTTCGGGTGGGGGGAAGCCACAGCACAGTGCTGAAATAAACATAAATTATTTCCGTACTATAAATCTGTAAAAATGTGTTTTTCAGCTAAACTAAAAGCCAATCGCATACAACCTGCTGGCAAGACTAGTTCATAAGGTGAATTTTCAAAATTTGAAATAACTGAATTTTGACTTTGGCAAGAATAAACAGAATTTGCAACCAATAAGGAAAGGTTTATCAATATATTCCAAGCTTTGTTCAAATGTAAGTGATCTTTAAACCCAACATAAGCACGGAGGCTTGGTTCTTACCAGGGCAGTCTCATTGGTCTGAGGATGTTTGAAACTTATTATCTCCAGAGCTAGTGTCTTCTTTACTTTGGTCATGTCTGCCTCCCGGGCTGCCTGCAGGAGCGAGTGACCTTTGAACTCATCTATATGAAAAAGGAAAAGGAAACGATGAGAGAAATTAAATCAGACCATAAAACACTTGAGACGCTAAAACTTTGATGCTCATGCACTCAAACTATAAATTAAATTGAAAGTTTCTGTGAAAGGGTTCTCCATAAAATGTTTTCAGGTCATTGTTGTGTCAGTGTCTCACAGGTGAGCCTTTCTTTAAGCTCTGGCGTGGGGGCCATGTCCACAGCACTCTTGCTGTGACAGTTTAGCAGGGTGGGATCGGCGCCGTGGCTCAGCAGCAGCGAACAGACCTCCACACGATTCTTGGACGCTGCCTCATGAAGTGGAGTGAACTGCCACAAGTCCATTGCGTTCACACAGGCTCCATGCTGCAGACAGAGAGCGCATCACATCAGAGAACAGGATATATGCAGGATAATGAAATAACATTTGTCTGCTTTCCATAATCTAAAATTATTAAAATACGTTTAGAACCATAAAATTGGAGAATCAATAAAATCCTGTTTTCAATGGTATTAACTTTGTTAATTGAGTTAAATTGGAATTAAGTAAAGATATTCCTTTTTCCCTTACTTTCAGCAGAAGCTCAGTGACTTCAAAGTGACCATAGGAGCAAGCATTGTGAAGTGGAACCAACCCACTGCAGAGACAAACAGTCAGGTTAATGTCAATACAATTGACGGAACGACAGGTTTTGCCCTCTAGACGTCCACGAGGGCTTACCCTTTGTCCTTGGCATGAACGTCGGCTCCGTGCTGGAGAAGGAGCTGAACAATGCGGACCCTGTTGTAGCCGGCAGCCAGGTGAAGGGGTGTTGACTGAAAGAAAGGACAGCTTGTAAGCATACAGAAATCATTTGGCTGCTTTAGGGTGTACTGCTCTCAATGACCACAGGAGCACGGGGCTGATTAGGGCCAGAAGCATTGGCTGTCGCAGGCTATGCTCTGCGGGTTGCAGATAAATGGATATGATAAGGGTCAATGGAGTTTGTGGGTTTATTCTGCAACAAAAATTCAATTTAACGCCATTACTAATGTATTTGAGAAGATCAAAATATCTTTTGGTGGGGATACAAAAAGCCTGTTAAATTTTTACTGTAGTTCCATTTAGTTATATGCCCAGTAGTGGTAAGGTGATTAAGTAGTAGAAGTAAGTTGGTAAGCTCCAGGTGCAAGAGATACATTGGTACCCATCTGGCTAAATAAAAATATATATCATTGACCATCATCAATTATCATTCCATAATGTTGAAATTTGCCAATCTATTTTTTACATATAATGTTACTAAACATTCTTGAAAGCAGTTTATTAGAATTTGAAATTAATGTAGTTTGTATTTATGGAAATTAATTAAAATATTTGATAAAATGCTAGAGAACCCCAACCATAATAAGGTGCAGTGCTATAATAAGCAAGTTAATTGTCAGGGAGAACATATATCAAGTTATTAAAAGATTAAAACAAACGGCTTAAATCCAGCCAAAAAAATTAATGTTAGTCTCAGCAAAGCAGCAAACTTCAGTTACATTTTTTTTCTTCATTTGAAAGCCTAGGTCATTAATCTCAGTTTCCATGCAGCGTTGAAAATATTAAACCCAGAAATTTGTCTATTATATCTCAAGCCAGAGAGTTGCACCGTAGGGCCAGTGTTGGGTGACCAAGCAATCAAAAGCAACCAGACGTCTTTACCACAAAGGAGTAGCATAGCACAGAAAAGACAGGTGAAATATGGTACATCATTGTATAGTAAGTGATCCAAAAGGGAACGTAAAGTAGACACACATTTCACAAACACATATTCATAGAGGGGCAGGCCATCAGGCATGCATAAATGATCGTCATCAAAATATAAACAAATTAATAAATTAAAAGCCAAATCAGAAACTGACTGAAGAGCAAGTCATTGAAAGTTTAAGAAGTGTGGGTGAGTGTGCAGGAGAAGACAGAGGCTGAAGAAAGCAGGCAGTGGACACTTTGGCCTCGTCTCCAGATCCAAAATGATGAGTTGTCACCATGACACCCCCTCAACACACTCACCAACTCACCTGCCACGCGCATACCCGCACACACACACCAACAGGCATTAAAACACACAGAGGCGCATCAGCGTAAGATACATGAGTGACCCATACACCGAGGTCTATGATGTGCAATTAACAAGTGACAGCCAGCTTATTCTTCAAATAAAAACCATGGATTAAAAGGAATAAAACAAACAAAAAAAGGTATAACAACAGTGCATTAATCAAGTGGCTGTTATCAAGGTCAACTTACCAGCATTTTTTGGGATGTTGACTGATCGACAAATGTTGCCAGAGTCACACGGAAAACAAAACGAAACAAAAATTACAAAATGACAGAATCTTTTCACAGTAATTATTTTCTCCATCCCTATGGAAATAAACACACTCTAGTTATAACAACCGTTTGAGCCTACAAACATGGTGCTTTAAATGAAATATGACACCAGGCCAGAGAGGGTAAATAGCTGGAGGGTTAAGTTTGATTTTTTTCTTTCTCTCAAAGTCTTTGTTATTGGTACATAGCCCTATCTACACTAGCTGAGATCATCCAAAGTATAAATAAACTGTGACTGAGGCAGGCAAGGAGGAAAACCTTAACTCCAGTTGAAGAAAATGTGGTTAGAAATGCATGAAATGAACAAATGCTGATACACCATTTGGCTGTTAGGATTAATTAAGAATTAACAATTCATCAATACTTTCAAAATGTCTATGCATAAATAAAATAAAATATGAAGATATACTACAGCAAGAATACACTGACTGAAGTCTGGTTGCTGATTTAAGTTGACACTTATGTCACAAAATATATTTCAAAGACCCAAGTAGCTTGGCTCTAGCATCACAGATGGAAAAGTGATTCTGATGAAGAAGAGAATAGATGCTTCACCCTAGACACATCTTGCAAAGGAATGGTTGATCTACTTTAGCTCTCGATAAAAATAAAACGCATCTGAACCACACAGAAAATAGTCTGGTTAAGTGAGAGCCACAATATTATGAAAAATGAGCAAATGGGAATGCATAATTATGGAAAGTGGTTCTCATTAACAACCTGCAACAATCCCACTTACATCTGTACCACACGAACTAATACAGCAATAAACAGACTACTCCAACATTGTTAGATTCATACACCTTCTTCCTATTTTTAAAAATACAGTACAATAATTTGGCAATCCTGAACAACGGTGTGCTAAAACGTATGTTGAAAGATGCGTCTGGTGTTATGGGATATGTGGCTCATTTACCTTGCGGCCATCACTGGCGTGACAGTTGACATTTAATGGAGTCAGCAGTGCCATCAGCTTTTCTTCATTTCCACTTCTGTAATAACATTGAAGACTGGTGTTATTAGGTATTCCTCATCAAAAGCACTGGACTTTCAATGGAGAAGTGGAATTCAATGTTCTAAATGTTTCATCAGATCTCACAGATAATAAGAATGCAATACTAAATAAACCCAAGTGCTACTTCTTCTAAGTTCCTCTCATGTATTTTTAACAGTTAACAGGGTATAATACACACCAGCTAGTTTAAGCCACAAACACAAAAAAGAATGGCCATGGCAACAACAAAATGTGAGCATTGAACAATAAGTCAGATATTGACCTTGCTGCTTCCAGAAGTTCATCCTTCTTGTATTCACCTGTATGAAAATAAGAAAAGATTAAAACTAGGCATACTGTAAATCAATGATAGAATGCAATTCAATTTTTGAACAATGCATTCCATTTCTCGACCACTGCCAGGGTTAGTTTTGTAAATTGATGCAGTTTCTGGTGTGTGGAAATCACATAGAACACCTGAACAAAGTAATAATTTGTCACAGAAGTCAGAACAATATCGTCTGTAACTTCTTTTGTGTGAATGCAGTTTCCCTTATCGTTACATTTTGAGCATGAGTATTTCAAATGTTAGAGTCAAATATCTTAGATGTAAATGTGAAGTGGGACTGACCAGTAAGAACAGCTTTGGCAGATGGGTCAGCTAGATCCAGAGCAGATTTGCCATCAGTGTTGCGGATGTTTGGATCCGCTCCATGTTGGAGTAACACTGGGTCGGAAAGGTGCATTAAGTTGGTTACTCAGTTGGTCAAAAACGAAATAAAGCAAAATGACATTATATTTGTTTGCTAAATTACACCATCACTATCATACTTCATTACCCCCCCCCCCTCCAGAGTCAGATTTCAGTAACAAGTAATCAAGAGCCTAAATGACATCGAAAGGACACATTAATAGAACCATCTCCAAAATCTCCTCTGAAAATAACAATCGGGGATCCTCACCAATGCACACGTCTATCTTTCCTTTGATGGCTGCCTCGTGTAAAGGAGTGTAGTTCCAGTTGTCTCTGGCGTTGGGGTCAGCACCCTGACACAAGAGGAGGCTGACAACTTCAGCATGGCCAAAGGAGCAGGCGTTGTGCAGGGGGATAAGTCCTCCATCATCCCTGGCATGAACATTAGCTCCCGTCTGCAAGAGATGCTCCACCACATCTTTCCTGCCAAAACCTGAAAGCAAAATAAATGCAGGTACAACCACCCTTTTCCAGAACGTATGTTTACAATAAACAGCTGTAGGTGTTTAAATGTGTGCGACATTCCGATCATAGTCATGATTTGAAAGATTGAGCAGACTTTTCTTTATCGGAATTGTACACATAATCCGTAAAGGTACACAGTCAGTAGAATAAAAGGGGTTTGGTTAGCATGTATTCCCGTCAAGTTGTGGAATAAATATCACAGAGGTTGATGTCGCACTGCTTCATAACAGAAACGAATTCGCAGAATAAAGTTGCTATTTACATGAAGCCACCTAAGCCGCGATTACATGCGATCTATGAAAAGGGTGAAAGACAACAAACGAGACACAACAAGCGCTAGCTAAATTAGCCGTCGCAGAACGTTAGCTTCACTGTTGGTAGCGTTAGCTTAGCTGGTGTTTACCCGCAGCGAAATGAAGGGGAGTTGATTTTCGCCCAGCCATGTCCTTCGCGTTCACGTTCACCGAGTCAACCAGCCGCTTCACCCGGGAGACGTCTCCGTTGCGACAGGCTTCGAACAGCTCCCTGAACGCGCCCCCGATGCCGTCGGTGGGACTGCTGGCGGCGGACGCTGGGCTGGAGGCGCCGCTGCCGCCGACGCCGGAGGTTGTTGTGGTGGTGGTGGTGTTGGAGCTCGCACTGCTCGCCAAGGCAGAGGCTGGCAAATCCGGGGAGGCCACAGTCGTCTCCATCCCTCCGCTGCACTCTCTTTCGATCTCAGGGCTCCCGATCCCCGACGGCGGGAGAGTCATCGGCGGGGAAGACTGAGCAGCACCCGTTAGGGAGCTGTTCCTCGGCGGGGACGGCAAGGCGCCCTGCTGATGTTGTTGCTGCGAGGAGCGACGAGACAGCGCCATTACAGCAGCAGCTCTAAGGCGACAATACGCTGCTGCTGTTCCTCCTCCCCCTCCTTCTTCTTCTTCTTTCCGGGGGAAAGTGCTCGTGTTTCCTGTCTCAGCTGCTTGGAGCCTTGCGGTGGAAAAATAGCACATTATAACTGTGTTTAATTCAACCACGAAAACATCACCCAGTCCAGCTTCAGGGGGAAAACACGACCGATCACATTCTGTTGTGTGACCTGTGTGTCACCGATAGCAAATATGAATCTAGTTTTAGTCCACTTTTAATCCTGCAGTTTTCACCTCCGTAAACGCGATGGCATTTGGATCATAAATTCCCCAGTACTCTGACAATATAATTAAACGAGTGCTGGGCAACGACACATTTAAAAAAAAAATCGCGATTCATTTCATTGTTATGCGTAGAATTCAACAATGAATTCAAAAGTAATGTATTGCTCACTTCCAATTTAAAAGTAGGTACGTATTATGAAGATAATTGCATGAACACTTGTAGGTCAGGATTTCATGCAATGAAAAATGAGGCTCTTGAGGTAAGTCCAGTTGAGAACCACTGTTTAGGGTGAGGTGAAGTGGTCGAGCAGAAAGTACACAGCTTGGATTTACTGTGCAGGGGACTTTTAGTCTGTGAAGTCCATGTTTGTTTCCTGACTGAACAAAAGAAAAATAACACTTTTAGTGATGCAGGTTGAGTAGTCACACACACTGACAACATTAACTGCATTTATCCATTTCTCTGACTTAATGGAGAAATGTTTGGAGCGAAATCCAAGTCATAAGTTTGCATCTGAAAGTTCAAGTTTTAAACTTTTTGGAACTAAACAATAGAATTCGGTATTCAAAATTAAAATACGTGTTTGAAAAGGTTTTCAGATTGAACATATTTTTTATTCAGTTATGTAATTCATTTTTATTTACTTTTTTTTTTTTCAATGTTCACTTTCATATATATTTGGATTTTTGAAGTTCTAATTTTGGAGTTGCAGATTTCTAGTTTTCAGATTCAAGATTTTCAGTTCCAAATCGTATTTTTTCGGGTTTGAATCATAAGTGACAGCATGACAAAGAGGGCTGAAACAGTGAGGCATCTGAAAAAACTATTATGATTTTCAGATGAGAAGAATCCACATATCTCCCTTGTATTGTTTGGTATTTTTTTAGTGGTATGCCCCCTGTGGCAACCCAGGAGGTTTATGAGGCAATATTCACAGAAGTAGTATACTTTGAGACAGTTGGGGATCAAACAATAAAATATATTTTAATAAATCTTCAAGGGAAAGGCTAGTTGGACCAAACTATAACATAGGTTTCTTCCCGTCGGGGGTATTCAGTCGATTTCAGGTTATTTACGAGAGTGGTTTGGCTTTGCTTCTTCCAAAAGCCAGTGTTCCTCTTCCAGGTTTTCTGTCACTCTCCCTCATGCTGCCTGCTGCATCAGCTCCTCACACACACTCTCCTGCTGATACTGTTTCATTTTAAGGGCAATGCAACACTGGTAATAGCTCACCAGTCCCAGGAAGGTTTTTACCTGTCTCTTGATTGCTGGTTTAGGCCAAGCGGTGATTCCCTCCACCTTCCAGGTTTCGTTTTGTATACCTCCTCTTCCAATAGTGTAGCCGAGATATTCTGCCTCCTCCAAACTCTTCCTTTAGGGGATTGGCTGTCAGGCCAGCTCGCCGTAGGGCTCCCAAGACCGTTCTTAGATGATCCAGATGTGAGTTCCAGTTAGGGCTGTGGACAACAACATCATCTAAGTAGTCCGTGCCGTATCACATTCCTGCGTCCGGGTAAGTCACTGAACACATCTTTGAACTGGCTGATCAGTTCTACCAAGTCCTGTCGATGGGCTGTGGCCAGCTGTCAAGGATGGCAACCTGACAGCATTCTGGGCATGCCATTTCTTTAGATAATTTACATGGTGAATCTGACAGGGCTTTCTTCTTCCAGGTTGCCTTACCTTGTAGTTGACCTTGCTTACCTTCTCCATGACCCCGTGGGCCCGTGCCATTTGGCCGGAAACTTGCACTCTACAATGGGGATGAGGAGAAGTACCAGCTCACCAGGCTGAAACTCCCACACTTGATCTTTCCTGTTGTATACCTGAGCTTGAGCTTGTTGCGCTTTCTGCATGCGTTCCCGCACCAGGGGCCATATTTCACCCATCCTCACTCTGGTCAATATACTCTATGACGGAGCGGTGGGCTGATAGTTGTTGTTCCCAAGCCTCTTTGGCTAGATCCAGCATGCCCCTGGGCCTCCTTCCATACAGCAACTCAAATGGCAAAAACCCAGTGAACGCCTGGGGAACTTCTCTGATAGAAAACAAGACAAACGGGATTAATTGGTCCCAATTTTTCCCATCCACATCAATTACCTTTCTCAAAATTTGTTTGAGAGTCTTATTAAAACAAGCCCGTCAGTCTGTGGGTGATACACTGATGTTCTGATCTGGTTCACCTTCAACAACTAGCACATTTCCTTCATTACCCGAGACATGAAGCGGCTCCCCTGGTCCTAAGTTAGGACCTCTTTGGCCATACCAAATTGACTGAAGAGCAGAAATAGTCTCTCTCTGGCCACTGCCTTAGCACTTGCAGTACGCAATGGCATCGCCTCTGGGTAGCGGGTGGTGCAATCCATGAAGACCAGGAAGTACAGATGCCCCCTACTGGACAATGGAAGGGGGTGTCAATTTGGGGTAGAGATATCAAGGGGTTTTGGTGGTGTACCTTTGGGGCTGTCTTTTGGCACTCCACGCAGTAATCCTGGATTGCCCTTTTTACCCTGAGCCAATAGAAGTGGTTAAGGATCCTGTCCTAGGTGTTCTCCACCCCCCAGATGACCTCCAAACAAGTGTGACTGGGCTAGATACAAAACTTTGGGGATATAACATTTAGGGACCAGCAACTGTTCAGTAATGATTTCTCAAATCTTGACCACCCAATACAATAGTTTCAGTGAATAGTTCTTCACTGAAAAATGAGGATATGTGACACTCACCCCTTCGATCGGTTCCCTCTCGATGACCACCAGGTTCGGTCTGGCTTGTTCTAAGTTGGAGTCTGGTTCTCTCGTTTGGCATCCATAGGTAGAGCTCTTATGCACCGGTCCATCACAATCCTGTTGAGTGCTGGGGGCCCATCACCAATGGTTAGCCAGTCACAGGCCCAGCGTAATAATGACGCAACCTTTGGGCCCTTGTCTGAAAGTTGTGACCCTAATGGGATTAAATGGGAGAAAGTTGCAATACTGCTAATAATGACAGCTTTATGTGACCTTTTCTATATCGCTTGTTCACACATAAGATCAATACTACAAATACAACTATGGATTCTACTAGCAATTTGTTCATATGCAACAGGGAAATGACCATATTGACCATAAGGAAGGCTACAAAAATGTGCACTTCCACCAGTAGGATAACCACATCATTGAATTCCCCAACTATAGCAAATAATTGAATGAAAATAACTTAATATAAACAGGCAATCAGTTGCAAAAGTTCAATATACCCATTTCTTGCTTGTTTACAAATGTGAAACCAACAATTAATTAATTGATTTTGGTAATTTGATTTCTTTGCCCCACAAAGTGAGGGCACTTTTGGGTCAGGACCCACCAGTTGTGAAACATCTGTACCATTTTTAAGCAGTTTGAGAAACCCTTTATATTAATTTCAAATACATGTTGCAAGTTTACTTCGTAGTGCACTCCATCATTTGTCCCCCCTTCATCATATGTGAAGGAAACTTAGTGTGTATGTTCAGGAGATGACACAAAAGCAAAAGTGATAGGCCATTTACATGAATTAATACAGCGCATCATATTTAATATTAATAAGCTTTGTTTATATAGCACCATAACAGTGCAAATTACAAAGTGATTTAACATGCAAAAAGAAAAGTAATTAAAACAAACAATGAATCAAAACAAGCTAAATATAAAAATTATGAATTTAACTGATCCAACATTAACATGGCATAAAACAATCACATATGTTAAAGATGTACGATGTATCAACGGTGGTTTCCTTCATCATCTACACATCAACAAAGACTAAGAAACTCAGTACTCAGTATGACACACAAATACAAAGTACAAAGAAACACAAAAACTCTAACACTAAACTTACCTGGAGTATAACTATGAAAAAGGGCAACAAGAACTATGGCTATGGAAGAATGCTGAAATGCTTCGCATGAAAACCCAAGATGATCTTGCAACGAGGGACTAGCAAACAATCACACTGGCGGGAAGGTAGGTAAAGGGAGGAAGTGGCCACCAGACACATGACCCGGGACCGTAGCCCTCCCAGTCCACCATCAATGATCCTTGGAGGAGGAGGGATTGTGGAGGATGGGACCAGGGGGCTGTCCAAAACTGGCTTGACATGGCTGACGTGGAATGTGGGGTGGACACGTTGTGACCTGGGCAAGCGAAGACAGACACAAACAGGATTAATGATTTTGCTCACAGGAAAAGAACCCACAAATCTTGGAGCTAGTTTTCATGACAAGACATGTCCTTCGTTGAAAGCCAAACGCACTGCCCCAGTCTGTAGGGGGGTGCCGACCGCCACTGTCGATCCGTTCCCATCTTCATCCTGGAAGATGCGACGAGCTGAAACCCAGACCCGGTGACATTTTCAGATGATGGTGTGAGCGGACGGCGTCACGACTTCTTTCTCCGACTGGGAACAGAGGTGGTTGGTAACCATGGACACAATGAAAAGACACAGACCGGTATCAGAGGTGGGGTTGCCTCGTTCACCGGGGCCACTAATGTTACAAATAACACGTTGACCAATTATGGCAACACACACACACACACACACACACACAGGTAGGTCTGACATTAACCACAAGAGGCACAGCAAGAGGGTACAGCTCACATCAAATAACTGCAAGGAGCATCAACAGCCCCTGTATTAAATAGGCAGGCCATGGGGATTTGCTTGGGCCAGCAATTGGCCAACGGGCCGATGACAACTCCACGGGCAGGTGGACAGGAGTGGGGATATCCTAGGCAGTCTCTGGGCGTAACACTGGAGGGAATTCCCAAAGAAAGCGGTGCGTCACTTTGGGCTGCAGGAACAGAAATAACAGAAAACAGCACACTCTGAGAGAACAATAATAAATATATAGCCATTTCCCCTGGCAACCGTTACAGTACTCGTCCAGAGTTATATGCTCGCTCCAGGTGGCGGGGGTTTGGGATACCAGACAGCATAGTCTCCAGCTTCTGATCGAGTCTCTCCGCCTGGCCATTAGACTGGGGGTTGTTTAGATCCACTGGGTTTTAACCCGATATCCCCTTTTCAGGAGGTATCCTCCAGCTGTCCGTTTCAAGGGTCCGAACTCTTGGCCTAATGGGTATTACCCCAGATACCTAGGATATCCAAAAAGTTATTTAAGCTGGTGTCGAGGAGACTCGCTTAGTCTCTCACTGCCTTATGTCCGGAACGTCTACCCTGCTTGCTCTGACACAGCACCCGGTCGAGTAGCCTGAACCTGATACTAGTACCAGCCACGCCCGTTAATGGCAGCTCTCCTCTAATGATCTAATGGCACTTGGTAATTGCTAGGAATGGTTTTAGTGACTTGGATAACTAGTCCCAAGGGTCTGTTTTCTTTTCATAATGGCTAGAGTAACCTATAGGAACCTTGAAAGATGTTCACACACCACACAGCTCTCGAGTTGTAATAGAACTGATGTCCAGAATCTGATCTTTAACTACAAGTAGTCATTTTATTTCACTTCAATCAACCATTTTTTAGATTAATATTGATGAATAAATAAAAAATTATAAAAGGATAATTAATTAAATCATAACAGGATAAAATGATGAAAGAGTAAAACCGGTTTGATTTGTGATGAGGCTGAATAGTCCAATGGTCCTTGATGAAAAAGCGAGAACCCCAGGGGAATGCACCTGCGTATCCTTTTCCGCTGGTCGGGAATCTTGCATAAGCCCCCGCGATCTTGTCCAAAATCCGGAGGGACTCTCTGGATCCCCGATCCATGTCGCGTGCAGAGAAGGTGAATTTCAATTTCCGAATTAGTCAGAGCAAAGTTTGTAGACTATCTTCTGAAGTGGTCGAGGTGTGTGTGGGCTCTCTGTGTGTGTGGTTTGTGTGTGTGTGTGCGCGCTTTGTGTGTATGTGGGTTCTCTGTGTGTATGTGCACTGTGTGTGTGTGTGCGCTTTGTGTGTATGTGGGCTCTGTGTGTGTGACAACTCTACCCCTTTTATGCCTTGTCATAAGGCCCTGTATTCACAGACAGCTGTGAGGGGCTCTCAACTCACTTGACAGGGGGATAGTCTGAAGTCAGGCTAACGGATGCTCCCAGAAGTGTGCCGAACTCATTCCAGAATCTGGACTGTGGGCCAGACAAATATCCCTGGGAATGCCATGAATGTGCACCACATTGTTTAACACTATTTGAGCTGTCTTTTTAGCAGACGGCACTTTTGGCAGGATAATAAAATGAACCATTTTGGAAAATCTGTCCACCACCTGGTGGTGTTACCTTTGGGGCAAACCCGTGACAAAGTCAATTTGCGATGTCGGACTAAAGCCTGCTGGGGATGGATAGAGGTTGCAGGAGTCCCACCTTAGCCTTGGATGAGGTCTTATTTTCTGGCACAGACTACATGCGGCCACATAGTCAGCGACGTCCTTCACCAATGATGGCCACCAGAACCTCTGACGAATTGTGAACACAATCTGCTTGACTAGTGGATGACAAGTGACCTGGGCCCGCATGGGCACCAGCACAAACAACCTGTCTGATGGGCAGCCATTGGGCTTCTGGGTCTCACCAATGGTACTTATGATCTGGTTTATTATAGTCCAAGTCACTGTCCCGACCACACGGTTCAGTGGGAGAATTTGTTCTGGATCTTCGGCCCTGGGTCGTAGAGGCGTGAGAGGGCATCTGGCTTGCCGTTCCTGGACCCAAGTCTGAAAGACAAAGCAAAATTATATCATGTGAAAAACGGGCCCAACGGGCTTGACCTGAATTAAGTCTTATAGCTTTCTTGATATATTCCAATTTTTTTGTGGTTAGTCCACACTAGGAACAGCTGTGTTGCCCCCTCCAGCCAGTACCTGCATTCCTCCACTTTGACTGCCAACCGCTCCCAATCCCCGATTTTGGTAATTCCACACGAGACAACTTTCTGGAGAGGAAAGAACATTTTTCAGTAGGCATTGTAGGACCTGCCTGACGTGTCTGCTTGTCCTTGGAGAAAACCAATATGTCATCAAGATAGAACAGACCAGTTGTGAAACATCTGTACCATTTTTAAGCAGTTTGAGAAACCCTTTATATTAATTTCAAATACATGTTGCAAGTTTGCTTCGTAGTGCACTCCATCATTTGTCCCCCCTTCATCATATGTGAAGGAAACTTAGTGTGTATGTTCAGGAGATGACAAAAAAGCAAAAGTGATAGGCCATTTACATGAATTAATACAGCGCATCATATTTAAATAAAAATTCGGAGTCGATGAGAGGAAGGGGGTATCTATTTTTGACCGTGATATTGTTCAGTGGTCTGTAGTCGATACAAGGACGAAAGGAGCTATCCTTTTTTCCTACAAAGAAAAATCCGGCACCGGCGGGTGAAGATGACAGTCGAATGAATCCAGTTTTTAGCGAACTGTCTATATACTCTCTCATGGACTCTTTTACTGGGGCCGAGATAAAGCATAAACAACCCTTGGGGATGGTGGACCCCGGAATATGGTCAATAGCACAGTCGTAAGGTGTACGGGGAGGTAATAAGGCAGCACTGGACTCACTGAAGACCTTTCGCAGGTCATGGTAATGTCCGGGGACATTGGATAAGTTAAGATCTTCAGTAAATGAATCAGACTTTAGGTAAAGGGAGCAAATGCTCACCAGACAAATAAGGAAAGGCGTGGCTATACATAAACATGAAGTGACAAAGTGACAAAATATGAACTAAACTAAACATACACAACTGACGCTTTACAACAATATACATTTATGGGGGAGTGACATTTAGAGTGACACAATTATGTGACATTTTGACCGCTGGATTCTGAATTACGCATTCTTGTTATTTGTGTTCTGGCTGAAAAAGAGAATTTGGGTAGACCTAGTCTCATTGTTGAAATGTAACATTATAGTCAATAATTGCCAGTTTTGAAATATGATAAGTTAAAAACAGAATACAGAAAATCCTCATCTACAGTATATATGACATATTTTACAAGAACACTTGAAGTTCAATATCAGTCAAATATAAGTTTGATGACAAGAGAATAACCTTTGTTCCGATGATCATCATGGAGTGGATCATTGAGTCCAAGTGAATGTTTGTGCCAGATGTGACGAAATTTCTTCAGGTCACTACAATATATTATCTTCATAAAAAATGAGTTAACCATGATCTTTGACCACCAAAATCTAATCAGGTCAACGATGAGTCCAAGTAAATGTTTGTATCAAATCTAAAAAAAACAACTCAAAGTATTCGTTAGATTTTGGCTTGAAGATTTACATATTGCAAGTTCACCTTCACCTTTGACTTACAGACACCAATTCTAAATGTATCAGTACATCCATCCAGTCCAACTGAACATATGTACCAAAGTTGAAGCAGTGCCATGGTGTTTTTTTTTGGTCTCAGTCAATTTTGGCCACCAAATAGCCATGAGTCCACTACTACTGAACATTTGTTCCAAATTAGAAGAAATGTTTTCAAGATGGTTTTGAGAAATGAGTCAGAAGGACATTGTACAGACGGACAACATCGGCTATCACCAACGTTGGCATAACACATCGGTGAAAGTGATCGTTAGTTGCAGCATTTTTATATATTCATTCTCAACAATCAACAACTCTAAATTGTAGTTCTCTGGTCTGAACTTTTCCTTTGTGAAGGTAGTGACACTAAAATGACATGCTGTTGGGAGAGCTTTTTAGATCAGAGGCCTTCTGGCTTCAGTTTGTTTTGTTTTGGTTACAATGGAACATGAGCAGAAAGCCAACAAGGCAAACTTGTTTCATGTGGACATAAGAGAAAGAAGCCCAAGAAAACAATCAGCCAAAAGTCCAATTACAATTTGAGCTTCTATAATCTCACATAAATTCTTTGTAGACTGATGCAACCATAATTTAAGCTTAGACTTGGAAGTTAAGGATAAAATGGGTTATTTAGGTTTGGATTAAGTACGTTATGGTACACATGGTAATATTTTCCAATGATTCTCCTGCTTTTGTCAGATATAATATGTTTTTCTTTGTAAAACCCTCAACAGTACATGTTTTAAAGTCATTTGCATAAAAATCCCATTATATGAGAAAAATCACCTCTGTAAATTCCACATTCTCAGCACCAGCAGGAATCTAACCTTCAAAAAAAATGTGCTTGTCTGGCTGGTACTATGGTGTCTGCCACAGAACAAACAGTTCACAGGTGGCAGGAAATATGCGAACAGGAAAAATGTTTATTTAGAAAATACAGCACAAAACAAACTGTTTCTATATTTGTTGAAAATGTGTCTTACAAGTTGCGCTGAGAAGAGTGTTTCGGGGCCCAAGACATTCCAACACAGTTTGTGTTTTTAACAAACTTAAGACTTTTAGGGGGCCTTAACACAATAATGCTGAAAATACAACTTTACTATCTTGATTAAACTCTCCCCAAGCAGCAGACTGCATGGGCATCAACAAATAACTATAGAATAAGCCCACATACCTGACAGTATAATGCTAAAAATAAATGTAACTCTTCCTAACCAATAGATTAAATCACTATAAAAATTAAGCTACAAAACCAAGTGAACTATCTACCTTCATTGATTCAAACGAGTTGTCAATCTAGTTTTTCATTGTAGCTGATTCTGCTGTGACCAGCAAAGTTTGTTGGTGGCAGTTACTGGTGCAGTTTAAAGAAAGAAGAGCTTGTCTGATAGCTGGATGGCCGGCTCTGAGTGTAGGTACTGGCCAGACAAGAAAGCCAGTTTGTGGGCATACTTGCACGGTGCTGGAACACGAATGGTGCCTGGCCAGTTCCAGTACAAATGGCACATCTTGAAAGTCAGCCTGGTGTGGGACCAAAACAACAAAGTGAAATAAGTAAATAAAATAAGTTACAATAATTCAATAAGGGTATTGTTATATATACTTCAGTTTGAAGTTTTATGTATTGATTTTTGTTTGTACTCTGAAGTAGTTTGAGACTGTATCTAATATAAGATTTTTTTCTAGCTGGTGAATAAAACGCTTCTCATAGTGAACTGGCAACATGTTAAGACCGTCAGCACTACTCAATAATAGTTGAAAGAAAATGGGATATTAGTACCTTTGCAAATGGTCTGGTGTGAGGTTTGCGGTATTGTATAAGGTGATGTAGTGTGTAGGAAGTCCACAGCCCTGGCGAATGTGATGGGCCATCAGATAAAAGTCCACCCTGAATAAAAAAAAAAAAATCAAAGTTGGAAATATTGAACATATATTGAAATATTGAACCTTTCAAAGTGCACATACACAGCCTTTTTTATGTACACAAGTAAAAAACAAACTAGAAAAAAACAGTATCCAGCTGATACATTGTAGGGTTCTTCAAGTAAGAATGAAGTTAAGGTGCATGCCCTCTAGGGCAGCACATAAGATAATCCTTTTATTGTCCCACAGCTGGGGGACACATTTGCAGTTTGAAAATGGTTTGATGTTTTTTTTTTTTTACTTTACTGCCAGTATAAGAGCCTATTGAAGCTTTCTGTGGCCTTGGAGTAGATTCAGATTGAAAATTCGAGTATTTGAATTATTATAATTTTTTAATCCAGAAGCTGATGCTTTTTGTAAGTTTGTTCATAGTGGGATATAAAAGAAAAAAAATTAATGTTGAGGGATTGGCACATATTGAGAAAAGAAAATTGTCCTCATTTCCAGAGGGCCACATAGTCACTGTGCCCTACCACCAGTAGGATACTATAACCCCATAATTTATTTAGCCAACTATAGCAACTCATTTAATGAAGTGAACTACATATATAAAGGCAATCAAAGTTTATTATACCAATGTGCTGCTTCTTTACATCGGTGAAACCAATAATTTCGTAGATTTTTGTAAATTGACTGGCAGGCCGCACAAAGTGAGGGTGGGGGCCCGCGGGCTGCCAGTTGCCGATCCCTAACTTAGTGAGTTAATGCTAATTAATGCTAGCTACCTATTTACCGAGGCACAGTTTAAACGTTTGCCTTCAATGCATTTTCTTGGCCAATCCAATGTGGCTAGAATAATCAAAAGCTTATTTAACGTTTTACTCCACAATATTTGAAACAATGGAAAATTACTTTTTAGGCAACAACAAATCAAATTCCAGTGTAGCATATTGGCATATGATAAACCTCCCATTTGGAATAAAACTGAAGGGTTGTTCTCATTACGATCAACGACTTACCAGCCTTTCTGAGTGAGTGTGTGATCCAGAACAGTCCCAGGAGGAGGACTGTCAAAGTTGTTTGATCCCCTCGAGAAGAGGAGGGTGCTGATGCGCTTTTGGACCACAATGTAAACCAGCTTGGGCTCATAACAGGGGAAAGTCTCAAAGCATTTGATCAGCTGTGGGATCTCATACTGCTCCACCATCTTCAGCTGACCATCTGACACACCATCCCGATACACCACAATCTTCTCTGGGAAGTTGTGGTTAACCTGCACAGACACACATGCACATGTGTTACATATTAAATGTGGATAATTAGACTAGATTTCATTTAATTCCAAAATATTCCCTGACTGCAGTTAGGCATGGCGCATTAATTTTTCCTTAGACTGATAAAATGTCAAGGTTGAATCTATATATAAACTAAGAACCACATGAGAGTGGAAGGGAAGGCCAAAACATAAAGATGTAGTTTAGGTGGAGAGGTGGATTTAATTTCAATACATGTTTGTAATGCGTATTGTTTGTGTCCACCTCATAGTACTTCTGCAATGCAGCCAGCAAGCAAACTCGGAAGCCACTGATCAGTTCCTCATTGGGTGTCTGGAAAGTCACTCTGGAGTACCAGCGCGTCAGTGAACTGGAGAATATCAAATACAAATGTTAAAATGTCAACAGATGTTAACTAATGGTACAAGGTATATTCTGTAAAAACCAACCTTAAATTACAATCTGCCAGTGCCATAAATGATAAAACATTCAATCTTAACCAAAATTAATGGATCATATTACGAAGAATGAAGGCTTACCTGTTCACACTTGCGACAAAGCCCATGACTGACTGATGCATCTTACTGGTGTCATGGTGGACATCAACTCCAACCACCATCAAGTGTTTCTAGTGAATAAAGCTTCATTATTTCCCCACCCACTTCAGTCATGTTAAAGCATCTCCTATGAATCTTAAATGTTTCCTTCAAATAAGGTGCATCGCTTTCATATAACTTTTTCTCAAGCTATTAAGTCGCAGTAAAGGAGTTATTTGCCTGTTCCTTTTAGGAAAGGAGCACAGATTCCATCTAAGTTAATAACATACATATATTCCTGACTTGCTTCTTGTGCGGCCACTGAGCCCAACCCGAATATAAGACAGGGTTTTTTTCCTAGGCAAAAATCTGAAAAAGAGCGTTCTTCTTATCTTCGGGGTCTTAACTTTTCAATGTAATTACACCAGAGCATGGTATCGCTCTCTGCAGATACACGGCTGGCAGAGCGGCCAGGGTGAGACTGCCGCACCTGCGCTGGCTTGTGTGTTCCAAGAGTGCGTCAAGCCCGGCTCAGACCTCCGCAGGTGCGTCCCAGCCGACGACACTCTCATAAAAAGTTCACCCAGCTCTGAATTCGCCTTGCTAGGGTGAGACACTCTGAGACATAAGCGAGTCTATATTCTAAACATAATTAACAGTAACATAACTTTACAGCAGCAAAACAGTTGAGTTGACACTCTGAATCTCTTATTTAGCAATTAAGCATATGCGCAGTTCGAACTAATTAAGTGCCCTGGGCCAACAACCCTTTCAGCGCCCTGGATTGTCTCAAAACCAAAATCAAACGTTGTCTACACTGATCTCTAACAACTGTCAGAAATCTTTCATAGCAATTGAGACGTCCCTGCATGGTACTGACCAGAGGGACATTGACTGTCCACAGCTCGCCTCCTAATTTGCTGTTCATCTGTAGGAGTATCTTTTGGGCGACGCTCTTTAACTTCTGTGGCTGGGAAATTGTCCGGATGTTGATGGCCTAAATAAAGGGGGAAAAAAGAGTCCTTTTATTCTGCAGAAAGTATATTCAAATAATAAATCATTTAGTTCCAATCAATATGCCAAGCTTAAAAAAAAGTGAACAAACTCTTGGACAATCGTTACAGACCTGGGATGGAATGGGACTTTTAACACAACACAGCTTCTTGATGGCACTGTAGAGATCATCTCTGTTGCCAACCATGATGCACACAACTAGCTGCATACTGGGCTGCAAACAGACCAGACATGAAAAAATACATTATAGACATAAAACAACTGCAGGCTTGCTTCCATGGTCACACCAATTTTTTTTCAAAAAGGACAAACTTGAGCAGAAATGTATGTCTTTCTGAAGTGCTGAAAATCACATCACTCAGTAAAAAAACTATTTGCTCAAGGCAATCCTTGTGATTTGACATGGTTTTTCAGTGACTAGAATGGAAAAGGTACTCTAAATTACGAATAGACATGTCGATACAGTTTCTACTAAATAGCCAAAAACAGAGAAAAATAGAACTCCTGTGAAACTGGTTAACGACTTCAAACATCAAAAGGCATTGATGACCTTTGTATTATGCACATCTATGCTTCATCTCTTTTGATTTAGTAGTTGTGTGTGCTCGGCACAATGGTTTAGAGATTTTTATGGAGTATATAGCAGATGATGTCTTTCCAACATTGCTAGAATTGATTGTCAATTTTGTGTTACACAATAAAGAAAGTAAATCCTCTCATTTCACAAGCACTAACTTAATTTTTTTCCGTCATACTTCACTATTGAGCTGAGAATGGATGCTTCGGACGTAAGTCTCAGTGCGATCATCCTTCAGCTCTACACGAATGGGCCTTTCCAGCCGCAACCCAATAGGCCCGGCCACCTTTTTGAAAACGGTAATCAGCTCCTCAGCCTGCTCAGCGCAGCGTCGCGGGTAAAAGATGGCCCAAATGTTTAAGGGGATCTAAGAAATAAGATGGGTCAAATGATCTTGTCGAATGAAACAAAGCAACACATCAAGCCATTCCTAGGGCCAATACAAAATAACTCATGTTCATTCATTCAAAGATTTATTTATGTAAGGAATGGCAAATGTGAGCAATTTCCTCAAGGATTTTCTGATTACAGTGAATATACATGTAAGACAATAGTAACACTAAATATGAAGTATGAGATCGTGGAGGATCATCTCTCTGATACTCACAGAACTGATTGAAGCATCTCTGGTAACCTCTCTAGACCAGGATACGTCAGAACCAGTGACAAAGGACGACGACTGCAGGCAGATGGTTTCAAAGGGCAAAATTCTGCCTTTAATCTGGAACAGGAAACAAGTACAGAATTTACAGTCAAACTGAACTGTGCCAACAAGATAAACCGTCTGAAGAAAACATGTCGAAAAGTAGTAAACTAAAAAAAGTTAATGAAAACACAGAAATCATGTATCATTTCCGAACATGCTTCCCATCTGTTGGCAAGCTATGCACCATTTAGATTTTCAACGGTTATTCACAGCTGATTTTTTTTTCAGTTTTTCTTCTCAGACAAACTTGTATTCAGTCTCTAGCTATATTAGGACAATTGGTTACGGGTCCCTGTCAGGATAGGCAATCACTTCTTTAAATGAAATGATTTACAGTCGTAAAAGCTTATGACTGTTCATTAATTTGTCATGTAGACACCAATACGTAGTTTATGTAAAGTTATGTTGATTTAACTAGTTCAAGTTGTTCCGATTTATCATTGTGAATTAGTGGGAAAAAATTGTAAATATAAATTAAAACAAATCAAGTAATGTTTTGAATCTTTGTCTTGACTTTAATCAAAATGAGTTCCCCTTAAGTGCTGCATATTCTTACCATGAGTATGTCTGAGCCAATCTTTAGCCCCCATTTGCTGAGCTCCTTCTGACTCTCAGGGTTAGTGCTGATGTTCTTCAGAAGCTGATTTATTGAGTGGTTGTGCTGCTCACTGCTCAAATTGATGTGCACCGTCAGGTCCTACAATACATGAAAATGTTATGTCAGGGTTTTCAGAAGTTCCTTTAGTATTGTTCCTGTAATTTTAATATTACAAAATAGTTTCAAACTTGAAAGTTTTCAGATCATTTAATTTCTATCCTCATTTTCTATTCACAGGCACCATAACATTTTTTGTTGGGGAGAAAATACAAAGTGAAATTCTGCTGCTGTGGTTAAATCTGACATTTCTCATGTTCTGCATAGGTAAAATAAGATATGCCAGGTTTCACTGGGACTTTTTGAACAATCTTAATTATCTTCCAATTATGTTTCATTTATAATTGTTTAGACCCAACTTAACTTAACCATCTTTTGGTACTTTAGGAAAAGTCTTCCCCCTTTTCAATCACTCCATGGCTTTAAATGACACCATATTAAAAATGGGTCCTGGTGTAAATAAAATAAATCTATTTAATCTTGTTCAAGGAATTTTTAACCTTCTAAGATTTGGACAGTAGCTGTAGCATGTAGAAAACAGGATAGGTCAGTTATGAGGGCAGTCCATTTAGTTTAATTATGTTTTCTCTCAAATCTTCGGATGACCACTCATCAGATCCACTTGGCAGATGATGCGGAGAGTGGCCAGGGCGAGATCGGACATCCGCATGGATTGTGGGTTCCGAGAGTGGGTCAAGCCAACGAGGAGGGAGCCGGACGACCGACAGGACGACCCCAGGCAAGTCCCAGCCAATGACCCCGTTGTCCCTCGGGAGAGGCCGAAGAGACGTGCCACTTTGCGCAGAGGGAGACCGCACGTATGCCGCGCATTTCAGTCTGGTGAAATATGCGACGCGTACCAAACACTGCCTTGTGGTACTCATCTGAGTAACTCTCTAAAAGGTTATGTGCACCCCTGAGTATAACTCAAAACAGTTTAATAGCACCACAGATTACTGCCTTCAAAATGACCACAAAATGAAAGCAAAACCTCTTGCAAACAGACTAAATTAAAACTGATCAATTGTATTTAACAGTATTAGTTTTATCTTATAAATTGACACTTGAGTGTATGTGTAGCAATCATTTGACTTGGTATAAATTAGATGATTCATCATCGTTATTACTGTAAGTACTGTGTACTTTTCATCATCTAGTCTTTATGGCTTAACAAGAACAGTAACATATGAAATTTACCTTCATAGCTCGAAAGTCTTTCCTCATTTTCTCAGGGATTCCCGTCATGAAAGAAAGCTCTGGAACCAAAAGGATCTCACCAGAAATGATTTGCTGCAATAAACCAGTTATATACAAGGTTAAGTATTTATTTATGACACAATTTACACTTCGTATTAGAATTGCACATCGTCCCACACAACATGCACATGCAAACACACAAGTCAGGGGAAATTTGTCTTCTGCATTTAACCCATTTGTTGCGCATGCGAGGCCACAGAGCGGTGGACAGCTGAGTGCGTCCGGGGAGCAGATGGGGGGTAAGTGCCTTGCTCAAGGGCATTAGATGTGGAGTCTCTTTTTTTGTTAGTGGTGGGGGTTCGTTCATAGTTCCAGGGGGAGACCGCCTCGACTGGGCTTCGAGCTGGCAGCCCTCGGGTCTGATGCCTGTCTCCCTCACCACTAGGCCACCTCTCCCCGGCCTCTTATGAAACACCAAAAGTATTCATTATTGAAGCTTGATGATGTTTGAGTAGGTTGTTCAAGGGAAAGCTTGATTCGCTCCTTGAATATGGAAGAACTTGTTATTAGCAATCGTTTCATGTGTTCTAGTTCATTCTAGTTCAGGACATTTCAGGACCTATTAAAGCCACAAGGTGGCATTCTGATGCAATAATTCGTCACATCAGCTGGTTGATCTACTGTAAAGAATTATCAAAATGATTTAACTATCATTAAAATGTTCCAGTTACTCCTAAAAACACCTGACTGTTGTGTATTTAACATTGACTATTACTATTATGGTAATTTAACTAGTTTCACCTTCCCTCCTGGCTTGGACCTCTCCTTCGGCTGATGCATGAGCAGGGGTTGGTCTAGCTCCTTCATTGTAATACCATAGTTCTTGCTGTTATAATGTGGAAGCCAACAAAATACAAATATAACTGATTGTGACAATTGTTTAGACACCTAAGTAAAACAGAACAGATAGGTATGAAAACTTTTATTGCAGGTCTAAAATAAACAAAACACTGCTGTAAAGTACTTTCAGTAGTTCATGGAAGGGGAAGTCTCACCTGTAGTATTCGGCAAAGGTGACTTTAGTTCCATCCATCAAAAGGAAGGTGTCTTTAGGTGACTTGTTCCACTCAATAGCATCGATGCGGTAGGTGCGATTGTTGTAGCGGGTGATAATGATGCTGCCTGTCAGTTCTTTTGTGCATTCATCTCGGAACGTCTCCTTGCTTTGTTGGTACAACATGTTCCTGGCAGACAACAAGGGCCAAAAGACAATCATCCCTTTTCTTTTGAAACTGCAAGACTCACTGCCTTCATCTGGTCTTTCACATTTTAACAAAAACGGCAAAGCAAGGGCAAGGTTATTTCTGCTAATAAATAAAATATGGACAGGCTAAGCCTTTTGCATTAGACAAGTCACTGACCCACAACTCACCTCTACATCCATACATATTCCCAGAAGGCAGGGTTACGGTGGTCAATTTTTCCATTGACGGCAAGAATGTTAAATTTTGCAACCTTGTTTTAAAATATGTATGACTATCGCAGAACATGACATTTACATAGCTCTGTGTGGCTTGGTCATTGCATATTCAAAGTTTTAACAAATGCATGAACATGTCTGAGTATTCCTACAAAGGACATGTTTCATTCCAATGACATCCATTAGGCACAATTGGGCCCTCATTAAAAAATTAAGTACGAATCATCAAAGATAAAATGATTACTTGCTATTAAAAAGACAAACTCATTCCTTCCTTGTAGCACTGATAACATTAAAAATTAAATCTGTTCTATTCTAGCTTGCACAATTATAAAAAAAAAAAGTTTGCTTATGTTATGTTGTGAATACTTACATAACATCCAGCACAGAGTCATTTCGCAAGACTTTGTGCGACACATCCACACACAGGTACAGGCCTCCATCTGTGCGCTTGATGGCGGTTGAATATCCTGGCCACACCTGAAGTCTAGAAAAAAAAAAAAAAAAAAAGCAACAGAGTAACAAATGGCCTGGAGTTATATCAGCTGGTGCCTGTCCTGTGACATTCAAATAGGACTGAGAACTAACCGATGTTTTCCAATAAGGATTGCACTCTCTGGATTGTAAAAATTTCGCCCCACCAACTTCAGCCCAATCATTTTCATTACCCTGGGGAAACAAGAACAACACTGGGTCATTAGTTGTCATCAGGCAGCTAAGAAGGAGACAAGAATGTGGACCTAGACAAGCAAAAGTCTGTTAGGAAACAATGGCTGTGGAGCGATGACACAACTAAGGAGTTACGAAAAATAACATGTTTTTAGGTACTGTGTAAGTCCAAACTTTACTTAAGCTCTAATTATTTTAAGTTCATGAAAAATAAACATATTGACATTCATAAAAAATCGAGTTCTTAATTTATTTTGCTGTGGCAGTCTTGAAGACAAAAATGAACCAGCTTAAAGTAAAATGGCCCTTAAACACGGAAAATATCAATTAAAGCTACTTATTTTATTTTGATGTTTATTTATGTGTGTATTCATTTTGAATACCTTCTGAGCACAACATTGTAGAAAGGGATGCACAGATCTGAATCTGGTGGCAAAATCTTCGTCATCTGGATTTTGATTCCTATTTCCTTATTATCTGTCCGTCTTATACTTTTGAGATCCACCTGCATGTGGTCAATAGAAAAACAAAAGAGGCAATCACTGAAAGGTACAGCCTGGTAAACATCCGCACAATTTTGCGACTACTTATGTATGGTCTATACCTTATTTCCAGCCTTATGGCTATTTAAACAGGCTACATTTATATTTATATACTGTGTGTGTGTGTGTGTGTGTGTGTATATATATATATATATATATAAAAAGCCATATTATATATATATATATATATCATATTACATTAAATGATTATTAACACACATTAACACACAAAACTTCAAACGAGTTCAAGACAAAAGGAGAAAGAAAAGAATAAGTCCCTGATACCCACATCATTCAGCTTCACGGGCAGGTAGAGAATAGAACCATCAAAAGCCACAACCTCCCCTGTGGTTGGACGGTGATCTTTCATCATGGCGAAGCGCATTGCCATTGATTCAACATTTGGTCTAAAGGATAAATCATTATTTATGCACATGACTTCTAAAAGTACATACTATCATTTCAACAATGACTGCATCAGCAATTATAGCCAAAACCGGTATCTCTTCTGTGGTCAGTGGTTCATTAGTTTAATTTTAACTTTGGTAAATCTTATGATTCAAAATTAAATTCAACATCACAATGAACACCTTTCTTCATTACATTTCCCGTGGTGTTCATCATTAAATGAGATGCAACAAAACAAATCAATGACACAAGATACTTACATGAATGTAACATGGTACTGATAAATAGCTTCATTTTTGCAGTGAATCGGTATGTAGTTTGAGCCAAGAGTTATCGTAGCTCCTTTGGTTCCAGCCTTATTAGGTGGCTCTCTGACCAGAAGAGAATGTGAATGAATACACAGATCTCTTCTACACAACACAATAGTCTATTGATTCACACAATGGGGTGTGTATTAACATGATGAACTTCAGCAATGATTAAGTCTGACTGATCAAGTGTATAAAAAAAAAAGAATCACACAAAAGAATATATATACAAAATTCAAAAACAGTGATCTTAAAAGCAAGCATCACTAGTTTGCATCCCATACGATAACTAATGTCTACTGGGGGCAAGGAACCATTGAGGTAAATGTGGAGGATAAATGGTATACTTACAGGACTTCATCCATTTTCAGCTCCTTCTTTGTTGGAGCAACTGTAGGAAGCTCCAGGACATCTCGAGAGGAGGACACAGATTTTTTAACCCAAAATATGAGCTAATGCACTGGACCAGCTGAGCAGAAGTTGTTCAAACTTGATATTTTTTAACAATTGTTCCCTTAACATAAATGGGGCAGAATGATAAACTTTAAGCTATCTGAGGGAAACCATCCCGTTCCACAATCTTTTATGAACTTTCACAATCACTTTTCATTTCCCCTACCTGCATGGGAATGATGGGCTGATTGTGGCTCAGATGCAGGAGAAACTGACAGGAGGTGACCGAGAGGGAATGAAGAAGGAGGGCGTCTTCTTTCTAGTCCAAGCTGCGGCATGCCTGCTCTTGCAGGCCCCATTATCATCTGTGGGGACAAACTTGGGCCACAGACACTGTTTTGGGTTAAGTTCCACAGTAGCCAGGGTTGTAAATCAGTTTTCAAAATATCTACACTTGTCTTATGATAATTGAGTGCATAAGAACCTCTTTTAGTGAATTATATCTCCTCACTCTTCTCCCTACCTGCGGCCTCTGCCCAACACATTTTCAGGGTGGCTGACACTCTCTAGGCCAGTGGCGACACCTGAACCGTGCAGCTGCAACTCTTCCCTTTCTTTAGCTGCTTGTCTTCCTGCAACAAAATTAAACTACCTCTCACACTTTTTCTGTAAACATACGCAGGCACCATAGGAGGAGCATTCTCCAAATTGTAGTTATATCAAGACTGCAACATTTAAGGCAACATTTAGAACTTGGTTAATAGAATAGAAGAAGAATAAAATAATATACATATGTTTTTTTAAACGCTAGAACCATATCTTACAGTGGCAGCTGTAACACTGATTTGTTTACATTATCTGAACAGCAAGCAAAATGCTATCTCCAAGTCATTGTGATGAGACATGGTAAAAATGCAATGCTTACTGAGTGTTCCTCTCCCCCTTGAAGACAATGAGGGCTCTATGCCCATTCCTCTAAACATGGACAAAAGCGGTGAGACTTGACCTTGGAGTGGCATTCCAAACTGTAAGCAGACAAAACAGTAGATGCACTTTACATTAGCAATCAACAGTCTCATACTGCAGTTTCACACAGAGGCTTATGTGCTCCAGGCTTTTCAGGATAGCTGTTTTTGCAGCTCCCACCTTTGGTTCAGCTGCTGGCAGCAGTCCCCTGGCTCTTCCAAATCCTCCATCGTCAGACGGAATCACCAGTCCCCTGGCTCGCCCAAATCCTCCATCGTCGGACGGAATCACCAGTCCCCTGGCTCGCCCAAATCCTCCATCCATGGGCGGAACCAGCAGTCCCCTGGCTCGTCCAAATCCTCCATACTCAAGCGGAACCAGCAGTCCCCTGGCTCGTCCAAATCCTCCATCCTGAGACGGAACCAGCAGTCCCCTGGCTCGCCCAAACAATGGTTCACCGATGGAGGCAGTTACTCCTTGTACTTGTGGGATAACACAAAAAGTGGGGTGACCTCTGGCTCGTCCTAAACCAGGTCCTTCTGTCAAGGGCAACAGCCCTCGACTATGTCCTACAGTCAGCTCCTCGGGTTGTGGTCCTCCCCGTCCCAGCCAATGGACACTAATCTTTCCACTGGGGTCAGGTCTGTTTGGATCCATTCATTCAACTTATGATGTTGCCAGCTCAAACAACTGGAATATATAATATACAAATACAAGTCATAAATACAAGTTAGCGGTATGTCTAAAATACCTATTTTATTCTAGGGTACAAAGCATTGCTTGGTTATGTTGAGCTGAAAAAGAATTCCAAAAAAACACTATTTTTACACTTAATAATTAAAAATATTAAATGTTATTAAATATTTAGCTACAATAATAAACTATAGCTCACCATCTGCATGCATCATTATGGAGACTAGTATGACAGTAACTATATGAACAGTCATTAACGTAAAACAAACTGTAGTTTATTCTAAAATACAATTTACAACAAATATTCAACACTTTATTATAATGACATGTTTAATTGGGAAGCTTTATTCAAATAGAGAGGAATGGCAAACTTACCTAAAATCATTAAAAAAAATAATTCTGGTGACATTTGTGGTTCATTTACTTACTACAAACACCTTAATTAATTAACCCTTGTATTATGTTTGAGCTGAAAAAGAAGTCCAAAAAAACACTATTTTTACACTTAATAATTACAAATATTAAATGTTATTAAATATTTAGCTACAATAATAAACTATAGCTCACCATCTGCATGCATCATTATGGAGACTAGTATGACAGTAACTATATGAACAGTCATTAACGTAAAACAAACAGTAGTTTATTCTAAAATACAATTTACAACAAATATTCAACACTTTATTATAATGACATGTTTAATTGGGAAGCTTTATTCAAAAAGAGAGGAATGGCAAACTTAACTAAAATCATAAAAAAAAAATTCTGGTGACATTTGTGGTTCATTTACTTACTACAAACACCTTAATTAATTAACCTGACATGGCTGTACCTTACATCACCGGTTCATCTTCTGAAAAGTCGTATGACATTTCACAATAACCTTACTGATTCTATTTATCCATTCACTAAATAGTTTACAAGTTAACCAACCATAGATTATAAACATAATGTTCATACATCCACATTTTTCTTCCACAAAATGGTTCCCGGCGGAAACTTAGCATTAGCTAGCTAAATGAACCACATGCCGAGAAAGAGGACGCAGCCGCCTCGTGCACACACGTCCACAGCACACATACAGTTTTCAGCTCACAAATGTGTTAGTTATTAAAACAACACCGTGCTTACTCACCTGTAAGACCGCGCTATGTCTCCCAGCCGGACCTGGAGGTTTACCCACCTCTGATCAAATCGATCCAATGCAGGGAATCACTGAACTCATTGCTAGGATCTACCCCTCTGATAACCCCATTGGACAATCATTCAAGTTGGTGCAGTAAAGTATTGGTAGACAGCACCTGTCAATCATAAACTGTCAATTTACGTGGGTAATTTGGTTTATCGCCACCTGCCGGTGACTGTGTTGCCAGCACCAGCGCCTGCGGAATCATCTGGTTTCACCTAAGAATGAATAATAAATAAAAATCTGTATATTAAAACATTAATTCAAATGAGTTAACTCAGGGAAAACATTGCGGTATGCTGTAAACATACATACCTATAATCCTAAAAATATCTTCTTCTTCAGCAGAATCCTATTGAGGCCCATTAAAGTCGCCAGGGCATAGTAGATATTTTAGGCAGCTTAGTGAAGTCTGTTTTTAAGTCTTTTGGACCATCAAAGCTGTTTATAGCATTAAGGATTTAAGATTCAAATGTACTTGTCACATGAAAAATAGTACAGGCTTCATCAGTAGTGAAATTTATTGGCAAAAAAACTTGTTAAATAAATAAGTAGCGTTAAATTTATAGATACTATAAACACGAAAATGTAGGACAGAGAATACACTAAGTGAACTTATTTAAAAGTGTGTGAATGTGGAGCAAGAATATATACACATTATATAAACGAGCTAAGCTATATACACTATATAAACATAACCTAGGAGGGAATGGTAACCGTCGGATAATAGATTGCATGTTGTTAAAGAGCAGCATTGAAAATATTGTTGATAATATGTATGGCATGTATAAATGCAGTGTGGTGAGGTCGTGAATAGTGCAGGACAAGGTGACCGCTTGAGGGGATGACTTTGTGCACCGCACATGTATAAATTGATTTCTATCCCGGAAAATAACCAGCCCCCTGGTTCTTTTATTTGAACTAACTCTCTTTTTGTGGGAGTGTCCCAATGGGATGGTTTTCCACTGCTGGTAGATACACCTGGAATTCACTCAAAAGAACTTGAGGGGGCCATTTACAGTTCCTCAAATTCATCCTTGGTGCCAGAGGGGAACATTGCATCCACAGCATAAATGAAAAGGGAACCATATTTATGTCTTAATTTATGTCTCATGTTGTCTGTATGTCTTATGTGTTTATTCACTGGCGCTGTACACCAAGTTAAATTCCTGTGTACCTGTACATTTGGCCAATAAAGTGATTCTGATATTATTCTTGTGTTAAGGGATACAATGCCATCTACTGACATTCTGAATTAACTACATCTGTTGTGGGAAACAAAGTGGCCCTCCACATGGTGTGTCAACACTATCAACATCAGAAACAGGTCAGTCCAACAAAAGAGATGGCCAAATTTAGTGTGATGTTACACACTAAAAACACAACTTGTGACAATATAGACACACATTTATAAATGTTGCGTGTTGCCTAGATGTACAACTTTATACGGATTCAGACGGATGTTTCTTTGAGCAAGGAATGTTCACTCTTATTATCTCAGTAAGAGCAGTAGAGGGTTATAGGTGTGATAATGTGAATGAGGTTCAGTGTGCTGACTCAACTCTTTAAATAATTAAATCAACATGGAACCCCTGAAAACCACTCTCCCATGTCATGTCTGCCTACCTCACTGGAATTGACAAACTGTCATGTTTGGTTAATTCCTACATGCATTTATGTGCAATCGCTAACGTATTACTAAGCATGGAGCCTTAATAGAGTTTTAAATAAAAGATGAACAATCAAAATTCAAGTCTTCAGATCATAAACAGAACCAAACATTATTTGAAATAAATAAAGACATGCATGCAGCAATAAACTAAAAGTGGCACAAAAGTTTAAGACAAACCAGATACTTTATTTTATTAAGCTGTATTAAATTGTTGACGCTGACATTCAAGTCTGACACAAACTAATCCATACTGGTTTAACCCTCCACACTACAGTGGGACTGAAAGAGACACTGATGAGCTGACAGGCTGCTTTGCATAAGCCCAGGAAAGCTGGCATCAGAAGTTTTCCACCTTGGAAACCTGACCCATCTTCTTTAACATCTATGCATTGGTAATATCCCCAATATGAATGGATCCCATTTCCATGACAGCAGCAGGTATAGCAGGAAGTGATGCCAGTGGTTACTGGCATACATCTAATGCAACAATCACTACTGACCTGTCTGTCAGCCTGAATAATGAGGGAAAAGGCAAAGGCTGTGTGAGTGAGGTGGGGGAATGAGTAGCTATGACATTGGGAGGGAGAATGTGAGGGAACTGGCCCCTCCAGACCCTCTGGGGACAAACACACTACAGCTGTTGCTGCCTGGACGATGATGCAAGTAGCCAGAATCTTGGGACGCTTTCCCATATGCCCTAGCTGTCTCCCAGCATCATAAGCAGTGCTGGCTTTTCTCTTTTGATTTATCTTCAGTGCTACAATTTGAGGGGGCAAGGCAGCTAAGAATAGCCTCATCTCAAAAATGAAAAGCGGGACATGTCCACTACGGCAGAATATGCAGAAACCGATGTGTTGTTTCTCTGAGATAGAAAGGTGTAGAGGCGATGTGTTCATCAGGCTGCCTGTGCAATTGAACTCGTACATCACATGGGGAAAGGTGCGGTTTGCGCAGCTCCCCAAATAGAGCATGATGTTTTCCTCGGGGTAGTTCCGTGAGAACCAAGCACTTGAGCAGCATGATTTAGAGACTTTAACTTCCTCCGTTCCTAGTTTTGGAGCAGAAGTAATTTTGTCCCCTGGGGATGGAACACGCATCCATATAGCACTTCTTCGGATGAATGGTTTTTCAGCAGACTATCGTGAAGGACTCATTCCGAGGGGCTGGCAGCTCTGATGTCGTGCAGCTGCAGCAGACTCAGTCTCAAACCAGTGGACAGGAGCCGAGAGCCGGATACACCGATCCAAATATGCGCGTAATTGGAGCGCACTGGCGAGGCATCCCTTACATCCCCACCTGGCGTGATGTTCAATACTTCGGGAATTGAGTTCACTTTTAACAAGAGAGAGGACATTTCCGATGTTATCAATGACACACTGGAGCTCCTCTTCAACGTCCTCGTCACCATTGGTCCCACACCCATGTGGAACGAGTCGTGCGGGGAGCAGCTACTGGATTTCGGGCGCCCAGAGAAGATTCTGATCGGGGTGATGCTGGCGATCATCACGGCGGTCACTGTGATGGGCAACACGCTGGTGGTGATAGCCGTGTGCGTGGTGAAGAAGCTTAGGCAGCCCTCGAACTACCTGCTGGTGTCCCTTGCCGTGGCCGACCTGTCCGTGGCCCTGGTGGTCATGCCCTTCGTAATAGTGACGGACCTCACCGGGGGCAAGTGGCTCTTTGGAGAGGTGTTCTGCAACATCTTTATCGGCATGGATGTCATTTGCTGCACTGCCTCCATCATGACCCTGTGTGTGATAAGCGTTGACAGGTGAGTATCCAAAGTTAGCAGTTTGCATGGTGGACGGGGCATTCTTTTTTTTTTTTATATCAGGCACCAAAATTACGCATGCAGTGAGCCCTGCGTTTAAAATGGCACAGACACGTCAAATGTGGCCATTTACAAGCTACTCCAAGCCACCAAAGTACACCGAGAGCAGGATGCGTTCGAGAGTCTAATGAGGCTCCGGAATATAATCCTAATCCACGAATTAAACGGGCGTTTTTACACCAGTAGATGTCACCTAAACGCTTTATTCAAGATCAGTCGTTCCTCTAATTATCTGTGCGGTAAAAAACAACAACAACAAAAAACACTGATCTAGACTATTAATTCACTGACTGTGATTCATTTTCAGCACACTCAATTAATTTGCTTGGCCATGGGCAGTTTTTTTCTGAAGGGGTTATACAAATATCAGTTCATATTGACCATGTTAATTAAACACTGATACATAGTTCACCATTGACCCATTATATTAAAGTACACCGCACGACCCTGTTCCCCAATATTACACCACCATTGCAAAACATCATAACAAGATTCACAATTCACTGTTCATATAGTGCAGCTGCTCTCTTCTGAGAAAAGTGTAACACGATTACAGCTTCTCTGACTCATTGCATACATAAATATGAGCTTTACCACCCATGGGGTTTGGTACCAAGAAGCTTTTCCAAAATGATTCATTAAGTTGAGTCACCGCAGTGAGTTTTCTTTCTGCTCTTTGGAGTCTCCACTTATAATGAGTTGAGCTAGTAGCTTTCCACAAATCAGACATGTCTACTGCTCGCATTATAATCTACAATGAAATAAACTCAAGTGGTCGCTCTTCTGCTGTAGTAACCATAATGAAGACAAAAACTCATTGTTTGTTGTTGATCTGATTATTTCATCCTGTTATTACCTTGCATGTTTCATGCTTGTACGTGTGCTGAGCTAATGATATTAAGGGAGGAAATGGATTACACATATCTCGCAGTGATAACGTGAAATTGGTCTAGTCAGCTATGGTCAGTCATAACACTATGACAGCTATAACACTGACAAAGATATGGTTGTGCTTTGCGTTAACTGAAGAGGAGTTAACAAGATTAGCTGGGTGGTGGCAGAGGAACCCTTCAGAGGTTAGGCTCGAGGTCACCAGGGCCATAGTTATATTGTGTCACTTCTTACCACTCACTCCTCATTCGGGTCTGAGGTGGTCAAAAGTTAAAGATAGAGTTACATCAACCTGCAGCTAAAATATGCAACCCGAGAAGAAATAAACAATGTTGGTCTGTGACAGCAGGCCCCACTTTGACCTTAGTGAAAGTGTGGCAGAGCAGGTCATTCAGGTGTCACAGCCATTGACTGTGTTTAGACAAGTGAACTGCACAAAATGTATAATTTGAAAGAACAAATGGACCCACCTGTGAGTGAGCATGTCTGAAACTATAGAGCGGATGGTTGACTCTGAAATCAAAGCGTGGGCAAACACACACTCACACACACACACATCAGTCTCCACCAATCTAGCGGAGCATCTCACGTCCCATTTGCCAGACAAAAGATTAAACTGGAGATCCCCAGGCAAACTGTCAACAGACTTTTCTGCGAGCTGTCTCAATTACCTCTAAGTCAAACTTATGTTTAAATGAAAGAATACAACGTGTCTTTTGAATATTGCGATTAAAGGCGTTCTTCATTTTTAATATGATTCACAATGAGAATGATAGAGATAATTCAATAGGATGGTAATATACAATTAAAAACACAATCATATATAATTTGGGTCTGTACTTTTCATTGAGGATTCCCAAGGACATGCGTCGTAAAAAAGAAGCAAAAGATTTGCATAGGCGCTTTGAGGGGGTAGTCTCTGGAGACAAGGTATCCTACTGTACAGAGGCATAGTGATTGTCTCTGTGAGTGCCTTGAGGGTTACAGGGGAGATGCTGACGTGTACAGTATACACAAATAAGCAATCTGAAGCTAGAGAATTGGTCATTAGTGACTTGACAGAGATGCTCATGGAGTGCTTATTGTCTTACTATAGTGGTGTCTCTATGTACAGTATGTATTCCCCATCCACATTAGCACAAGTCTCATCAACAACACATGCACCTGTGTATTTTCTGGACAACCAATACAATATTTTTTCATGGATGAAGTATGCAGAATGGCACATTTAAAACTATTTAATCAAATGAATGTACTACTGATATTAGTATCAAACAGTGCCACTAAACTTTGCTGTCCATTAATTTTCCGCTGAACTAAACTAACTATACAAAAAGTCAACTATTGCAATTACAAAACTTTGGTCTAGGTGGAAAGTTATCAAAGACTGTTGGGAGGATGCCGAGTTCATGTCATAATTGCCACAGAATGGTGGTATTGGTATGGATTTTGCACTAAATGCGGAAATGCTGTGAAAGCCATGCTTACGGATGAGTAACCATTTATCACCTTTAGCCTCCTAAAGTGGACATTCAACACTTCAAATTGTCGCTAAAAGATCACGGTATTGAACCACTGGCAGGACAAAAGTTCAGTTTGAGTGTTGTCAAGTGAATACAAGAGAAGTTATATACCCAAGGTCTCTGGTCTCAACCATTATACGTAGGATTGCTATTTCAAAGATATCTCAGCATTACCTTTAAGCAAAGGCTTAACCACATTCATGACCACTTCCTAAAAAAGAATCTCTTTTGGCAAGGCAATTCCGACGTTTACTGAAAGTAATATGTTGTATTTTAAATTATTCAAATGTCAAATATGAATGATTTATTCACAACAGTGGGAAAGAAGGGTTGTCCTTTTCAGCAGTTCCTCAGGGGAATAAGAAAAGACAGGGCTGGAGGAATGGAGGCGCTCAGTATAGCGAGGGACGGATGCTAAGTTTGCAAATCAAATGTTTTAACTATCTGTGAACCCATTGAAAACTGAATAGGATGTACACTTTTTCCAGACTACAAAAACACAGAATCTTAGTCATGAGCTCTTGCAGGGGATTTGAGCAGGGGCGGCTGGCTAATAGAGGGCAATATTTTCCCGCACTCCTTGCGCTGCACACAAAAAAAGTCAAATCTGATTGGAGCACTGTTGGACCAACCAATCAGAGACCCAGAGGGGCGATTTTCCACGTGACTGAAATTGCCCCAACACGCTCTCTTGTGTAAAATGCGTTTTTTTCTTATTGCAGAGCCTGCAATGCGATTTCAATGAGTTCCGGGAGGGCTTGCCCCAACGTGTTTTCATCATACGCATAGATTAAATTATGCAGTCATGTCAGTCACGTTCTCCTCTGATGATCCGGCGCAGCGAGGAGGAAATATCTTCGCAAGCTTTCCCAACCCCAATTTCATGGCTTTATCAAATCACAATTGCTGCACCTAAAATACTTTATCAGATGACAACAATCGGAATATTGTGATTATTTCAAAAGCAGGTCTTATTTTACATTGGTAGATGACAATTTAACTGTTAAAGGCCCTGGCCGAATTGTACATTCATTGCAGAGTAAAAAAGTGAAAAATTGTATTTAAGAGAGCGTCCGGGAAGCAGATGGGGTTAGTGCCTTGCTCGAGGGCGCTAGAGATGGCGTCTCTTTTGTTAGTGGCAGAGGTTTTTGCATCCTTCCAGTGGGAGACCACCTCGACTGGGCCTTGAACCGGCAACCCTCTGGTTGGATGCCTTTCTCCCTCACCACTAGGCCTCTCCCCCCAATAGATGGCAGAAGGGTTGACCACAACCTTCACATCCCTTGTGCCAACTGATGTGTCACTGATGAGCCACGTTCCCACACAACCACTGCATCAACCTCATATGATAATGATTTTGTGAGGTCTGCGTGTGACGTTCATCCCAGGAAAGACAGTGCTCTCTTAGTGCAGCGGGGCAACATCCACCCTCACAAGACACAGATGACATGACCGAGCTGATGCATCGTCTGGTAATTTGATGTGACGCCTGAACTTCACTCTCGTGGTCGCTATTCACATCCCTCTTGTCTGCCACCGTTCTGATATGTGGGGGATTTGGGCATATCCTGCTAGGCTTATATGATGAGATGAAAGGTGGTTGGTGTGTGTAAAGGAATGCAAAGTCAGGAAAGACTTTTGAAAGAAGAAAGAAGTTTGTGTTTAATTTTGTGTTTTTTAATTTAATTTTGTGTCTGCCCTAGAATGGGATGCTTATAGCTTGTGATTACTTTTTTACAGAGGGGACACATTTTTGATCTATTAGACACCACAGGGGACACTCTTAATGTTAAAAAACACTACGGCAAGCAGCTACATGTCACACAGAGAAGAAAAACCATTGTTGCCTTAACAGAGGAAAACAATATTTACATACAGTACACTTAAAACACTGTCACTGCCCATATCCTGAAAACAAGAGCTTCCCCTGGAGCAAAACTGTCTTTAAAATATTTCCCAGCACTTATAGATAAAACTGCTGTGAGAAGGTTTGCCAAGATTATCATTGATAAGTGCTGCTTGTACTATCAACTTCAGCTCTGTATCTTTCCTGTCCGCTTGACTTTTATTGCATAGACTCATTAAGTTAGAGACATTTTCTCCACTGATCATGTTTTTGGGTAGAAAGGTGCATGAGGGAATGAACCCAAAGTGGGTTGAGATGAGAATAGAACATCAAAAGGAGAGATAACGTTTGCTTGTTTGTCAGACTGTAGTTGTTCTTTACTTTTACCAGAGTATTGTTGAAACCAAGTGTTATTTAGGGCCTTTAGTTAGGGTTAGGGTTAGGGTTAGGGTTCATTATAGAACGATATCGCCTGACTAATACTTTAGAGACATATGTAACACCAGTAGACATGGTGTAGTCCTCATACCTCCAAACCCCCCTAATTTATTTTTCCAATTTCCTTTACGTTACAGATGTCCTTAAGCGGCACCAAGATATCAGGAGAAACTGACAGATCAGATTTGTATAATAAATCATAATATAATAATATATAATATAATAAATATAATTGATCTGATTTGAAGATAGTTTTAACAAAAACTTATTTTCTGAAAAGCTAGGGATACCCTCCACTGATACATTTCAACAGCAGTATAGGTATGTTGCCCTTTCGCCCCCACTCTTACAAAGACATTGATGGATAAGTAACCACTCCATAGATAGAGATCTAATCTAAGTTGTATTCCCAGTTTGTCACCTATTCCCTTTTTTATTGCAATCTCCAGGGACAGGAAGCAAAATGATTATTCATCAAGACTGAGGAAAGGAACAACAAGCATTTACCAAGCAATGAGATAATGGGTTTTCCACCATATGGTAGATTGCAGATATGTTTTGAACATTAAGCATATTGCTGCTGTTACCTATTAAATATGTAACTCACATCCTGTCATTCGGTTCACCTGTGCACAGCCACTGAATATCTATGTGGTCCATTAAATCAGGCAGTTTGAACTTTTGTGCATATTTATGTTCAGCAAGTGCAGTGTAAGACATTTCTGCAAATTTACAGCAGAATTACAACAGTATTAACTTGTTATTCTAAAATACAGTGCTTTACTGTCAATACATGAGCAAGTCTGTTAAAATACGATCTGTTTACTGTTTATCAACAGTAGCTTACAGTATTTTGGGAATTCTGGGAAAAGGTTCCAGCCGTATTCACAAGTGGAGCGTCATTTGATCTTTTTTTCATCTATCCCCTTCACATTAATCTTTTGGTAAGTAGTAACTTTATTTATTCACTAAATTGGTGCAAAGTTTATCATGGATAATCCCAATCCGTTAGCATTTGGCTAATGTAAATGTTGATGTCAAGCTAGAATGTCACAGATGTGTGCCTAACAATCAATTGTTAGAGGATAAAAGTCAGGTATTCAGTGGGCCATAAGAGATTTATAGCTGGATATGATTTGTTGTCATGCATCCCTCTAGTTTCTTCAAATTTTATTTGTGTGTGTTTGCAAGTTTACTTGACGGTAGTGCAGTAAAGACTGTAGCTTTGATGCTGTATATATATATATATATATATATATTTAATAAATTATCTTGAGGGGGGGGGGGGCAATGGGGTATGTCCAGCCTTTGTAAGGCACAAGTTACAATGAGGAATGTACTATGCTCTCTTTCCCCCATTTTTCTCTGTCTCTCTTAACCAGGGTTGGATTGAGATTACTGGTGGCATCAAGACGGCCATAATTGATCATGTGACTTGTTTTCTGTTAGAGTCTGGATGCATAGTATTGTTCATTTTGAAAAGGTCCGTAACCTGTCTGGTGGTCTTTGATATAGTTTATGTTGGAATTAAACTATTTTAGGCAGAAAACCACATTTAGACTAGACGTTTTTTTTAGTATTAAGTATTAATTTAGAAAGGTTTTTGTCAAAAAGCATTTTGTACGTTTTTTTTTTCATGTACTGTATATGTACATTTGAAATGTTTGCAGACACAACTTTACACAACATTTATTTTTATTTTTTTATTATTATGAAATGTTTTGTATTGTATTGCCTTAAGGTTGGGAATTGTTTCCAGCATGTAGCCCACATGCAAGTGTAAGTTTAACAATAAAAAAGTGCATTTATAACGTTTTATGATGTTGTGGATTTATTAAAAATACTGTGAAAGTTATATAAAAAACAGTAAATACTGTATTTTTCATTAACAGTAAAAAAAAATATCGTTTTTGGTAACAGTAAAATAATTAATTAGTTAAATTAACAGTTAATTTAACAGTAAGAAAAGGAACACTTTTAACAGTGTTCTTATACAATGGGCATTGTATCTCTGTTTGAACCTACCTGGTACTGTGATGAACCTGAGAGCAACAATGTTTAATAAGATAACATAACATGAGATTAGAGGAGATGAGATGAGATAATGCAACTACACAAGACAAAATACATTTCTCACTGGGTAAATTCACTGTATAAGCTAAATGTAAAAAGCTAGACAAGGACCATGTCACACATTATAAAAGTAAGATAAAAAGAAATACAAACAAATTAGGAAACATAATAAAGATGAAAAATATCAAAAGAAAAGGAATATATACACCTTTTTACAATAGAGGCACTGAGGCTAGAGAAAGTGAACATGGACAACGTGCAATGGCAAATTAAAGTGGTATTGAACAGGGTTAAGTGCTCCAATATTCTAGATTGTCCATGTGTTACACATTTTCAGATCAGTATTAACTCAATATTCAATATTCGTGTTTTATGACGGACATGTTCAATTTGACTTTCTGGTGGAATTCAGATACTTAGAAGTTGGTAATTGACTCGCATGAATGCACTGATTCGGTACTCCTGCTGTGAAATAGCAAATTGAGTTATGGCACCCACCCCAGTTGCTGCGAAAAAGCCCTCGAGCAAGTTACCAAACCCCAGAACTGAATGCCAACTAGGTCATTGCACTGCATGAGGCCCTATACTTTTTGAATGTCTGTGTCTGTGACATACCACAAAAAGGAAAACGTAGTCATGACCAACAGTAAAAGTAATACAGCACAATTAACATCACTACCATTTCCATTTTGTCAAGCCTTTCATTGAATCACACTTGAAATGCTGAGAGGAATAGAAAATAATGTCTACACAATCTAAACATCCATGACAACAGTAGACTCTGATAGTTCGACTTTTCTGTGAGTTTACCAACCTTAAATAAGCTTTGCACAGTTGTTCAGTTTACCTCTTAAATCGTGGAAATAGGGAACCTTGAGAAGCTGATAGGCTTTCAGCACAGTTTAATAGTGTTGGGAACAGACTGACTATGAAATCCTGCTATCTCTTAGTGTTTTTCTCCTCCAGTGTTTCTTCTTTTCCCTCTCATGTTTTGTGTGAATAGAAATTAGCTTGTTACAGTGTGGGCCATCATTATGTCACACTCTGCCACATGTACAAATTGTCAACTGTTAGAATAACGCTATGGCCCAGTCGGAGTCTGTAGGCTGCGGTGAAGGTAAGGTTGGAGCTTATATCTGGCAGGCCGAGATGGATGAGTTTAATGTCATTTACATACACATCTCCACAAAACCTGCTGATGACCCATTGACGAGGCAAATCTATTTGCTGTTCCTCAATCCACTGCACACATGTGAATGGACAAATGTGCTGAAAACACCAATAACACAACCAAATTGAAAGCCCACTGTAAGTAACAGAGATGACAATGGGACGCAAAAAAAGATGTAAGTCTGGTCTGCTGGTTTACATTTTAAGACCTGACTTTAGTAACTTCAACAAATTCACAAATTCAATAAAGAGCCCAGGCAGTTTCATCACGTTTATGTGTCCCCTGGAAACCCTTTTGTCATCTGTGCAACTTGTAACCCCTTTTGTTGAATAGTGCATATTTGCAGTATAAAGTGTTGTCAAATTGACATTTTCGTTTTATTGTGTGTTCATTTGGTTTACTTGTGTGTGGTCAGTCTGCATGACTTTGCTGCAGTGCACTGAGCTCGTGAATGTAGAAATAATTCAAAGATTTGTGTCATTACTGCAATATATGAATTCCTTCTATTCCTCTCTGGAATCTGCCATTGTGTCTGTATCTCTCATACTGTCACAATGTAGGCTTTTGAAAAGAGGTTCAGCAGACATTCTTTACAATGTTACTTGGTGCTGAGTGACACACATTTAGATCATTAGATAAAATGGAATTTTGTTTTTGGGCTCCTGAAATGAATCCCTTTGGAGGGCAACATTATTTTGCATGTGTCTTATTCCATCTACAACTAAGAATATTTTAAGTTACATTTTTTCAAACTTAATGTATCAGAACTACATCATTAATGATTTTCTATATGTGTGTGCAAGATGAGGATAAGAAGCCAGACTACAGAGTCCTCCTTCATCTTAAATCATACAGTTATAGTGTTCTTTTTTTAGAGGAGGGCCTGTGGTATTTTTATGTCCTCAAAACAAAAGGTCAGTGAGATGATGGAAGATGTAAAAAAAAGATCACAACCCTCAAATGCTGCCATGATGCTACATGGTGTTGTCTACAGACTCACGCACAAGAGAGACACAACTGTCCTTCTCCCTTTGCAGAGACACTCAATAATGAGATATATTGGGCTGCGTTTGCACTTCAGTTAGGCTAAATGCTGGCTACAACGCAAATTGGAGGAAAGTGAGCTCAACACAGGAGCTATCTTTGGTATCCTTGGTAACTAAAATTGTTCAGCATTCCTTTTTTTTAAAAAAAAGGTCAGGAGTAAAACTGGAGGAAGTGGAGAATTGGATTCCTCCCCCACATCTGGGACTTCCTCTAAGCTTATTTGGTTTTGTCGGTGTCCTTGGAGAGAGGGAGTGCACTCTGTGACAGAACCTAAAAGAAGGTGACAAAGATGTGGGGGGGGTCATGTCTTCACACACGCTCTCTCACATCACCATGACAGAAAAAGGAGAGGAAGGTGGACTTGCCGGCAGATAGTTATTCACCCTCCACCTTTCAGACCAGAGTCGTTATATAACGACCATATATATAGAATAATGAAGCTAGAGAGATGGAGGACCTTGCTGGGGAACTTTGGGCTGTACATTTGTTTGTGTTAGTACTTGTATTTTAGTGGTCAATCATAGCACTAGGACATAGCACATAAGAAGCATTAAAACAAAAAATACACTCAGAGAGTGGAAGAAAATGATGTGGCGAGGCAGATTAAATTGTGTGTAATGTAATGTGGAACCAGAGAACTGTCTTGTTTCTCAGCTCGTCTCATCCCTTCTGAAAACCCTGTGGCCCAGATTCCGAGAACAGTGCACCCCACACAATAGTGACAATGTCTGCAGACTCTAGTACTTTTGTTATAATAATGATGTGGCCTTACTGGTAATTGCCCTGCAATAATGTATGACGATTTGGTGCTACATAGATAAATTGAATTGAATTGAACTACATCACACAGAACTGAGATATGAGGAACTACTACATTTTTGACTGCAGCGCCAGAAGAGTTGAGAGAAGCTCTCCAATGCTGCGATTATCACAACGACGAGGTCCAAGCACGGGTGAGAGATCAGGGTCGGATGATGTTGCTGGAGCCTGCTGGGGCATGAAGTCCGAAGAGTGAGCTGTAAAGAGAACAATGTTAAATAATGTGTGTGATGGGATCTGCTGAAGTACTTTCTTTTTTAAACCGATCTTAAAATAAAAAGGCACTTACTATATTCTATTTTGCAATGCAGGCAAGTCATATATAGCTAAAGGCAGGATGTTTTCGTGGTGTGTCTCAGCTTGTTTTACAAGCAATGACACCGGTTCTGACGACTCAAGTAGAAGTTTAACAAAAATACACGGAGAATATTTTTTTTTCATGTTCCTATTAATAATTAACAGGCCAAAATAAACTTGAAACATGTTTTTTTTTTGCAGATGTCAGATATAATATCAGCTTTTATATATTTTCATCAACCTTTACCCTTTTTACCTTAATACCAGCTACAGGCTCCATGCTCATTGTACACAAATAAGCGTGTTGTTAAACTTGAGAAATGTATTTCCCAAAATGACCCAGTAACAATATTTTCCAGTGACTGGCCAGATGTGTGGAGATGAGAGAGTTTAACTTTCATTTAAGAATGAACAAAGATCACAACGATTCTTCTGTGGTGTGCACTGTCAAATCCATTTTAATAGTTAATGTTTGGTTGTGTCTACATCAATAGAGAGAGGAAACTCAATTTCCCCATTGTGGGACTAATAAAGATGGTGTTGGTTACCCCTCATTATCACGACACCCTTCTCAAACCCCCTTAATGCGTGAATTAGTCACCTAGCTCTGATTTCCATTGAACTACCTCTGCTCCATAAAGTTAGATCTTCCACACGTTCCCACAGGTGTCAATTTGAATGATACTGTATAGCACTAAAACACATCACACATGACTCTAATCTAGTGATTCTCAAACCTTTTCAGACCAAGGACCACTTAATCAATAAGAAAACACTCATGGACCACCATACTCTCCAAATATCCAAAACTTGTCCAACAATAGGCCTGCTAACCACTCCAACGGTATATATTTATTTTAGTCTAATATGTTTACCAGAATTTAACAATAAGAACAAGTTAATTAAGAACGTTTTTTATTTGTCCCCACATGCACATGCAAACACACATACACCATGAATACACCATTTGCGCATCTGTGGCACAGCACAGCAACCAGTCCACACACATATATTGGCACAGAGCAGTGGGCAGCCATAACTCAGGCGCCTGGGGGAGCAAATGTTGGGGGATCTAAGGTGCTGCGCTTAGGGGCACAAGGCGGAGTCTTTTGAATGGGCAGTTCTGTTCAGAGCTTCTCCAGGTTGCGGTGGTTTGGTAGGACTCGGAACTAGCGATATTCAGGTTGGAAGACAGTGGCCCTCACAGCTAGTCCTTTTACAATTACTAGTAGCATTGTTCACGCACTCATACAGTGCTTGTTACTATTTACAATTTATGGGATGAATGGTGCTGATAATGCTCCAATAATTCCAGACTGAGGGCTTATATGGCATTTTATTTGTGCCTCAATACTGAGCGAGCAGTGGAACATGTTGAAGCAAAATTGCTCGCCATGCACGCTCACAAACTCTCTGCTGCGCTTGCTCGATCTGCCTTGCGATACATATGTGCCACAAAACCAACCAATCAGGGAAATGGAAAAAGGTCAATGCTGATTGGCTCGTTAGCCTCCAATCATATCTTCTATCTGAGACACTGCAAGAGAGGGATTTTAGGTTTCCATTCACCAGTTACTGGCAAGAAAACTCAATCCTATCTGAAACGGTCAGATAAAGGTTCTCGTCAAAGGCATCGTGATATCAAAAACTATCAATGTCTTTTTCTGTCATGTCTGGGTTGGGGTTTGTGGTGGCCTCAAACCAGCGACCCTCTGGTTTAAATTCGGTCTCCTTCACTGCTAGCCCACCCCCTCCCATACAGTAGTGATTGAAAGACTATCTAACAAATCTCAGGGAAAAAGTGTGTCCAGGGGATGATCAGGTTGATTTATGTAAGGGTCTTATTAGGATAAGAACATCTACTTTTACTTTTCTCTCCCATTCCAACCTTAACCACAGCAGTTTGTACCTTTGCTTCGTTGTTGAATAGGAAATTAAAGCTAGGCTCATGTCGTGCAGAATGGTCTGTGAGAAATTTCTGTCTTTTCGAGGTTACTCAAATAGAATAAGGGAGCTGAAGAATTCCTTAAGGACAGAGGTTGTTGTCTGATGTTGAAGAAATCCCTCCTCTCCCACTCACTTGACAGAGTTGGTACTCTTACGTCAAGGGCAGTAAAGAAGACAGTACACTTTCAGTATATTTTTACTTGTAGGAAGTTAACTTACTTGAGTTTGAATTTATTTCAGGGATTGATAGATTGAACTCGAAATTTGGTGTTTACAGATTTTACCCTGTCATTTATTTTTATGAAAAACAAACAAGCATGGAATCAATGAATACACACTGCTTAATGTGGGATAATAAAACAGCCACTACTCAGTTCTTGAAGAGACAGTTCTTTCTTCCTCTTTCGCTTACACAGATAAAATTCCAATGGAAGGATATTTTCCCTTAAATGGACAGCACTTACATTTTACAAAGGCTAATTCTGGATTTCACTTGAGTGCAATGACGTACGAATTTTAATTGTCTCTGTAGTAAGATAAATTGAGAAGGACTCTCCACTGCTACCCAAACCCAGTGCTGCATGGTAAATATTTCACTTAAGGTTTATAGTTGTTCCTGGAGATAGCTGATGACTGTTGCACACCGGGGCCAGTTACAGTTTTTCAGCACAGAAAATGCTTTACTTTATTTTGTGCCATACTGGAAGTCTAGTGGAAGTAATGAAATTCTCTATCAGCTCCGGCACTCTGTTAATGTCTGGGTAATCCCTAAGGGCTTTTGTGGCTGTGGATATGTCCCAAATCCTCCAGAGATTTGAAAAAAAAAAAAAAACTGTTTCTGTCAAGCAAAAGCTGTGTAATGGGAGGTGATGATGTGCCTTTGAGTTTGATGTACCGTACATCACGTGTGGTTTTACACATTGTATATAATATACTGCAATTGCACTGGTCATGCATTTGACTTATTATTAAGCTATTGCAGATGCCAACCCGCAAATATATACTTTTACTATTACTAAAAACATCAATAACAATAATAAATAATCATCATCAATATATTACTATTAACTATACTATAACATTACAATCCACAATACAGCCACAGAAAGTTATCCCATGAGAAACGTTACTGTTAAAGTTAACTGTCACAGCTCTCATTATCTGCGTCAGCACACTGCTTCATGCCCTGTGCTCAGCAGACAGACAAAGCTAGTAACTAGTTAGTGAACTTATTGTTTAGCTGGTAAATAGTTGGCTATTTCCCTATGTGGAAGTCAGTTGAAAACTGAACCTAAATCAAAGTGAATAATTCACCATGTGGAAAGAAAGGTGCCTCTAAATGAATGCTAATGTTGCTCGGTTGACTGAATGCCTAAAATAGGGACTGCTGACAACAACGTGATCATATACAAATGCTTTACTTTATTTTGTGCCATACTGGAAGTCTAGTGGAAGTAATGAAATTCTCTATCAGCTCCGGCACTCTGTTAATGTCTGGGTAATCCCTAAGGGCTTTTGTGGCTGTGGATATGTCCCAAATCCTCCAGAGATTTGAAAAAAAAAAAAAACAGTTTCTGTCAAGCAAAAGCTGTGTAATGGGAGGTGATGATGTGCCTTTGAGTTTGATGTACCGTACATCACGTGTGGTTTTACACATTGTATATAATATACTGCAATTGCACTGGTCATGCATTTGACTTATTATTAAGCTATTGCAGATGCCAACCCGCAAATATATACTTTTACTATTACTAAAAACATCAATAACAATAATAAATAATCATCATCAATATATTACTATTAACTATACTATAACATTACAATCCACAATACATCCACAGAAAGTTATCCCATGAGAAACGTTACTGTTAAAGTTAACTGTCACAGCTCTCATTATCTGCGTCAGCACACTGCTTCATGCCCTGTGCTCATTAGACAGACAAAGCTAGTAACTAGTTAGTGAACTTATTATTTAGCTGGTAAATAGTTGGCTATTTCCCTATGTGGAAGTCAGTTGAAAACTGAACCTAAATCAAAGTGAATAATTCACCATGTGGAAAGAAAGGTGCCTCTAAATGAATGCTAATGTTGCTCGGTTGACTGAATGCCTAAAATAGGGACTGCTGACAACAACGTGATCATATAGTGTCACTGTTGTGTTAAGAGTTTCTTTCCGATTAGCCTCATTATTTATTACAGTTGTAATATATATTCACTGATCTATGTTGGCACCTTACATTTATTTAGCTTTATTTCTGTATATCCACACATTCTGCATATATTCCCGTGTTTTCTAAGACTAGTGCCATGCTTGCTGGTCATGTATGTCCATGTAAACCTCATTTTATATTCCCCACTTTCTTTTCTGCTATATTGTGTCATTGCCTCACAAGTAGCATACAGATTGATCAACTTGTATCAAAAGAAAAACAGCTGAGACAAAATATCAGTTCAACCTGCTGAAATATATGCAAGAAGATGTGTAATGAAGTATTAAAAATGTGTTTTATATTATCAAACCTGGCAGTTTTTTCTCTCTGACAGGATGGTGAAAGGATTTTGCACACAATGAGAGTGCATCTGAAAAAAGCTCTGCTTTCTAAAGGGCTGAAGATGAGTCATAGGTAGTGGAAAACTTCCCTCCACCCAACACCGACACAAATAAATCCCCTTACTCCAAAATAAGCATTACAACCACCTCCATCATTACTGCAGAATGCATTTAGAGAGGAGTGCTGCCTTACTTGTTATCCATTATTAATACTTCCCACAGCATGCAGTCTACCCATCTTAGGATCTGTCTCGTATATGTTTGACATTGCTTGCCTGGGGTTCAGTTCATCTTTAAAGCCTAAATACACATTAAGTGCGAGTGGGGTGCAGTTGTTGGAGGAATTGGGGTTGAATAAACGGTGGTTATGTAATATTCACTAAGTACATCTAACCAGAGCCAAGGGATGTTTCAGAAGGAGATGATAATAGAGGGTGGCACCTGAGTTTAAACAAAACAAGCACAAAGCTACTGTATTGGTTCATATCTGTTTTCTCAGGAAAGGTCTTTTTTTGCGTTCCATGGTCTTCGACAGCGACCCAGTGGGTGATGGTTAAGGGTGGCAGGGGGGAGATAATTGAGTAATTATTGTCTCTCCAGATCAATACTACTTCAGACTACAGTGCTCTATTTTCTAAAGCCAGTTATCTTGTGCAGAACTAAAAATTTGATTGGTTGTCTTTTGTATTATTAAACATTTTTCCGTCGCTGTGCTGTATTGTGTGCCATGCAGAAAGTGTTTTAAAAAGCGCAGGAACAGATTTCTGAATCATTTTTCTGTTTAGCAGTAGTATGTGAAGTATGTGTGAAGGGCTTAGTCTGAATGCATCATGATATTCCTGGAGCATTAAGTATCAACATAACTGTGCTGTAGACACATTAAATCCAACATGTTAACATTTTCATCAGACACATGTAAATGCTCAACATCTAAGAAAGCTGTCGATAAGAAACCTGGCCAGGCGGACTGAGCAGAATTTGATTTCCACACTGCTGATAGCATCTCTGGTGGATGACCAGAACCAAATCGGCAAGTGCACCCTAAAGCGTTTAATCTTGTGATTAACTATAGAGTGGAAACCAGAAAAAAACCTGCCTGGAGTAGCAAGTACACAGCTTTCATCAATGACGCATTTGATGCTGGTGAAGGCTGTGGGCACATAGCCAAAACACTCTGAGATGCACACAGATGTTATCATGGTGTGATAATAGTGGCTATCTTCCCAATTTTGTACAAATCCGAGCCTTCCACGCATCACTTTATCTTTCTGACTCTGCCAGCCGCTGTTTGAATTCACTGAACTGCCTTTTTGATTGATGGCTCCCTCTCTACTTGCTCAGCTCCTCCAATGCCAAAAAAAAGCAGCTACATTAATTGCCCACCAGGCAAAGACAGAGCCTATGCCCTCTCATTGAAATCTCTGCCTTTTGAAATGAGTAGTCTTTCACCCTAATGTCCATTAGGTGTCATTATGTGTGATATGTGAATAACTTTGATTTTTAAATGATAAAGCTACTATACTGGACAAGGAATTGAAGTTCTTCAGGGGAAAGCATCCACATGTCTTCATCTGCTTTTCTTTTTACATCCTCACCTTGCAGGTATCTGGGGATCACGCGGCCTCTCACCTACCCAGCCCGCCAGAACGGTCAGCTGATGGCAAAAATGATCCTGGGAGTGTGGCTTGTGTCAGCATCCATCACCCTGCCACCTTTCTGCGGCTGGGCCAAAAACATCAACACAGCTGGTGTGTGCCTCATTAGCCAGGACTTTGGCTACACCATCTATTCCACAGCAGTAGCCTTTTACATCCCGATGCTGGTCATGCTGGTCATGTACTACAAGATCTTCAGGGCAGCTCGCAAGAGCGGCGCCAAGCACCGCTTTACCGACCGTACGCGGCAGGAGCGCCTAGAAACGGTGGCTAATGAGGCGCTGCGCATGCAGGGTCTGAAAACGCCCGGTGTGGCAGGAGAATGTGTGTCCCTGTCCCGCTTGCTGAACTGCGAGCGCAGGAACATCTCCATCTTCAAGCGGGAGCAGAAAGCGGCCACGACACTGGGGGTGATAGTGGGTGTTTTTGCCGTGTGCTGGCTGCCCTTCTTTATCCTGTCCACTGCCAGGCCCTTCATTTGCGGAGTGGAGTGCAGCTGTGTGCCCATCTGGCTGGAGCGCACGCTGCTCTGGCTGGGCTATGCTAACTCCTTAATGAACCCCTTCATCTACGCCTTCTTCAACCGAGACCTGCGCTCCACGTATCGGGACCTTCTGCGTTGTCGCTATCGCAACATCAACCGTCGACTGTCTGCTGTGGGCGTGCATGAGGCTCTCAAGGTGTAGCAGCACACTATACGACATACTATCATGGGTCTTGGGAGGTACAGCCCTGTGCTTGTGCACTTTGTGCTTTAAAAGTCATGTAAACGACAGGCCTGTCGATAAGACACAAACGGACAGAAGGGGAGTCACTGCTGGTGGTTTTCTGTGCCCCTCCACAGAGGCAGAAAGACAGTGGGATTACTTCAGTCTCTCAATGTGTGACGCAGCCATTCTATTTTGGGGAGGACAATCATACAGGACACGTGATGGGCGAGACAACACTGTTTTTGCGCATGCCACATGCCAGTTTTGGTGCTTCATTTACGATGGGATGCTGTAGCGCAAGGGTCTCCACTACTCCACTACTACGGCCCAAGTTTCTGTATCATTACAGACGTGACATGTGATATGTTAAAAAAACGTTGGTGCACAATGACATGAGTGTTTTCATAAAACACCCAGAGGCCGCTGCCTAGATCAATTTCAAACAGAAGGTGAACGGGGGCTGTGATTTGTACCAGGGCTGTATTTGTATCACTTGAGGCATTTCATTCCGTTTTGTTGGCTCACAAAATTTAACAGCATTACCTGTTTCACACATTTTAAAAGCATGGTGATGCCAGAAGAGTAGAGGTGGGTGGCAAATGGTGTTAAAATGCAACATTGTAGGAGTATTTCCCATTCATGAAATCTCTGTTGTTCGTTGCTATAAAAAGTTATGAAAGGAAGAGGTTTGAGTGGTGTCTGCATGAAACACCCTTGTCTTCCATACACCTGTAATACATACATGATAAGGGGTGAATGAGGGTTTGAAAGACATATTTTTGTGTTTCACCCAAATACTTTTACTACATTTTATAGAAACTCAGTAATATAAAGTATCATGATACTATGGACTTTCACTCCTCTGTATTTGCGTTCCACTATCGCTGCTGACCTTGTTGGTAGATAAAACAAACCTGTTGAGCTCTGCAGTTTCACTTTAAGAAATTACATGTTCCTCAGACTGTTTTACACCACCATTTGTGACAGTGTTTTGAACTGGGATGTGGTCACTTCCCTCCTGACTACACTCCCATTCTGACTATTCGCTGACCTGTAAGAATCTATGTTAACGGATGACTGTGACTATCAGTTTAGAAGTGTGTGCTGTTTCTACCTCAATTTTCGGAGAACACTGTACATTTAACCAAACAGATGTACTGGCGTATGCACCATTTTGTAATTAACTGCTATTTTACATTGTGTGAGATTGATCTGCCTACAACTACTCTGTTTGACTACTCTGTGTTTGCTCTGTTTGAAGGCTTTTTAATTACATTGAGAAAAAGAAGCTGGGGAAGTGGCAAAGCTTTTCACAATTTGTCAATAAAGAAACACTTGGTTAAAATGCCATTGTGGTCTACACTGGTCAAAATAAGTGGGTGGTTCACGAATGGTGGTACAGTTTTTTAGACTGAAAAACAATTTAAAAATGTTTCCACACATTTTCGAAGTGGTGGCAATCCACTCAGGTCCCTTTAGATTTTTCTAAAAGAGAATTTCCCTGTAAAATGCCTGAAGTTCATAATTTAGTCTTAAAAAATCCTCACCCATGCTGACTTGATTGAGAGGTCTATCAGGAGGAACAAGTATACACCTTAAGGCCTGCTAGAAACTAACATTAGGATTAACTCCAAGGCCTCCTGCATGCCTCTGGAGACATGCTCGAGGAGGATGGTGACCCAAAAAAAAGACGTCTGAATTCTCCGTCTGCTTGGAGCCAAATCTTTTATTCAGAGAATGGATGACAGTTGTCTGCTTGTTTTCATGACTGAAACGTTCCTTTTGAGACACAAGGATGGGACTCTTGGCATCAGGGACATGTCCAGTCTGGTGGTCAGAAGGTGTATAGTGGAAAATATAGAGGTCAATGTGAAATAAGTTACACGTAACTTCAAAGAGAAGAAAAACAATTTGAGTAATTGTGAATAGCATTAAGTTGTGAAAGTGGTTATTTGTTGGGTAAAATATACCATTACAAGCCAAATTAGATTTAGGGTATTATGCAGGTGCATTAAGATAGATAGATGAAGCCTTTATTGTACCCAGTAGGGAAATTCAGGATTTAGGTTGAGTCCAAATCAAATTCCATTAACGAAAAATGGAAAGGAAAAAATGGCGCACAGTGCATTGCACTGCAGAAGTAACGCACTAACTGGCCGACATTATCATGATGTAAACACCTTTAAAATTCCATGCAGGTGTCCTAGGGGTTCCCGTGCATTCCAGTAATTGAGAGACCTGCCAAGTGTTTTGTTTGTGAATAAATATGGCTTCCATTGATTCCCATTATTAGACATTTGTGTATGTAAAGCTAAAAAATGGTGCCCTCTGTATTCCTTTGATGTCAGCTCAAGTTCTTGATTTTAGCGTCATACAGTCATACAGTATGCTCCACAAATCATTTGCTCATTTGGGTTGGCGGTATACTCAGCCGTACAGTTGCTGCATGTTGCCGTCTCTCATATGATGTGTCAGTTCCCAAAAATAACATTAATTATTCTTCACATTCTCATAACAAGTGTCTCTCCAACTCCTCTGAATGCTGTTCGATTATTGAGCTCTCATTCAGCAATAACACAAACTCATGAGTCCCAGGGACAACATCTTTTTAAAAGGGGCATTGTGGCCAAAAGTGCGGGGCGCAGTGACATACAAATGTACGGAACTCCCTGAAGTAAAGAGTGGGAACAACTCAGCCAGCATGTTGACATTTGTTTTAGCACATGAAATAGCAGGGAGCCTTGTGGATTGTGTGTGTCTCCCCCAAAGATGCCCACTCTCCCAGCAGCCGTGTCAACAGACATTACACTTGGGGATTGAGCACCATTATGCCAGGGAGGAGTGCTTGCACTCGCAGTCAGTGTTTTTAAACTCGTGCGCTGGCTCCCGATGTGTGTCCTCTCTATCGGTGATCAGGAGACTAGGGTGAAACATTCACATTTAATATATTTATGTAAGGGAAAATATCTATTTAGCATTTAGTAGTAGATGAGCCTTTCACATACGCTGCCCCTTGGGGACTGACCCAGGAATACACCTTATTCTAACTAGCTGTGTCCTCTTCAAAAACAATCAACAAAAGTTTCAATGTGTGTTAACACAATGTTCTGCTTGAATCTATGATTTCTAATAAATTTGTCGAACTCATTTCCTTCTTTCTTTTGCAAATACATTTTTGAAATATTTTCGATTTTACATAATTCCAGCGCTCCCTACGAGCAACCCTTCAGCAGTATATCTGATGCTGGATACATTATACGTGTATTAGTAGCTGGTGTTGCTACCAACAATGTAGAATGAATCAGAATGACAAATGTTACAGAGTGACCTTTTGCACGTGAGCCACCAATGCAGTAAAAAAGAACGCTTCATGGTAAAGGGGTGCACCTTTGAACTGTCATTTGAATACATTTCAACCAGAAACTGTGAAAGAACTGTGCGGCTAAGCAGTGCCGCGTTTCAAGACTAACATTGAATGGTGCATTCAGACAAACCGATGGAGTGCATGTTCTTGTCCAGGCCGACAGCTGATTTACTCACTGACAGGATGTGTGTGGTAGAGGAGATGTCGACAGTTTGACAGTTTCCTTGTCACTGTCAGAGGCAAGCTACACACTCCCGAAGCTAGGCTGACCAAATAATTTAGATGGACAGCCCGTTGGATGTGAACTGACTTTGGTGGGCATGGAACAATTATGTAAATAAAACCATGACATCGGTTGGATTTTTTTTTAAATCAACCATATGAACCCATTTCAGGTAGATTGATGTCTAGGTGGTCTGTGTCACTTCACCTCCCCCTCCAAAAAAAGTGTTACCTCCTAAACGTGCTTGTAAAAAAGAAAAACATAACAAATATTCCCCTGTAGTCCAACTATTTGACTTATTTTATTTTCACAAGTCATCTACATTATTTGTTTCATGTTCTTTTCACATTTAACATGATTAACTTGAAGTGGTCATTCAGAGCTATAAGAAATATTTCAATTACTTACGCTTTTATCCATATCACAGTGTGGTGTAAATCCGATTTGTAAGGTAGTGTCGGAACATGTGTACCCGACAGTTAAGTCCTCAATTGTAATTGGACCATGACTTCTTCCCTACTTTCCAATCAAATTGAAGCTATAAATACCCCAGTAAACATGTCAATAATGTGTTAATCCCATTTGTATGCTGTGTCCTGAAATATCAACTTCCTCCCACGGTCACCTTCAGCAGCCAATCACAGCAAGCGACGCTGCTATTGGTCTATGCCCCTTCCTGTTGTGATGGGCTCGTACCAAATTAACATGCAGGGAAGTTATCTGGAAAGTGAGAGTCAAAATAGCTTCTTCTCCCTATTTGTTGGGGGCAGCTATCTATAATTAGGTTCTGTCATGGTGCGAGAAGGTTAATGCATGTTTTTTAAGGGTGCTGGCATCTAAGGAACTGTATACAAGTCACCCGCCCTGTACACTTCAAAGGGAACTCAACAGATATCTCTGCTTGCACTGTATTGATTTTGCCACCATGCATGTTGTGCTTTGGAGTAATTGTGTGTTGACTAATAACCCGTCCTCTCACACATTCACTCCACAGACTGCCAAGAATCAGATCTGTAAAAGTGTATGTTTGAGTGCGTGTTGGAGCTACACATATGCTCTAATACGGCTGCATTTTCACTCAATATGTTCAAGATTTCAAAGTAATTGCGCTTACATTTTTCCATCGAATTTGGACACCTCGTTAACCCTGTGATAGTCCACGCAGAACCGCGTTGACCCGTTGGACTTGCGCACTAGCACAACTGGGTTCCTTTCATTCTTGCTGGTGCTTGGACCCTCTTCCCAGTTTTCCTTAACTAGGTCCAAGACATCCCGTGGCTTCCGGCCGAACAACAGTTCAAATGGGGAAAACCCCGGCCACCACTCCCCTCTCTCACCTGCAGCCGGCGCTCTTACCACACCCCACTGCCACGATGTTCTTCTCTTATATCACCAGCATTAACACATACAGTACCAGATAATGGCATATCTATATATATAGATATGTTTATATATATGTGTAGAAACTATATATATATATATATATATATATATATATATATATATATATATAGATTCATTCAAGCATTTATTGTCAAATGTACATTGTACATTGAAATTCTTTGAATGCTATCCACTCTCAACGCCAGAATAGCAATAATAATAATAAAAATATAAAATAAGAAAGTTGAAATAACAATAAAACATTTAAAATAAATAAATGCTGTTTGAAAAGAAAAATACAAAATAAAAAAATACACAGCACCACACCAGAAAACAGTGAACTAACTATTCCAAAAAAGAAGGGGGGGGTGTCATGGTAAGTGTGAGGTGTGGCTGATGGCTGAGGGGTAAAAAGTGTTCCTCAGCCTGGACGCCCTGCTTTTCACACTTCTGAACCTTCTGCCTGAGAGCAGAAGTGTAAACAGTCCATATTGGGGGTGGGCTGAGTCCTTAAGAATGGAGCACGCTCTCCTTTGGTCTCTGCGGTGGTAGATGTCCTGTAGAGAGGGCAGAGGTCTCCTGATGATCCTCTCAGCCATCTTTACCACTCTGCAGGCGCCTGAGGTCCAATGCAGTGGTGCTCCCGTACCACACTCTGATGCAGCTGGTCAAGATGCTCTCCACGATGCAGCTGTAGAAGTTGCTGAGAATTAGAATTAGAATTAGAATTGGGCCTTGTCCCGCAAATGCAAACGCACACAAGAAATTTGACCTCTGCATTTGACCCATCTGTGGCGCATGCAAGGCCACAGAGCAGTGGACAGCTGAGAGCGTCCGGGGAGCAGATGGGTTAGTGCCTTGCTCAAGGGCATTAGAGGTGGCGTCCCTTTTGTTAGTGGCGGGGGTTTGTGCATCCTTGCAGATGGAGACCACCTCAACTGGGCCTCAAACCGGCAACCCTCTGGTCCGATGCCTTTGTATTTTATTTAAACAAAACACCATAACACTACAACCTCCACATTGTGTTGTTCCAGTGCATTTTCTACACATCCCTCACAGCCAAACCTTGTTATTAGAGCAGCAACAGATTGTATGATAGATGTTTTAAGGGTTATTATTGACTATAGTCGCAATTTAGTCATCACACATACTAACAACCAATAGTTAGACATAAAAAACAGAACATTGGTTCTTCAGTGTAAGAAACTGTAATAAATTAATGTGAGCTATACTAATGTCTGAATGCTTACAATTTTAAACATGTTAGCATGTGAACCAAACTCAAAGTACATGAAAGTCATTGAGCTTCATATTGTGAGTACCCTTTTATAAAAGGCTATAGTTGTAGACATATTGGTCCTGCAAAAGTAATGTATTGTCCATTCAAATAAATATCTACTACTCAAAATGCCTCATGTCATTTAATACATTTTGTTTCTGATTAAACATCATCCTTCATGCTATGAACAGCTATTACACCCTGGGTGTGTGACATTTGTATAGCATTTATGACCTTTGTGTAGGCAGTGGTGCCTCACAAAGTCTCAATTCAAGCAATTCAAGCAGCCCAAATGACCTTCAAAATACAAGCTTCAAAGCACAGTCTTCCATCTTGAGATTTCAATGCTCAGTGACATAAGCTGCTTGTCCTCCTTGCTTCCCTCTCACACAAGTCAACTGGTCTGTGATTTTTGATTTGCAAGCATGGAAGCGAGAAGGTTGGAAAACCCATCTGGCTGAGTTTACATGAAATAGAGCAAATGACACATGTTTTTTCCCACCATTTTATAATCATTTTAGCCAGGACTGAAAGTAAATGACTGCCTCAATTAAGTGCATTTCACAACTTGTAAGATGGTAACTCTTTGTGAACAGAAGACCCAGTCTTTTTCAGAATATATGGAACTATATTATTGTCTATTATCGACAATATGGTCTAGATTAATTATTCGTCAAGGTGAAACCTTTTTCTTGGCAGTCAGTCAGAGATAGTTGCATAATACTAAGCACAACAGTTTGTGATAATAATAATAATGTGACAATTAATCAGATAGTTTGTTGTTAAAAGCATTCATGATACAGACACAAACTTTACATCGTTATATTTATCTTGATAAATATATAGCTTTAGACAATGGACACCATAGCTTGCTGTCGTAGCTGGAATTTAGATAAATAAAACTTTCTGTATATGGTTTGCGCATATGTGCTCTTCACATCTGTGTTTACCTGTATAAGAGCATACCGCTGGGTTCTAAATAGGTATTTAAAGCTTTAAAAAAATGTAGATCCTTTTTTGTGAGTTATATTTGTCCCGGCTACAGCTGTCACAGCCATCATTTACCACACTCCAAAATAAACCACTCCATTATCTCTGACTTGTTTGACCTGCTGACCCAGCTTTCTGCCATATCCCCATCTGTACTCATTCTAGGTGATTTGAATATTCATAACTAAAACTAAACACATGCACACTCCTCCAACTTCACTCAACACATCAACTTCCCCATAGACAGCCGTGGTTACATCCTGGACTTGGTCTGCTCCTCTCGTCTCATCATTCAAAGTCTATCCAGCTTGAATCTTCACATTTCTGACCACCTAGCAATAACTATGGATCTCAACATCCCCATCCCCCACTCCAAAACAGAAACACACACATAACCTTCAGGAACCTCAAATCCATCTCTCCCTCAGCACTTTCAGCTTCCGTTACACACCAGTTATCTGTCTCAACTCCCCCTCCTTCCAGCAAACCATTGGAACTGGTAGAACACTTTAACGACACTCTCTCCATCTGCCCAAACCACCTGGCTCCAATCAAAACCAGAACAGTCTCATTCACTCACTCTGCCCCCTGGTACACCCCTAAACTCCGCCCAAATGAAATCACACAAACGCAAACTCGAACGTCTTCACAAGAAAACTGGTCTTACAACTCATCTCCATTCAGACACAGAATATCTCCAACAATACAAAGAATCCATCAATACAGCCCGGTCTACCTACTAGTCCCAACTTATTCACTCTGGCTCCAGCAACCCCAAGGCTCTGTTCTCCACCATCAACACACTCCTCAAACCCCATGACAATACGTCCTCATCCTTTACAACTGCATGGTGAAAATCCTTCCTTGCTTTCTTTAAATAAAAAATCGACAATATATACAGCCACATTTCCCCCTCCTCAGCACCTCCCCGTTCCCCGTCTGTCTCTCCCCCTTTCACCCCTCAGCCCCTATCTTAATTTGCCCCTGTGACCCCAATCCATCTGTCCGCCATTCTGACTTGCATGAATAATTTGGCTTGCACCCTGGATCCTTAACCCTCAGAACTCTTCAAGGCCTGCCTCCCTGCCATCTCCCCACTCATCATGACAATCACCAACTCCTCCCTCAGCTCTGGATCAGTCCCCCCTTCGCTCAAACTAGCTGCTGTCAAAACTATCTTAAAGAAACCTGGTCTCAACCCTGACAATCCCACCAGCTTGTGGCTGATCTCAAATCTCCCCTTTTTCTCAAAAATCCTTGAACGTGTTGTTGCCACTCAGCTAAAATCTCATCTCACCTCCAATAACCACTTCGAACCATTTCAATTCGGATTCTGCTCAAAACACAGCACTGAAACAGCCCTCCTCAAAATCACCAACGACCTCCTCCTCTCCTCAGAGTCAGACAACCTCCCTCAACATCCTGATCCTCCTCGACCTCACTGCAGCTTTTGACACCATCAACTTTACCCTCCCGACTGGAATCATCCCTCAACATCACTGACACTGCACTCTCCTGGCAGAAATCCTACCTCACAAACCAACAACAATTTATCAACATAAACAACTGCTCATCCTCCACCTCTCCTCTGTCTCAAGGAGTCCCCTCCTCTTGATCCTCTACCTCCTCCCCCTTGGCAAGATCATCCGCCACCATGGCCTCAACTACCAGTGTTACGCTGACGACATTCAACTGTACATATCGTCCAAAGCCATCACTGCCTCAACCCACTCAACACTCACCCACTGTTTTATTGACATCCTGGATGCACTATTACTACATACAACTGAACAGTGACAATTTGGACATCATCATTATCGGCCCCACATCATAGCTCACCAGGACTGCTTTCTTCTACCTCAAAAACATTGCCTGTTTCTTTCCCTGCAGCTGAAACCCTCATCCACGCATTCATCACCTCTCGACTGCACTAACCTATCCTCATTCAAAACCCAAATCCAAACTCACCTTTTTAAAATTGCTTTTAATATTTAAATAATATTTAGTGTTTATGTGTTATATTTTTATGTTGTTTTTAATACCTGATTTTATGTAAAGTGCCTTTGAGTACCCTGAAAGCACTCACAAATTTATTATTATTATTATTATTATTATTATTATTATTATTATTATTATTATTATTATTATTATTATTTTTATTATTATTATTATTATTATTATTATTATTATTATTTGCTTTTATAATGTGTGTTAATGTGTCTTTTATTTTGTTTCGTTACTATTTTGGTTCTGGCAGCATAAATAGAACATTATGTGACATGTGGCAGTGACCAAGCTGTTTTTCTCTCAACTCACTTTTCACTTTGTACAGGTGTTCTTTTATTAAATAAACTAAAAGCTTATGTTATTTATCTAATTTATGCACCACATTTAAGTTTCAGTCTCTACTGCGTTGTTTTGAAGCTTTCAGTTACCCGAAGGGCGGGGCTCTTCTACCGACACAGACACACTCACGTGCGCTCACACTAGGGTCAGATACATAGCGGAGTAAAAGAAAAACGTATCAGTTATAAATGGGCTACGTCATCAAATTAAATCTGAAACTCAGCAAAAACTGCCAGCTATGCTGCGACCAGCCAGAGCAGAGGTTTCAGTGATTAGGACTGTTTATTGTTTGCCGCTCCAGTATACACGTACGAACCCAGAGCTCCCTGGTAGATTCCCTGCTACTCTCTCTGGCTCCCACCAACAGAAAATCCACCCAATCTTACCCTACTAATTAACCTGGCATGTGTCACTAGGATTGTCTATCTAAACAGTGATGCATTCGGTTACATTCTGTAAATTACAATCAAACAGTGATAGAAGCACTGTTCTTTGCAATTCCTGCAGTAAATCATTTTTCGAACCATTGGATTACTATGTTGCCACAGAAATGTTTGCCTGGCTTTGTTATGTTTGTCATAAAATATATTTTAAATATAAAAAATGATGCTTTGAACGTTTTTCCTATTGGATAAACACTATTCAGGTCAAAGGGAATATTGTGGTGGATAGAAAAAATACACATTAAGAAATGTGGACGGGGTTATTGTTCCGCACGGATGAGTTAGTGCGTTGCACTCAGATTGTCATTCATTCTGGCTGGCTCTCTAACATGAGAGCGGTAACTGTGTTTCCTTCGTGTAATAAAAATATAGCTGCAAGCTTCATTACACCGCCTCCAACTCCCGTCTCTCGGCACTAAAATATTCCATATTTTAGATTTTTCTTTTGGTCGATAATTCAATCTTAAAAGTAAAAAAAAATTCAGATTGCAGGGGAAATAAAATAGGTGTTGACTTAAAGTTTATAAGGCCTACTTGTATTTTCACTCATCTTCGAAAATCCTATTCAATATTTTTAAAGTCTTCTTACAGCAAATATTGGTTTATGCGATTCAAAAATCAAAAAGCATGCATTTTTTTTATTCGCTTGAAAGCCCTAATAAAAATGACTATCTTCAGAGTCTACTTACCCTTCGTACTTAACCAAATGGAACGAGTTGTCGATATCTATTGGTTTTTATGCTGTATTTTGTTTTGGTTCGGCCAAATTGGGCTGTATGTGGCCCGTGAATGTCATCCTGTGACCAGCAGAACAGGTCTGCTGGTTACAGGATGACGGCTTTGACCAACCTTGGCTGTCAGAAAAAAAATACTCTTCCTGGCTTTACACGACAGATTTGGGTAAATAAATAAATCGATAAATGCATAAACACTCTGATAAATAAAATAAAATACAGTACACAGAGAATCAATGGCGAATTATTTAATTTTCCTTTTTTGGTTCTGTCGGCTATGTAAGCAACACAAGCGGGGTCAAAAATAATGTTGTAAAATACTTAATATATGAATTATTTTCATGAATATAATAACACCTTAATATGACTCCTAGCTGTTTGTTAAGGTTCAAATACTCTGTAAAGGGGTCATTACCATTAGCTCCGCCCCCCCTAGTATAAATATATTAGGAATGGAGCCATGCACGGTGCTTTTTGCAATTGGAATAAATTGGCTGGAGCTGATATATTGGATGAACACAATAACTTGATTTAACAAGATTTGATGTCGCACTCACACATTTTCTATCCTCAAAAGCATCCCTCATGTTAACTTAAAAATGATAGAGCTGGCCAAAACATCCTGTCATCCTGCTTTTACAAACAAAATATATGCACCAATATACTTGATAAATGATAAAGCAGATTTCAAGCACACGGTTGTACGCTAAGGTGCAGTGTGGAGCTCATACTCTGTGTTCCTGTTACTATGTCAACCAGGATCGGATGTCAATAATGTATAAAAGCATAACTTTTGTCACACACCAATTTTAATTAGAGAGGTAGTTGGAGGTCATTGTTATATTGCACTTTTAACTTTGCACAGATCCCAACTGCTTCAGTCTACACACACCTGTCGATCGACACATGACCTACTACTTCTATTAATCATAAAAGCATGTCATTTAAGGGGCTCAGACTATGAGGGATCACAAATGTGCCCTCTGGGTTTTTACAATAGCATACTTTACAACGACTTTCATCATTTCTGCAAATGTTCCCTGTCTGCACATCTGAGTGAAACGAAGAAGTAAGAAAGGAGCGAAATAGCTTCAGCTGCATGCTGCATATCCAGTTGTGTCACAGGACTATACTACATCTGGACAGTGCTATATTGTTTTAGAACAAACGTCTTTATAAGATGATTGAAACAAATATAAATTGTAATGATTTTTTTACAATCTCAAATTTCTACAGCCAACAAATGATGCTGTGAAATTCACTTTACAGTGATTGGGCACACATTTTCATTTAGTGAGTCATAAAATAACAGGCAACTTTGAAGTACCTGTTTAGTTTTGACTTCAGTCATTCGCTCCATCACTGCAGACTGTCGTGGTCTGTCTGTTATGTTGTTTGTTTTCCCCTTCATGTTTTTTCCCCTGCTCCGGTTGGAGCTGCTCACCCCCTCCCCGCCTGTGACGCTGGAGCTGCCGCAGCTGGAGCTCATTCCACTAATCAACCTCAACAGTTTAAAACCCCGGTCCTGCTCTTCACTCATCGCCAGTTTGTCTGTTCACCACCTGTGGTATCAACGTCAGGCAAACGTTTACAGAAACGGTCTAGTTTGAGTCCCATGCTATTATTAATTCCTGTCTCCTGCGATCCTGTCTGTGGCTCCCCTGGAGTCCTCCTCCGTGTCTCATTTTGAATTTCCTGCTCTCCGGTGCCTCCTCGTTGCCGCTTCACCCTCGGTTCCTTTGGATCCTCATCACTTCTTCTTCCTGTACTTCACCCTGCTGGCCTGCCTGCCTGCCTGCTTCCCCCCCTCATCTGAAGACACCTTTCAATAAACCTGTCAAAATTGCCATCCGAGCAGCCGTTGTTTGAGTCTGTATTGGAGTCCAGTTCATCTTTAAAACTCTAACCTTAACACAGACATAAGTCAGGAAACGATTGAATGAAGCGCTTTTGGCCAAAGGGAAAACACTGACAAATACAATATCAAATACAACACAAATTCATTCATATCACTTTTTGATCTGAACACAGCTGCCATGTTCTCTTGAAGTGAACAAGGACACAGATGCTCTGACTCTGAAAAGGCTTCTCCACCGTGCTCTGCTCACTCAGCAATTAACTTACAATGGGATATTTTTTGTATTTAACAGTATTTTACTGCTTTTTGTTCATGCACGTAAATGAAGCAAGGCATTTATTAAAAAGAAAAAAAACTCTAAAAATAAGTGTATGAATAATTATATTCATGGTGTTTATCTTTGCTGTAAACACTCCACAGAGACACTTGACCACACAGCAACAACACAGCAGCGTGGTGGAGAGATCCTCACCTTTCAATGTGATGATACACATGTTTGGACTTGTAAGGTTTCCATTATGAAGAAAGAATCTGCAGGATTTGCCACTGTTAATAAAGACTTACAATTCTGAATATTTTATGTTATTGACACAAAAGTCCTATTCTTAACAGCAAAATGAGCTGCCAATGCTGCCAATTGACCTTACATGAATTTAGGTGTCAGTGCATGTTCTGTAGATACAGTACTTTATATATATATATATGTATATACACAATGTGCTCATAATCTTTGACCAGTGCATTAGTATACATCGCAAATCTGGAAAGCAATTTCATTAAAACAAATACCCTCCGCCTTTCGGCTAATTTGCCCAATACCACAGTCCTTGGTAACACCACTCTTGGCCTTGGATGGTGTAGACAGCCCATCTGTCATTTAATACACCAGGAATCGTCAGTGGGAGTCTGTGAATGTGAAATCATTATTTGCCTGTGCAGCTGAGGGTTTTACTTGGATAAAGTGATTCCTTTGCAAAGCCACGGGTCAGATTATACAGAATAATATCAGGTGGGGATATTGACATTTATTAGGAAAATTAAGAGTTATTACTTTGATAAAAGCTGCTGTAAAGCTTGATCTCTTACTGCTGCGACTACTCAATGATCCTGACTCTACTGATATGTTACTAATGCTGAACAGAATGACTAACACAATTGCAAAAAAAAACAACGCCTCTCTGTTTGACACCCTCAGTTTTCACACTTTGCTGCAGCAAAATTTGAAAGTATCACAAAATCCTCACAGCTTGCTTTTTGGTATGTGCATGGAAATGTTGCTCCCTTTCAGATCCCTCAATTCTGGACAGTGAGATTAGACGAGTAATCTTGAGGCAGATGATTATTTACAAAGTATAACAAAATAGAAATAGAAATAGAAATAGACTTTACTGTCTTTGTATGTTACACACACAACGAAATTTGGGGAGCTACTCCGCAGGGTGAAAATAGTGCAAAAGTTTACAACAACAAAAAAATAATAAATACACACATTTATATATAGATAAAAGATAAGAGGTGGGTAAAAAAGAGAGGTGGAAATAATTTAGCAGCAATAATTACTATACAGTGGTTTTAAAGTGGATGTGCGTGACGGGAATATAAATATTGAAACATAATGGAATATTGCACGTTCAATCGAGTTATCAAAGTTATTGCACGTGGGAAGTGCACCTGTGGTTCAGGGTGCAGCAGTTCAGATTGTATTCAGTTTTTATTGTTGAGTGAGTTTATTGAGTTTATAGCCTTTGGAAAGAAGCTATCCCTGAATCGGTTAGTTCTTGCTTTCATTGACCTGTAGCGCCGGCCGGAGGGCATCAGGTCAAAGAAGTGGTGGCTGGGGTGGGATGTGTCCTTAAGGATGTTGCCAGCTCTGCTGAGGAAGCGAGAGCCGGCAATGGTTTCCAGGCTGGGCAGAGAGCAGCCGGTGATCTTCTGGGCTGTGTTGATCACTCTCTGCAATGCCTTCCTGTCCGCAGCTGAGCACCCCGCATACCATGCTGTAATGCAGTACGCTCTCTATGGTGGCTCTATAGAAGGTCACCAACAGCTTCTCCTCCAGGTGGTTTTTCCTGAGCACCCTCAGGAAGTCGAGTCGCTGCTGGGCTTTTTTCACCACCACAGTGGTGTTTGCGGACCAGGAGAGGTTGTCTGAAAACTGAACACCCAGGAACCGAAAAGAGGGAACCCTTTCCACGCAGACCCCGTCTATGAGGATGGGGGCTGGATCGGCACTGCTCTTCCGGAAGTCGATTATGAGTTCTTTTGTTTTTGTGGTGTTCAGTGGGAGGTTATTTGTTGAACACCACTCTGCCAATTTTCTGACCTCATCTCTGTAGTCAGTCTCGTCTCCGCCTGAGATGAGCCCGATCACGGTGGTGTCGTCTGCAAACTTGATGATTGAGTTTGAGAGATGGGTCGGGGAACAGTCATGTGTGTAGAGAGTGTAGAGTAGGGGGCTCAATACACAACCTTGGGGGGAGCCGGTGCTAAGTGTCAGTCAGGGGGAGAGGTGTGGGCCAAGTTTTACCGACTGTGGGCGGTCGGAGAGGAAGTCTTTGATCCAGTGGCAGATGGAGGGGGAGAGGCCTAGATGGGAGAGTTTACCCACTAGGATGTCCGGGATGATGTTGTTAAAGGCGGAGCTGAAGTCCAAGAAGAGCATTCTCACGTAACTCCCTTTGTTCTTCAGGTGGCTCAGTGCTGTGTGGAGCGCTATGCTGATGGCGTCATCCGTTGACCGGTTAGCCCTGTATGCAAACTGAAAGGGGTCTAGGGTGGGTGGCAGACAATTCCTAATGTGCGAGGAAACCAATCTTTCAAAGCATTTCATAACCACAGGCGTAAGTGCAACAGGCCTGTAGTCATTTAAGCTCTCACCTGTAGAATTCTTCGGGACAGGGATGATGGTGGAGGATTTTAGGCAGGGTGGGATGATGGCTTGTGTTAGGGACTTGTTGAAAATCCCGGTGAACACACTGGTCAGCTCGTCGGCGCATGCTCTGAGTAGCTTTCCGGGTACTCCGTCTGGGCCGGCTGCTTTTCTGGGGTTCACTGACCTCAGTGCACGTCTCACCTCGTGCTCTTGTAGTGTCAGTGTGCTGGTGTTGGTGGATGGAGGGAGTGGGATGTCAGTTGAAGGCCTGGCTGCCTCGAAGCGGGCGAAGAAATTGTTTAATTCCATTGCCAACGAGGCATCAGTCCTGGCAGCTACGTGTTTGCTGCCCCTGTAGTTGGTGATGTGGTTGATCCCCTGCCACATCTGTCTAGGATCATTCACAGCAAAGTGGTCCTCAATTTTCTTCTTGTATGCAGCCTTGGCGTCCCTTATTCCTTTTTTCAGGTCCGCTCTGGCTGCACAGTACAGGGCCCTGTCCCCTGACTTGAAGGCGATGTTGCGGCTTTTTATGAGGGCACAGACTTTGCTGTTCATCCAGGGTTTCTGATTTGGAAACACCCTAATCCTTTTATTTGTGGTGACAGTGTCAATGCAATTGTTGATGTAGGACAGCACAGTGTCTGTGTGCACCTGGAGGTCCTGGTGCTCAAATACATCCCATGCCGTGCTCGAGAAACAATCCTGCAGCTGAAGCAAAGCTGCCTCGGCCCAGGTTTTTATAATCCGAGTTTGAGGCTTTGATCTTCTCCGGAGGGGGATGTAGGTGGGGGTGAGGGACAAGCAGAGATGGTCAGATAGGGCAAGGTGGGGGAGGGTAGTGACCTTGTATGCATGTTTGATGTTGGAATAAACATGGTCCAAAGTGTTCATCAAATAGTTGATGCAGTAGATTCCACCTTTAATATATACCCGTGTCCTCCAAAAATCAGCTTTCAATGCATAATTTCAAAACTTGTAAGTATGGTTGGCCCATGTATGATTGGTGTACATACAGTACATGGAAAGTGCTTTGGCTGTTACTGTTACATCACAGAAACAGGCTTCTGGGATCAAACAACTGTAACAAAGCAAACAATTCTCATTCTCTTACTTAGACTTACAAACACTTACAACTGGGAGCATCACACAAAGAATGAACTTGTATCTAAGGAGTTTTAACAATTCTTAAATAAATCAGTATTTCATTAAATAATAGGAACCTTATTACCTAATTATAACAATAATAACACCTACACCTTAACACCTTAACTCAATTGACAAAGTATATGTGACAAGAATGAGTCATCAAATGCATCAGTTTCCTTCAGTATAATTAATTTTTTCTAAATCCTTGCTTATACGTTTTAAGCTTGCCTTCTGGGCTGGGCCTGCTGTAGCCACTTTAACCTGTTTTTTTGCATCTATGTACCCCTCTAACATGACTGATTACTCCCATACTTACATATCCCATCGGTTTGTTTCTTTATTTGCTTAATTTAATTATATTGATACTTTTTTGAATTGAAGTACCTGTGTTCGGCCTCCCCTTTTGTTGCTGGCCTTGAGCTCTGAGAATGGATCTTTCAAAGTAACATCTGGAATTACCAATTGAACCATGGCAGTCTCCAATAAAAGCGTCTCCGTGCACTCCATTCGTGGCATCCTGTAAGGTCATCTGGTCATGTGAGAGAAGAGAAACAAATTCATCTTCCGGGTTTGGGAATGAGGAGTATGGAAGCAGAAACTGCACTGACATCCTGGGATGTGTAGGATAATGCCACTCTTTTCCAGGCACAGTCTGTTTCTTTGCTTCCTTTGATCAGAGTCATTGGAGAGAACGAGACCTCACACAAATATGTGGATCCAAAGGGTAGGTGCTGCTCCAAAGCTTTCTGTCCTAGCTAAGGGTGTTCCTTTTTCACACTCACAAAACTGTGTTAAGAGTGCATGTGTCAAACTTCCTCTGTAGGCCACGATCAGATGACACATCCAACAGTTTTGCCTGATGACTGGCTTGAAGTTTTCTTCTGTTTGCTTCAGATAATAGAAATGGGTTTCTCACCCAATCCAACTGTGCAGATTTCTCCTCCATGTCCGGGAAAGAAAAAGGCAGCGAAAAAGTTGCGCATGAAGTGGCTTTGACTTCATGAAGTTTATTACTTTGACGCTGTCGTTCTAAACGTCATGCAAAACAGGACACGTTTTCTTGGCCAACAGTGCTTCCCTGTGTATGATGCAGTGAGTCCACTGCACTTCAGGATTTTCTTTCCAAATATGCGCTATGAGCCCTTTCATGCGACCAGCAGCTGCGGTACAGACACTGGTGCAGGATTTCCAGTTCAAACCGTTTTCACTGAAGAACGCATTAACAACATGAAAATGTAATCTCCAGTTGTTCTCTCTTCCAAACTCTTTCAGAAAGTATATGTTCACAAATGTCCTCTGTATCAATGTATCTCACCAAAGCAGCTATGTTATCACCTGTACCAGCAACAAGACCGCACCTTTTCATGAGCCAAAACGGACTCACAGTCCGAGATCCTGATTCAGCTTGTAGAAGCTGTAGTCTAAGAGTAATTTGGCCTTTAAATTTTTTAGTTTCACATTGACCTCAAAAGAGTCCTCCACCTTTTTCCTCCTGCTCATGTACACATCCTGGCCTGACCCAAGACAACATTTCAAAGCTGACACTAACATTTACTGTGTGTTGAGTATTTCAAACCACAAATAAAAACTTATTTTAGTAAACACTTCTTCAAAACCCCTGAAAACATTTTACAGCAAGATAAAAAAAAAAGGAGTCAGGCGCATACATTCTAAAAAGCCGTGAAAAACAGTCTCCCTCTGTCCACACAATGGACATTGATCGCAGTACACTGAAGAAGGAGTTCACAGCTATAATCCCATGAAGGATCGTCCATTGTAGGTCCCCATGTCTCTTTGTCAGTGGTGGTTTATACAAAGAACCCCAGGCCGGTCTAAAATCAGGACTTAGCCCAAAGCAAGTCCTCCAGGGGGTGTGGCTACTACCATTCAGCATTTCTTTGTTTTAGGCCTTTACCAGAGACTTGTAAAAAGCCTTTCCTGTGGCGTCACTCAGAGTGATGCATGCAGGCTCTCCCAGGAAAGGTCCTGAGCAGCCCTTGATGTCATGAGCCAGAAAGATGATGGGCCACGGGTTGGTGTGGTCTGGTAGCAGGGAACCGTTCCCTTAGTCGAACAGCATGAAGACCTCATGTCAGCTGATGTCTCCAGTGGGCCAGTAGAAGGCTGACCACGTGGGTTTACCTCACCCCAAACGAGCAGCCATAACATCAGGCCCCCCAAATATAAAAAATCACCATTACTGCAGTTTTTCAGAGTATCTGGTCCAATGCATGTCTCCCTCGCAACTAGGCCACCTCTCCAAAGTACACGTAGGCTTCCCACAGCACTGCATGGTGTGTACACATTAATAAGAATGCTCTTTCATACTTTACTCTGAGTTTGAGTACACAGCCGTTGACCTCTTCTACCTCGCATGAAGTAGGTAGAAAGCCTTTTGAAAACACCAACCCTACTCCTGCACTGCACCGAAGGTGTTTGAATGTTTCGTTAGTGGCCTTGCTGACCTCAGGAAGAGCTTTAGATCCGGAAAAAATCAGACATCAGACATATAGTGATCCTCTGTGGAATCCCCACTCATAAAATCAGTTAGATTCTGTGTTTGGTCTCTTTTTTCAGCCCTTTCTGCCAGCTGCTGTTTTTTCTTGGTTCAACAGTAATGTCCTCACAGTCTTTATTGGCTGTTTCTGTGTCAGCCTGCCTGCTCACCCTTGATTCATTCACGGCTTCACCATTACATCCCTCTCTTTTTTTTGGACCAATCTATAGCTCCGTCTAAGCTAGCTCCGCTATGCTCCGCAGCCGGAGCTGCCACGTCTCCCGCGGTGAGCTAAATGAGGTGGCTCATTTAGCTCAGCAGAGCTGTCCTTCATTACCATGAAAACCTGTCTCCGGTGACACACTACATGTTTTAGGAGCAGGGATTTACAGCAAAGAGTTACCATCTTGACCGGGACAGCTCTGAGATAAGTTTTTCATTCTTAATGAATGTTTGACCAAGTCTTTTACATTGGTTCGTTTTGTCGAGAAAAATGACAATAGCGCTGTTCATCCGGGAAGTGGATTTCACACTGCCTTACCCCAACACTTCTCCAATGACGAAACCCACTTCCTCCACCGAGCAGCTGACCACCGGAACCAGCTTCACTGCATGCCGGCGTGTCAGCTTCTCAAAATCTGTCGCTACGTCGGCGATGGGCATGCTGCCCTCCACACACACACACTCACACAAAAAAACACCCGCCACTATATACAACAGAAAGGAAAAGAAAAGGAAACAATGCACACCACACAAGAACACACAAAAGAAAACAAATATACAGCCAAAACGCTGAAGCTCAAGCTACAACGCACCTTCCACTCACTCCGCGAGAGAGAGAGAGAGAGATTTTTTTTTTGATTTTTGAAAAAAACACTTTATTTACATAATTAAAATAACACTACAACCTAAAATAAAGTGCATATGTCAAAAGCCGTTTAAAAGAAATGCATTTTTTTTTTCTTTTTAAAAGAAGTTTGCAAAGGTCAAAATATAGTTTTTCACAGAACAGAATATGTTTTTAAAACACCAGCAATTTTTAAAAGAATCAAGGTCCCCAACATGTTTATAAAATCTAAAATCCAACCAGATTCTCGCCTTGAGGTTCGTTTTCAGTATTTGTGCTGCTTCCTGCCCTTCTCTTTTTTTGACTTTGTTCTTTCAGCTTAGATAAATCGCTAGTTTTGCCTCTCCTGAAAGAAGATTGAGGATTGAAGGATCGTCCATTGTAGGTCCCCATGTCTCTTTGTCAGTGGTGGTTTATACAAAGAACCCCAGGCCGGTCTAAAATCAGGACTTAGCCTTTTTAATTATGTAAAAAAAAATAATCTCTTTCTCTCTCTCTCAAAAAGGGCAATTGCTAAAAACAGTCGGATTAAGAACAGAAATAAAAGCATTGGAGGCAATGGCGCCATGTAAAATCCTCCACTGGAGGTCACCTATTCGCTTCTTGAGGGGAGGTTTGTACAGGACCCTCCACTGTGGGCCACGTCCGTTATGTCCAAGTCTTTGTGACCATACAGATGGAGGCCTGTTCTCGAGTCTGCTCTGGTGGATGCCTTTGACACAATTGTGGTAGATTGTGATTTTGTCCGCTTTGTGTAGTGTCAGTTTTTTTTCGTTTGCTGTTTCCAGTAGGGGGCCGGTCTTTCCTCCCAGGTTAAGGCTCAGGATAATCTCGGGGTAGGGGTCTGCAGGATCGGCTTGCGTTCCTCTGTCGATATGGCTCTTTAGGTTGGCTCTTCTTCATCCGTGAGTCTCTGGGTCCATAGTTCCAGGACCTTCTCAGCAACCCGGATCGACTGCAGACCCAGCAGGGAGCCCAGAGCCTGGGGGTTGTCCAGTGTCGGCCCCACGGCATCCACCAGCTGCTGTAAAATCAAAGTGCCAGACCGAGTCAGCGCCTCCCTCAGGCCGGGGGTTGAGGCATTGCTGACATCGAGTCTGGCACCGTTAATCAATGGTTCTCTCAACAACCAGTACAGAGAGTCAGTTGTGGTGTACCTCTTTTTGTTAAAAAGGGACCACGATTTAAAAATACTTTGATAAAAAGGAGGCAACCCACTTAGTTTAAGCAATTTAGAATCAGTTAAAAACAGAGCGTCATCCAACCCCAAGTTATTGGCACGTCTCAGGATGCTGCTGGTCACGCCTCTCCATACCAGATCTGCCGGACCTGTAAGATACTTTTGTAAAAACTGAAACCTGAAAGTGGCAGTCCGGCTGGCCAAGTGGACGAGGCCCTGTCCCCCCTCCTCTCTGGCTAGAAACAGCACCCCCTGTGGCACCCAGTGAAGACCGTCCCAAAAAAAATCCACCATTTTCCTCTGGATGTTTGCCAGCAAACCTGGGGGGGGGTCAACACAAGTTAAACGATGCCACAGTTGGGATGCCACTAGGTTGTTTAAAACCAGTACTCTCCCTCTGAGAGACATTTGAGGGAGGAGCCATTTCCATTTTAAGAGTTTGCCTTCAATTTTTTCTGTGACAGTCTCCCAGTTCTTCTTCATTATGTTGATGGACCCCAAGAACACCCCTAAGTATTTTATTCCTTCAGTCCTCCATTTTAGGTTTTGGGGGAGAACTGGGAGACTGCCACGCCATTTGCCAACAGCGAGAGCTTCGCTTTTTTTCCAGTTTACTCTCGCTGCTGACAGTGAGCTAAAATCATTTATGATACTAATTAAAAGGTTTGCGTCCACCTGACTTCCAATAAAAACAACAAGATCGTCTGCGTATGCAGATAAAATTATTCTTTCACTAAAACCTGGTAAAACCAAACCTTGAAGGCTAAAACTGACTTTGTGGAGGAGAGGTTCTAGGGTGAGTGCATAGAGCATCCCTGAGAGGGCACAGCCCTGCCTGACACCTCTACACACTCGAAAGGGAGCACTCAGACTGCCGTTAATTTTTAGCACACTCTCAATGTCACTGTACAGCACTTTGACCTTGGCAATGAAACTTGTGCTGAACCCAAACCTCTCCATTATTTGCCAGAGGAGGCTGTGTTCAACGCGATCAAAAGCCTTTTCCTGATCTAGAGAAATCAGACCAGTATTTAACCCCAATAAACTAGAGACTTCCAAAACATCCCAAATTAGGTGGACATTGTCCACCATGGACCTGCCGGGCACGCAGTAGGTCTGGTCACGGTGGATGACCTGCTCCATAGCTCTCCCCAGCCTGGAGGCCAGAACTTTAGACAGGAGTTTGTAATCCACTCAAAGCAATGACACAGGGTGCCAGTTTTGGATGTCCTGCAGGTTTCCCTTTTTTGGCAGTAGTGTCAATCCTGCTCTCCTGCAGGACATTGGCATGGAACCAGAGGCCAGACATTCATTAAAAACCTCCATCAGGTCCTGCGAAAAGATGTTCCAATATTTTTTGTAAAATTCGCAGGTGAGGCCGTCCAAGCCAGGAGCTCGCCATCCCTGCATTCCCTGCAGGGCGGTCTGTAGCTCCTGCATCTGAAGGGGGGCTTCGAGCTATGAGTTTGTCTATTCTGAGACTTGCGGCAGTTCACTGCAGAACCCCTCAAGGAGCACCTGCTCCTCTTTATACTCACTTGCATAAAGTTTTTGATAAAAGCTCACAGCTCTCCCCCTTATCTGGCTTGGTTCCATTAGTTCTTGCCCTGTGTCGAAAAGCAATGTGTGGATCACTTTCCCCTGTCCGTTCTTCTTCTCCAAACTGAAGAAGTAGCTAGAGGGAGCATCCATCTCTCTGATGCTCTGGAACCGGGACCTGACCAGATCGCCCTGTACTTTCCTGTCCAGCAGGTCGGCTAATGCCATCTTTTTCACTTTGAGGCTTTCAATGTAACCTCAATTTCCGGTGGACTCGCTTAAATGTTCTAGTTCCACTATATCGGTCTCTAGGTCTTTCATCGATCTGGTGACGTCTCTTGTGACATTGAGGGTGTGCTGCTGACGCGCGGCCCTTATTTGGGTCTTACCGTGGTCCCACCACTGTCCAAGATTGCTAAAATCACCCATAGTCTGTCTAAAAGAACCCCCCAAAAAACTAAGAGCTTCCCCAAAACTCTTATCTAGTGTTAAAACCGAATTAAAATGCCAATATGCACTTCTTGGCAGCACATTACATACATGGGTTAAAACCAGGGAATGATCACTAAAATCACTGGGCGTGATGGCACAGTGTTTAAAAACATTAAAATGATGTTTAAAACAATAAATGCGGTCTAACCTGGCTAAGGAGACCCTGCTCTCTCTGAGGTGGGACCAGGTGTACTGTCTGCAGTCTGGGTGCATCCTTCTCCACACGTCCACCAGGCCGTGAGAGCGGACCAGCTGCTTTAAGATTTGCTGCGAGGCTGGATGAGGCTCTGCATGGTTGCGATCTATGATCTTTTTCACATTCATTTTCCCGCTGATACTGTCATTTTTATCTACTAGTCTGCCCCACCACCTGTTCCACACACACACTGGCCTCCATATTTTCCTTCTCATCTTCCACATTCTTCCCCACGACACTTTCATCATTCTGTCTCATATCATTCACACTTTCACCC
>JAFBJU010000216.1:2536792-2690651 GCA_016785305.1 Colistium nudipinnis | reverse complement strand
ACCGTGTGTCCCTCCTCTCCACACCCGAAACACTTCATCACCGCCGAGGTGGCAAAAATCACGTATTCATAATCATCTACTTTCACACGGAAGCAGAGGTTGAGCTCCTCGCTTCGCGTGTTCAGTATCATATACAGTTGCCGGCGGTGGGACACTACGTGCTTCAGCAACGAAGACTTACATCCAGACATGAGTTTACGGATGGGGGAGACTACCTTCCCGTGTCTGGACAGCTCTCTGCTGAGAAACTCGTCGGTGATGAAGGGGGGGACTTTGGAAAGCACCACCCGGGTGGAGGGCTAAACAGAGGGAGAACTTGGACAAACGTGTCCCTCACGGTGATTCCCGTCTCCACCACTCGGTTCGCCTTTTCCACCTGATCCAGGAAAATAACCACGGCACTGTTCATCCGAGCGGCCGACATGACGCTGCCGTGACCGACCCTCTCCCCCACAGCTAGACCGATGTCTTCCACGCTACAGGGGACGGTGGCGCCGATTTTAATGCCATGTTTGCGGCTGAGATTCCCGTTGCCATGGCCGCCACCATACCGGCAAAAACGCTGGTGAAAAAGAAAAGAGAAAGACCCACGAAAATAAGAGGGAGAGATTATTTTGGGGATTTTTAAGAAAACATTTATTGTGTTCACAGGGGTTTAAACATTGTTTTTGTTAGCATCCTCCTGCTGATTTTGTATGGTAAAATCACAAACAACATTTTTATAGATAAATAAATAAATATAATTAGGTGAGTACATCACCATATTTCAACTTCTCCTCTGCCACTGCGCAGAGAACCTCTTTAAAACACCAGACTTGCTGGAAAGTGGTGAGGTCTTCTGATGCTTTATAAAAGCTAAAATCCACAAGCAGTCTGGATTTGATTAAGTTTTTACAAACATTTGCATAGTCGATGGTGGTGTTTTTTCCAAATTCTTTTTTCTGCTAAAATACACTTCCCATCTGGGCCTGCCCTAAAACAAAGTTAAAAACCTGGCTCTTGTGTTTTTTTTGGCTGTATTTCAACACACCCCGTGGCTTCCTGCCACGGGGTGTGTTGGACCCAGTTAAGGAAAACTAAGAGGAAGGTCCAAGCACCAGCAAACATTAAATATAATACGTTGTGGACCTGCGAGCAAAACTCCATTCACTGGGGCAGTTATTACATCAGAATTTGCTTCAGGGCAAAGAACGTCATCAGTGCCTGTACAACAGAGAAAGTTCTTGTATTACTCCCATCCTCTAGCTTCAAATTGCTCGCTAAGTGGCAAGGGCCCACAACAAGTGGGGCATGTCGATTATGATGTGGTGTGATCTGACAGGGGCGGGTCAACACAGATTTTACCATGTGAACGGAGGGACGGGTGTTTGCTTCTCTTGCAACCACAGTAAATGAGTGAGATGAGTTGCGACCGGAGGTAGTCATTAACATCAAAGTTAACCCGGTCTGACAACCATTTCTCTCCTGGACAGAGCGCAGAAGTCGCCTCATTGCAAAGACAGTTTGCTGACATGTTCTCCCCCTGCAAGGGCGCACCACTCTCATGCACCATCACACAGAAACATTCCTGGGAGTGGCAGTATGTTCATGGCCCTATCGGCTGCCTGAATGCAAGAGAAAAATTGTTCAGGCAGAGCTTCATGCTATGCTGGAGATGGGAGTAATAGTGTCCACCAGTGATTGGTGCTGCCTAGTTGTACTGGTGCGCATGTCCGACAGGCAGGTGTGGAGGGAGATGTGGTATCTGGGGTACCACTTGGGTGGGGGGCAGGTACGGCCTCAGGTAGGAAAGACCATAGCCATTGCTGTGTTCACAAAATTGCTAATTTGGCAAAAAAACATCAGGTTGATAATGATCTTCATCTTCAAGAATTTTGTTCAAATTCTGCTTAATTGCGAGCCTGGGGAACCTCGTGCACAGCAAACAAAAGAGGGTGCGTAGCCGGCGCTAACTCAGCAAACCCCGCCAGTTTGTTCCTAATAATAATCAAAGTGTTTTTATTGAATTTTCTGTACATACAACAAACAACCCATTCAAAAAAGAAAAAGAACAAACAGGACAAACAGGACAGGACTCAAAACATACATCTCAAATGCAGGTCTGAACCCCAGACAGAATAGTAACAAGACATATCATACTGATACTAACACCGGACATCAGACATACCCACCACACATGTGGTCCAGACACTCCCAGGTTAGAATGACAGGATTAAAAAAAAAAAAAAAAAACTAAGTGGGGGGAATCAAAAGCTGCCAGTTATGTTGGGGTTAATTAAGATTAATGTTCAAAGTATGAAATGAACGGCTGCCAGACCTCAGAGTATTTCTTAGTATTACCCTGCAAAGTGAAAATAAGATGTTCTAATTTAAGGTGTGCCATCACCTCTTCTACCCATCGTTTATGGGATGGTGGTATCGCCTTTATCCAGTTATATAAGATCAACCTCCTAGCCAGCAATGAAGAGAAGGCTATTGCTTTCCTTTGAGAAATTGTTAGTTGCGCTTCCCTTGGTGCCACACCAAAGATGGCTGACAGAGGACCAAGTTCTATAACTTTGTTATAAATTGATGAGAAGGTTCTAAAAAATGTTGCCCAGAACTCTTTCAGCCTGGGACAAGACCAGAATATATGACCTATATTGGCTGGCACCTGTTTACATCTAGGGCAAGTCGGGTCCGCCCCCAGATACATTCTTGCTATTTTGTCCCTTGAGAAATGAAGTCTGTGTAGGACCTTAAACTGTATCAATCCATGTCTAACACATATAGAAGAGGAGTGAATTAGTTCCACTGCCTAACTCCAGTCAACATCTGCTATGTCCAATTCTAACTCCTCCTCCCACTTCCTTTTTATGATAGCAAGGGACGGGGAAGTCACCTTCTGGATACTCGAATAGAGCATGGAAGCCGTCCCTTTAAGAGTCGGATTCATGTCTAGGAGCTCATCTATCCATCCACTTTGTGGCAGTTCAAGGGATGCAGAGAATGTCCTTTTCACAAAATCTCAAACCTGAAAATATCTTAGGTAATTAGTCTTTGAGGGGATTCCATATTCCTTCTCCAGCTGAGCAGCAGACATGAAAACACCACCCTCAAAAAGATTTTCGACACATTCCACCCCAGCTCTATACCATTCCTTAAATGCTGTTCCTCCAAGGGCTGGGGAGAACAAGTGATGAGGTGTTTGCTTAAGGGCAAAGGAGCGCAGACCAGGGAGCGTAGGGGCACCGGGCTGGACGCATATCTTTCCATATGTACCCACACTGGAGTTTCATCATCATCCAACTTTGAGACCCAAAACAGCAATTTATGTATGTTAGCAGCCCAATAGTAGTGCATATAATTTGGTAGGGCCAGGCCTCCCTCCTCTCTCTGTCTCTCAAGGAACTCTCTTCTTATCCGGGGAACTGTTTTTTCCCAGATAAAGGTGGACGTACATTTATTCAATTCTTTAAAAAATGACTTAGGTATGAAAAGTGGTATCGTCTGGAACAGGTAGAGGAACCGTGGCATTATGTTAATTTTTACAGAATTTATTTTCCCCGCTAATGACAGGGGGAGGGATGACCATCTTTCCATGTCTAATTTTGCCTTATCCAGTGTTACTCTAAAATTGTGATTAAATAAATCTTTGTACTTACGTGTTACATTAATACCTAAATAGGTGAATTTATCCCTTTAACACTTTTTCCTAGATTAATTTTATAACCAGACACCCTCCCATAGTCTTCAATAATACCCAGAGCCCCCGGAATGTTCGTGACAGGATTCGACAGGAAAAGAAGGAGGTCATCGGCGTATAAAGACAACTTATGATTTTGCGTCCCCCTGTGTATTCCCCTCAGTTCAGCAGCATGCCTCAGCATTATTGCAAGGGGCTCAATTGCCACATCAAAGAGCAGGGGTGACAAGGGGCATCCTTGCCTTGTTCCCCGAAACAGAGGAAAGGGTTCAGATATTATATTGTTTGTTCTTACCATAGCCTGAGGGTTTGCATAAATTATCTCAATCCACGAGCGAAATTTAGGACCGAAGCCGAATCTCTCGAGGGCCGTGAACAGGTAAAAATACTCTATCAAAGGCTTTGTGAGCATCCAGGGAGATCACAATCTCAGGCTCAATGTTATCTTCAGCAGTGTATATCACGTTGAACAAGCGACAGAGATTACTGGAAAGTTGTCTACCAGCAACAAACCCTGTCTGGTCAGGGTGTATTAACTTACTTATAACAGGCTCAATCCTAGCTGCCAAAATTTTAGCCAATATCTTATAATCACAGCCAAGTAAACTCACTGGGCGGTATGACTCACAATCAAGTGGGTTTTTATTTTTCTTAAGGAGTACAGAGATCAAAGCCTGTGACATTGTTTGAGGCAAGGCTTTTTTATCGAGGACCTCCCTATATACAGTACTCTCCAAAGCAGGGGTATCAGTTTAGGAGCGAATGTTTTATAAAACTCACTTGGGAACCCATCAGGGCCCGGCGCTTTGCTTGTCTTCATACTCCGAATCGCACTCTCTATCTCATTAACAGTTAGGGTTCCCTCCAATCTATCCCTATCTGCCTCCTCTAGGGATGGCATTTCCAGATTTTCAAAAAAACTCTTCACCCGTTCTTTGTCATTTACTTCTGAAGTGTACAGATCCTTATAAAAAGATTTAAATTGGTCGTTAATACCCTTCTGATCTATAATTTTGTTACCCAAATTATCCCCTATCTCTACTATCCTACCAGCAGCTGCTGATTGTTTCAACTGGTAGCTCGCCATGTTCATACAGATCCTGTCTCGACCTATGTTATAGATCATCCTCACGTTGACCTAACAAGACATCATATTCGGTTTGGAGTAAAATCCGCTTTCTATGTAGCTCCTCAGAAGGAGTCAGAGAATTTGCCAGGTCAACCTCTTTTATCGCTTTTATTAATTCTGTGGTACGTTTCGTCTTTCTTTTCCTTTCACCAGCACTGTATGAAATTATTTGTCCTCGTAAATACGCTTTCAAGGTTTCCCACAAAATGCCACTACCTATATCAGGGGTATCATTAAACTCCAAGAAAAAATCTATTTGCGAGTTTACGAATTTTGTAAAATCGTTGTCTGCTAATAGCCTGCTATTAAGGCGCCACCTTCTCTGAGGTGGTGTATTCTCAGGAAAGTGGAGTTTCAATATGACCGGGCTGTGATCAGATATTACTATACCAATGTATTCTACATCCGTTACTATAGAGGTCAATTTATTATCCAATAAGAAATAGTCAATTCTGGTATATGTTTGATGCGGTGGGGAGTAAAAGGAGTACTGTCTGGAGGTAGGGTTTCCGAATCTCCATGGATCAAATATACCATATGCTTTACAAAAAGAGTTGATGCATTGTGCTGATTTACTTAATACATTGGGTGTTGGGCTAGAGCGGTCCAAAATTGAGTCTAGAACACAGTTTAGGTCTCCCCCTAAAATCAGATTATGAGTGTCCAAGTTAGGTAGTAATGAGAATAAGTCCTTAAAAAATTGAACATTATCCCAATAGGGTGCGTATATGTTCGCCAGCACCACTGGCATATTGAATAACTTTCCAACCACAATAACATATCGACCATGCTTATCTTTTATAGTACTTGTTTCTGTGAATTGTACATACCTGTGTATAAGGATGGCCACTCCTCGTCTCTTACTATTGAAATTTGAGTGATAAATCTGATTGAATCCCCCCCTACAGAGCTTAAGATGGTCCTTGTTCAATAAATGTGTCTCCTGTAAATAAACTATCTCCGCACCCTGGTCTCTCAAATGTGAAAATACCTTACTCCGTTTAGCTGGCTTATTGATCGCCCTTACGTTCCAGCTCATCAATTTTGTGTCCATTCCGCTCGCATCCATATTTGTTGCCATGTCAAGGATCCGCAGCCCGGTGTCACCATTGCACCCCTATGGTATCCACTATCCGTATCACACCTTAGAGATTTGGCAGCAAAAACAAAAAAGTTAAAAGGGGAAGGTCTGGGGAGGGAGGGCATCGCACACACACATACACACCTAACACATAACACATTACATATATGAACGCTAACCCAAACACAGTGCTCTTTAACGAGCACTCTCGCAGCCAACCGTTCCACCATCTCCTGCGCACCAAGCCTACCGTGTGCGGCTCCGTGCATATCATCCCCTAATCTTAAAAGTATAACATCACCCGTTTGACTTAGTCACCTCACTGGGAGAACAAACAAACAGAACAAACAAACAGGGGGGGCTCTCAACAGCAGGATCCCGAATACGTTAAAATATTAAAAATAAAGATAGAAGGCAATAGTAGGCAACCCTAGCCAAGGGGGGAACAATCAATCCTTAAACCCTGAGTAAGGTAAAACAGTAATATGGCAGGGCAACAGTAGCTCCTAGAGTGAGATGAAAATTATTCCCACTTAAATACACACTGAAATCAAATATTACTTTGTCAATATTCTCAACAATATCCTGCCTGTAGTAGTCATCCTATCTCAACAGTGTAAGCATGTGTACAGTTATACTTAGCCAAGCTCAAACCAGTCCATATGCTTCACCCAGGGCTCAGTTTCTTCGTGATGTAATCTACAGCATCTTTTGGGCTCTCGAAGGTTTTCGTTTGCACTCCTTCTGGCGTAATCACCAGAGTTGCCGGGTATCGCAGTCCATATCTGACCCCCGTGCAGGTCCGCAGTAGGCTTCTTGCTTCTTTGAAGGCTGCTCTCTTGCTGTTTACCTCCTGGGTATAGTCCGGGAAGATGTGAATCCGTCCGCTCCGGCCCTCCGGTGTTCTCTCCATTTCTCTCACCTTCCTCAGTATCTCCTCTTTCTCTGTGTAGTAGTGACATCGCACGACGAACGCTCTCGGCGGAACTCCGTTCCCGTCTCGTCTCGCTCCAAGTGTCCAGTGTGCTCGGTCGAGCGTCGGTGTTACTGCTAGTCCCAACTTTTCTTCCAGTAAGTCAGCAATAAGGTCTGACGGCTTTTTGCCTGTCTCGGCCCCTTCTCTTACCCCCACGACACGTATATTGTTGCGTTGAGATCGTGCCTCGAGGTCTTCACTCCGTCCCTTCAGCCTCAGTATCTCCTTCTCCATTTCCTTCAGTTTTGTCTCCATGTTGGTTATGCTGTCCGACTGGTCGTTCAACACGTCGTCCACCTCTTTTTTCCGTTCTTCCATCATGTTAGCCAAACTGCTAGCTTTATCGCTAATCTGCCTCACCTCCCCGCGTAGCAACTAAAACTGAGCTTTAGTAGTCTCTTCCAAACTCTTAGCCCATTTTTCCATCTCGGCCTTTGTCTCCTCTCTGCCTTTTTTAATCTCGGCCATCATAGCCTTAGCCCACTGGGGCATGTTGTCGGCGTGTGTTGGGCTAACATTACCCTTGCTAGCCGAGGAGATCAGGTTGCCAACCGTCTGCGGCTTTTCTCCGCCCGTTCGAGTCGATCGGGAAGTCATTTTCTGTCATAAACTGCACTGAAAGCGTGCTCGTTCGTCCCCCCAGACAGACTCGTATTTGTCCAGCCCCCCCAAATAATACAAATAAGGCGATATTAATACTTTTGACTACTTTTGCACGGAGCCTCCGCACGCACGTCTTCACACGGCAAAGCACATCCGGAAGTCCGCCAGTTTGTTCCTAAGATTGGGGCTGCGTAAGGCGAGTGCTATCTCCAGCCTTAACTTTATGCTTTTTGCCCAAAAAAGAAATTTGCACAGTCCGGGTAATGGTGAATATCCCCATGCACACACCTCACCTTCACCCACAATGCTTTTACCAATGCTGTGGTTTAAACCAAGCGCTGATGGATCATCGTCTGGTTACAGCCCGTGTCCAACAGAGCCTGGTGGGTACCCCCCTGAATACATACAGGTATATAGTAGGTTCCCCCAGGACCAAGGAAATACACAGGTGGTTCCGCAACCCGAACCAACTGACCGATCTCCTTTAACGGACACTCGCGTCGGCATTGGCAGTGTCCCTCAGGTGTGAACCCCAGTCGGCCCAGGATGGCCCTCCTCAGCTGTCTGTAGCTGCGCTGAGATGTCACCGGCAGGCTGTGCACCGCCAGCTGCACTCCTACTCAGGCCATCCGCACACCGCCGTGCCCTCAAAGATGTCCAGATATGACTGAGCCGAGCATTATTAGATTACTCTTAGGGGGAGACGGTGGACTAGTGGCTAAGGAGACGGACTACAGACCAGTGGGTCGCTGGCTTGAGGCCCCCACAACCGACTGCGATCCCAAAAAATACAATCTGTCACGAGTAGAAGGAGTAAGTCCAGCACTGGCTGTCATTAACCAGTAGGAGTTCCAGCTTACAAACATTACAATAACACAGCCACTGTTGACAACGACAAGGCACTGGAAGCAATGAATGATGGTCAGCACAAACTTTTTCCCTGAATAACACGGACCCCAGGAGTTCTGGGTCCTGCCCACTTTCTTTCATCCTGGGGTCCTTGCTTCCCCTGTCGCCAAATGGTCCTTTGATGAGGGCAGAGAGGTGGTAGCCCCCATCCCTGTTCACCTCCGGCCAATAGGAGGGGTGACTTTCCAACAGGAAAGCTCTGACGTGGGGGGTTACAATGGCATCTGTTCCTTGGTCAGATGGCTTGCTTTGGCTTTCCACCTGCTTGGTTTCGTCACCAGGCTGGTTGCCGGGTGGCCAGCAGTCTCCAGGTTTGAACATTGTCATGTAGGTAGACTTCTCTGTGTTTTCCATTCAGGAGTTGTGTGCTCTGACGTTTTTATCTCAAACAATCTGACATCCTCTTCTGGCCTTTTGTCAGGGCGTGTGTGCGAGTCTGCCATGCTAGTTGAGTATATATTCGAATGTCTTGCATGGTCGACAGCACCATCTGTGTGAAGATGGCTCGAACACATTCTGGCAGTGATTGGCTGGTAGTTCTCCCCCCTTCTCCGGGATGGAGTTTGGCCAGGTCGTAGACAGAGACTGTGCAAAGGTGGCTCAACCGCATTCCGGCCAGTGATTGGCTGGTAGTACCCCCCCTTTCCCGGGTTGGAGTCTGCTGGCGAGATGTTTGTCATTCGGGGGAGCTGTCCATGTTGATGAAGTCAGAGAAGGTACTGACAGGGGCCGGGCTGTGCCAGGCTCCAGTGGGGGCAGGAAATGTTGGTACATCCATGGTAACTGATCTTTTGTCCACCAGTTCTCTGCGCAGGGCTTCTTCCCTACCATTGGAAACTTTGAGCTGTCTGCACAACTGCTCACACTCGTCTGTGGGGCCACTTGGGCCCTCCCACTGGCCAGCACCTCCCTCTGTGGACTCTCATCTCTCTTGATCAGACGTCCAACTTCCTGGCTCATCCCTTATCTCCTCCTTCTTCTGGTGGCTGGGTTGAGCTCGCCGCTGTAGGGATTTGCACTCCTATTGAACTTGTTCGAACCTCTCCTGGGTTCGGAAATATTCCTCTTTTACATTCAGAGAGTTCCTGTTTTATGTCCAATACTTCTTGTTCCAGGCGAGAGCAAGCTTCCTTCTCTTCTTGATACCTGGTTTGGATCATTTTGAGCTGCTCTGCGTGTTCTTCACCCTGCAGCTGAGCATTTTTTCCGGTCCGATTTTTCACAAATTGGACAAGCACTTTTATCTCCTCTTCACACGTGCTAGCGGAGGTTGACCAGATCATGCATTAAAAAATTGTATCAGATCAGCAATCAAAGCTTGAGGATTGGTGTCATCTGAGGCAGAGGCTCTGGCTCCTGTCACATGGGTTTTCTGGCTACTCATGTTTGGGAAAGGGGTTAACTCGAAAAGGGTAAGGTATTTGGTAAGGTAATGTATTCAGTGGGTTGAAAATGTTGCCTCTACATACATTTTTTAGGTTGTTTAGAAATAAAAAAGGTTGTTTTTTATTGAAAGTCCACGCATAACCACGACCCGTGGCCTTTGACTTGCAGACAGGCCTCTTAAATATATATATATATATTTTTTTTTATTATGTAGTCAACAGAGAGGTGCATGTTACCTTGACCTATTCAGGGTTCATTTTGTTGCACTGTGTCTCCTGTGTCAAAAAAGAATATAAAAATATTAAGATTTAATTTGCAGTTTTATTCAGAATCAGACTGTGACAATATTGTGACAAAAAGGTAATATTTAGTATACTATATAATCAAGCTAACAAATATGAAATTCAGGTAATCTTTATTTACAAATGATTGTGATTCCATTTTCATTGAACATAACAATGTCACAGGGAAGTTGACCTGTGACCTGTCATCATCTTATCATATTTAGGGCCTTACCAAGACATCACATTCAAACACAGAAGACAATTAGAGTCTAAATACTGAAACTAAATTGCAACCCCCACTTGAACATTTTCCCTAACATAACTGATGAGTAATGATCAAGAAAGCACATATTTTGTGTGTTTGATATCATTCCGTTGTTTACTCAGTCTTATTTTACCCTAAAGTGATCAGCAACTGATCAGTTACACATTTATATCGGACGTTGCACTATGATATGTTAAAATGAGTGTATTACAATGATGCATTACATTGTTTTAAAATGGCTATATTTACAACATATACTATAGTAAAGACACACAAAACTAACGAGGAACAATAATATAGTACAAATAGATAAATACATTTTACAGTCGTCATGCAAGGGCAATTTCTTGTTCTTGTCCTAATTAATTTTAACCTTAAGGTTGCCTTAGAGAAACAAATCTTCTGGGTATAATACATAGACACATTCCCTTTTAAAAACAAATCGCTGATTTAAAAAGATACAGAGCAATAGTTTTTTAATCAATCATGGCCAAATGGTAAACCAAGAGAAGGTGTTACCTAATATTGATGAGGAAAATATGGACCTATATTTCAGTTGTACAGCTTAGTGCCAGTATAACTGACTCTACAGTTCAATTTAAATAATTGGAGAAGTCGTCTGTTTGATATATACTCCTTTTTTTTCGCGAATTTCCCCTTGTGGGACAATAAAGGAAAATCTTATTTTAGGAATATCTTAACTTGTGATTTAACATAGTCATTTCCGGCTTTGCAATCCAAAGACGTCATTGCTGTTTACACAAAAGGAAACCTTTCTTTTTCATCATGATATCTTAATTAAATCACAGGGATCTATTCACCTTGGTCATAAATGACTAATTGTTTCACAATTCCGCACCCATGTTAACTTGAGCAGATTTGTGTGCTTGGGAGACAGCTCCCCCTCCTTTTTTAAACTGCTCTAATGGGCGTTTATCTTTATTGTTGTTTTATCATTAAAAACACAAAAATACCTGACTGTGTTCATCAGGATCTCCTTGTATTGTTGTGTTCTTATTTTGGAAGTAGTCGAAACAAGGATGAACCGGAAACTTCTCTCAATTAAAGGTTATTTACCAATAAGCTGTGATATGATCTGTAACACACACACACACTCAGCTGAGGGGTACCCTGTGCTACTGATAAGAAAGAGACAGGCAGTTACTGTCTCCTCCCTAACAGATCCCACAGAATAACACAGTTTCTTTGTGTTACATTTGGTTTTAAGTCTTCCAGTTGGGGTGTTGTCTTGTTCTTGATTGGAGGTCTTATTCCATGTCCATGCCCAATGTGGCTTTCTTGTCCTATCATTGTCCAGTATCCTGTGGACAATGTTCTTAGGTCATAGTCCAAAACTCCTTCCCTTGGCAAGTGTAAATCAGTTCTCGTTATATTTATTTTACTCAACTAATTGGTAACCCTCCCCGGAACCTATTGCATAATTTTTGGCCCCCATAATCGCTGGTTCGTGAGACACCATAAATATCTTCATTGGAATGTGGGCAAGTTGGGGAATCCTACTATATAGTGAGTATCTTAGTTATATAAAGGTTTAAGAAGTATTCAAGATATAAGTATAAACAGTATTCAATTATAAAGGTATAAAGGGCTATGCTTATTTGATTATAATAACTCCACAAATCCCTCCTTACACACCTTTTATGGTGTGTATAAATCAATTAAATCAATGTATATAAGCATATGGACTGTAACAAGTGATCAGTAGAATAATAGTAATGTATAAAAATTCAGTCAATATATAGTATCTCACTTCAAGTTTTGAGACACACTTCATGTCATCCATGATGAACACAGGTTACATATGAAAACAAAATTCCAATAACAAAAAAATACATTTTAGACAAAGCTTTCATCATCTACATCATCCTGTGGTGATGTGCCAGTATTTTATTACTGCTTGTAAACACAGGCATAGCCTTTCCTGCTGGGTCAATCTTGTACTTGGAGCGCTTGTGAAGCTCCTTCTATGACTTCTCACGGTCCAGTCCACCTAGGGTTTAGCCACTTGCGTTTGTGCGCCTTTTACCCTTACCCAGTCACCAGGCCATTCATGAGGTTTTTCTGTTTCCTCCTCTGCGCTCTGGATCTGTGTAGACAAAACTCAAATGCATTTCAATCTCATGTACTTTTAAATTAGGTCTTTAGTGGAACCAGGTTTTGTAACCTATTCCTCAAGTTTATCGATCATACATTGCTCAATTTATCTATTCTAACTTTGTAATTTAATTTGTATTTTGGCCTAAGTAATTAAATTCATTCAAATGTCGACCAGATGGAGGTAATTTTCAGTCTTTCAATCAGTCAATAGTCTCAAGTCACTTCAGTCATAAATTCCATAATTGTTCCCAATTCTGTGCCCTTTTTATGTATATATTCTTTTGTCCTATTTTAATCTGAGACTTATTAATTTACTAATTCGGAACAGTTTTCTCCCCACTTTTCCTCCTTACTCTAGGAACAGCTGGTCAATTTATATGGCTTTTGCCTGCAAAGCTATCCCTTCTGATAAGATTTTTTTTTTCACACTTAGGTTTTCAACAAAACACACCCAAGACTTTACTACTTTACTTTGAAACATGCTGCTCAAAACAGCCTTTCACTAGACACAACAAAAAACACCCTATCCTATGTCCCTTTGTTTTCTTACACTTATTATTTACTTTTTAACTTTTAAACTATGCTTGTCCAATGGAGCTATTATAAGCAAGAATATGGAAGGACCGTCGTCACTTGACACGTAACCCACAGCCCTATAATCACTATCCCAGATAGGCCTTTACGAGGTCTTATCTCCACTGCAACAACACCAAGTTTTCTCAAACTGGGTCTTTTAACAAAAAGGTCTTTATTCTAAACTATGCTTGTTAAACGGAGATGAAGTATACTAATGGGACTAAGTAACGACCGCCGTCTCTTTACCCGTAATCCACCGCACAAATTACTATTCACAATAGGCCTGAAAAGGACTTTTCTCCGTAACAACACCGAACTTAATCGGGCCTCCTAGGTCTTTATACTAAACTAACTTTTAACTATGCTTGCTCAACAGGGATGATTAATACTAGTATGGGACTAAGCAAAGATCATCATCTCTTAACCCGTAACCCTCCCAGCATAAATCGCTATGATATAGGCCTTCAAAAGGACTTATCCCCGCTGCAGCAACACTGTGTTGTCTCTGCTTTTCCAAAGTATCACGTCGGGGTCACCAATTTTGTTGTGTTCTTATTTTGGAAGTAGTCGAAACAAGGATGAACCGGAAACTTCTCTCAATTAAAGGTTATTTATCAATAAGCTGTGATATGATCTGTAACACACACACACACTCAGCTGAGGGGTACCCTGTGCTACTGATAAGAAAGAGACAGGCAGTTACTGTCTCCTCCCTTACAGATCCCACAGAATAACACAGTTTCTTTGTGTTAAGTCTTCCAGTTGGGGTGTTGTCTTGTTCTTGATTGGAGGTCTTAGTCCATGTCCATGCCCAATGTGGCTTCCTTGTCCTATCATTGTCCAGTATCCTGTGGACAATGTTCCTCCCAATTAGATGTTCTTAGGTCATAGTCCAAAACTCCTTCCCTTGGCAAGTGTAAATCAGTTCTCGTTATATTTATTTTACTCAACTAATTGGTAACCCTCCACGGAAGCTATGGCATAATTTATGGCCCCCATAATCTCTGGTTCGTGAGACACCATAAATATCTTAATTGGAATGTGGGCAAGTTGGTGAATACTACTATATAGTGAGTATCTTAGTTATATAAAGGTTTAAGAAGTATTCAAGATATAACTATAAACAGTATTCAATTATAAAGGTATAAAGGGCTATGCTTATTTGATTATAATAATTCCACAGTATCTCACACGAAAACATTTTACCAATTTTTATCAAAATAAAAGCCCCACAGCATTAATAAATCCTAAAACTAAAGACTTGAAGAGGCTCGTTTTTCAAAATAACACGGCCCCAGTCACATAGTCAAAATTTTCTGCAGAGATACTGCATTGTAATGCTAGTAGCTAGCGGAACCAGTTTCTAATGTTTATTGTAACACAGTATAATACAAATGCTAATGTAACAGGAATGTTTTTGTTTTTGCCATGTTAAGTTACTTGAAGTATTATGTATGTATGTATGTATGTATGTATGTATGTATGTATGTATGTATGTATGTATGTATGTATGTATGTATGTATGTATGTATGTATGTATGTATGAGATGCAACAGATATTCACACTTATGTTATTGTACATTCTTGTTGTTTTTACTGCTACAAAAGGACAGTGAGAAACTATGCAAAATATTACAGTAACAAAGTTAACACACATTTTGACACATTTTCATTTTGCTGTTTTAAATGTCAATATGTGATTCAAAGGGACTTAATACAGACTTTCATGGACATTTAAAGTTTTCTACAACACTTTGGTTTTTGTTGGGTATTTATTTAGTAGTAGTAGTAGAAGTCTGTCCTGCTGATCAGGAAAAATGTAATGTTTATTTTATATCTGGAATTAATAACCTGAAAACACAGGTTGTTTTTGAGTGACCACTATAGAATTGTTAGGTATTTTTTTAGAGATATGCACAATTTAAGAATATTTTTAAAAACCAGACCATATTATATTTGCTTACATATATTTTGTTGTTCTGTTGGTCAGTTGTATACTCAGGAATGTTTAGCTTATTATTTACAAGCTCATAAAGAGATGTTTACGTAGCAGTATAAGTTAGATTTTAGACTGAGACAACAATGTAACCACACAGATACTCTTGTTTATTCCACAACTCAGACCAGACGTCTTGAGGCATGGACATGTAAATTCACACTGCCATGTTAGAATCAGAACAATACACAAGTAATTGCTCAACCTCACTGTGGGGTAGAGCCAGGAAATAGAAAAGTCTCCCCCCACGCCACTTCAGTTTAGTTCATATTCTGTAGTTAGAGAGACTTACGACGCATGCACGTACAGTAGATATAGTCATGGACAAAGGGACACTTAACACAAAGAACACTAAGACCCAAATAGGACACTCGAGACGGACCAATCAGGTGCGAAGAGGGGGCTAAACAAACATGCCCAGCACCAACAAGGAGGTGACATGTCAATGACCACCGCCCACGTATAGTTTAAACCAATAGGAAATGTAATGTAAATGTAATGTTATGTTAATGTATACACCATTATTTAATGCGCTGCAAGGCATCTCTCAGGGTTCTTCACTCCGAGGTGCATTTTTTGATTGCGTTATAATTGGCTTTGTTCTGACACATCTGCAACGAGATTCCGCAAGCGGTTCCCAAGATGTGTCGACATGAGCAGGGTTGTAGCATGCAAACAAAGAGATGAAGAACCGCCGACTGCATTCCCAGCCCGACTCCTGCAGATATGCAGACATTGCTGCGGCTATGAAGAACCTAGAGACGACAACTACGCTGGGGCCCTGTTGAATTGGCTGCCACTGACAGTTATGACACAATACATAGTTAACATTCCTACCTAATTTTTGATTGACATGATAGAATCATGTCAAAAGGGGGAATGTTATAATTGGCTTTGTTCTGAGACATCATGTATACCGATTCTGTATTTTCCACTGTACCTCAGCTCATATGACTGATGTCAGAACTGGCTTGTACTACAAGAATAGATATGTCAAGATATGTCTATATCCAAAACAACACACACAAGATTCCTGTCCACGCCACTGGTAACTGGCCAATTACATTTGGTCGAGTGTAAGCCCAACCTCTGTACGGGGCAGGCCCAACCCAAGAAGATAAATGTGAACCATTCCCGGACATCGGGGCACACTCTTTGCCCAGCACTGGGCCTAGCGCTGGGCCCGGCACTGCTTTACTTTCCATGTGACCATAATAAACCATGCAGTTGTGAGCTGAAATTTTCTCCAGATGTCTCCGGGTTGCTCTTGGGCTTCCAACTAAAGACCGGGCGTATTCTAACAATTGCTTTTCCCGCGGGACTGGAGAAACCTTGATCAAGGCGTTTTATTCTTTGTTTTTGTTATTACTCAGAAAACACTGAGTATTTCATTAATTGTAATAAGACGGTACACATATTTTTTGAGCCTGTAGTTACACAAAGCAGATAAAGCCAAGTTGATATATTTCAATTGCTCTAAATAATTCTTATTACCCCTAAAGCAAAACAATTCTGCTCTATTTATAACAAAAAACAAGAGTGAATTAAGCTTATCGCCACATGTATTGCCTTTTTGATTATATTTTATTGGACTAATTCACACATTTGAATTAGCCTTTTACCAGTATTTAAGAATATCTGCCACACTTACAATTTCTATCTCCACACAAATCCAAAGACCCATTAAACACCTGCTAAGATCATGACCGTGTTTCAATATTAAACTCACAGCTGTATAATAGAAACATTTGCTAATGATGGAGAATTCATAATAAGCTGCCGGTGTCATAAACAACTGGAGCTGGTTTCATAGCTCCTTACTATAAATACCTTTTAAAGTGCCTCTCTGAATATTAATTTGTGAACATTTCCACTGTTGTTCTAGAAATCCCCTTCTTAGAATAGTTGTAAAATTACTGTTAAATAACAGCATGGAGGTGCATCACAAAAAATGGGATAAAGTGCTTTCTGCTGACGGCTGATTCTTATGCTCTGAACCCAAGGCTGTGAACATAGGACAAAATAAGATAAACATGGGAAGGTGGTGGACCACCTGTGAGAGCGTCCGTCTACCAACCAGAGGGTCGCTGGTTTGAATCCCAAAGAACCACAAAATCCATTGCGTCCTGGAAAGACCTCGGAACAGAACTGTCCTCTGAAAACACCGCCTTGTGAACCTGATTACCTCACACTACCCCCCTAACATCTGCTCCCTGTGCGCCTGAAATGCGTTCGCCCTCTGCTCTGTGGCAACTTACGTGTGGACTGGTTGCTGTGCTGTGCCACAGATGGGAAACAATGCAGAGGACAAACTTCCCCATTGTGTGTGTGTGTGTGTGTGTGTGTGTGTGTTTGCATGTGCATGTGGGGATGAATAATAATTCTTAATAAGATTCTGCACATTGTTCAATTTTTTTTTCCCTGCCATTACTTATTACACTGCTACTTTAAATGCTTGAAGGTGTGGACCAGGCAGTCAACCAGAGAGCATTTAAAAAAGGACACCCTTGTTTATTTTTAGGTTTATACATCTAATCTTATAGCATACACAACAAAAGGTAAGCAGAGTGAATTAGAATAACGTTATATATTTTTAATCAATATGTATTTCATTGAGAGGTTTGGTGGGATAGAAATAGAAAAAAGTTAAGTATACCTCTCAGTGGGGTGGGATTAGAGCGCCAGCTGCAGGTGAGAGAGGGGAGTGGCAGCCCAGACAGCTGACCAGAATCAGGTAATCAATTCACTCAATATAAAAGCATGTGGGTAACCTGGTTCTGGTCTCTTGCAGTAGGCTGGGTCCTGATTTCGCCACAACTCCCTCTTCTCCCTCATTGAACCTCGCCACAGTGGCACCTGAACAGGGACGAGGATGATTAACGAGGAGGGGAGCCTACTGGAGCAGGCTCACCAGCGTCTGGCGGCGATGCAGGAGGGCACCACGGCACTGCAGTGTCAGCAGAGCAAGGCTCTGATGGAGATCGCCACTGCTCAGAGGGAGCTGCTGCAGCGTCCGGCCACCGGGGAGACAGGGCCCCTGACCAGCTCGGCCCGACCACCACTGAGAGTCCTCCAGAAGATGACGGCAGAGGACGAAGCAGAGGCTTACCTCGACATCCTCAAGGGCACAGCAGTGGTGTGTGGGTGGCCGGAGGAGGAGTGGGCTGTGCCCTTGCTGCACCTGCTTTCTGGGGGTTCAATGGCTTCAGCCGAGGTTATGCGCTGGCAGAGGACGTGGTTGAGCAGGTGACCCTGGAGCAGTTTGTAGCGGGACCGCCAAACTCCACGGCGAACTGGGTCCAGTGCCACCGACCCGCAAGCCTGGAGGCAGCCATCGTCGTGGCGGAGGTCCACCTCTCCCTTCCCCGGCGGAGCGTGAAGGAGGAGTCCCGGCCGCCCGCGAACCCAGCAGCCAAATCCGTCCCGGCGCCGAGGAAAAGATTTGCTTCAGCGGCATTGCCTGCGCACGTACACACACACAAACACCTACATCTGAGTCAGCCCAACAGAGGTTCTCCTCTAACTCCCCCCTCTCTCCCCAGGGTCCAGTCTCTGCATCTGGTCGTCCGGCACCACCGGGGGCTCATCAATCGCCTGGGCAGGACTGCTGGCAATGCGGGCTGCCTGACCAGTTCCAACGTGTTGGGATCTCATATCTACCGGTCATGACAAATGGCAGACTTAGAACAATGAGGGAGCCAAGGCATGCGGCCTGTTATCACACAAGGGTGAATAAAACATCAATAGTGGTACAGGATGACCGAACCCGGGACCAACATATGCTGCCTGTTCCCACACAAGGGGGGTGATACATCAGTAGTGGTGCAGGATGACCGACCCCGAGAACCAAGACACGCTGCCTGTTATCATACAGGTGTGAATGAAAAATCAACACTGGTGAAACTTGACTAGCCTTTAATCAATATTAACGTATTGTCTGGTATCCTATGAGGTAAAGAACAGGCAAATGGCCCCGTCGGTTCTGAACGCATTGAAACCCTGTGATGAGCATTCAACCACTAGTAAGAGGCTTATGTCTGGGCAGAGAATAGATGAGTGTTAACTGCTATCTGTGTTTCTCTAAACATTCATGTAAATCAGTGTGTCGAGCCACCGTGCTTGTTTAATGTGTGACATTCCCACTGTTGTTAGAATACGCCCGGCCTTTAGTTGGAAGCCCAAGAACAGCCCGGAGAAATCTGGAGAAATCTTCAGCTCACAACCGCATGGTTTATTATGTTCACATGGAAAGTAAAGCAGTGCTGGGCCCAGCGCTGGGCACAGAGTGTCAGAGTCCCTGCAGGATCTACGTCAGATTGTGCCCCGATGTCCGGGAATGGTTCACTTTTATCCTCTTTGGGCTAGGCCTGCCCCGTACAGAGGTTGGACTTTCACGCAACCAAATGTAATTGGCCAGTTACCAGTGGTGTGGACAGGAATCTTGGAATGTATGTGTGTGTGTGTGTTGTTTTGGCTATAGACATATCTGACAAGCTAGAGAAAGCCAGTTCTGACGGGTTATTCTATCTTACAGTTCTTAGACCATTCAAGGATATACAGTGTGTCATATGAGCTGAGGTTCAGTGGAAAATACAGAATAGGTATACATGATGTCTCAGAACAAAGCCAAGTATAACACTGTATTGAAACGTGTTCACTGGCGTGTTCCCAAACCGTGGGTAACCCAGTGTTTAAGTTTGCCGCCACACAGACTCAGTGACTTGTGCATTGTGCCGTTCAAAACGAATGCCAGATTAAGCGGACAACAGTCCCTTTCTCTCGTGTTGTGGCATCAAGAAGTCTGTCACTGAAATCTTTGAGGTTTAAACTGTGTGAACTTGTGATTTTGTTTTGTCATTTTATTATCATTCTTTTTTTCCTTTTGTGCATGCGCCCCATATTTTACATATACATATACATATTTTACACACGCACACCTACATTCAAACACAGGTGGATAATCGTGAGGATTCGTGCAGATAGATAACTGGATAGAGCTGTACAGTATCCTATCCCCAATCTCTTTCAGAACGCTGTTTATACAATTTTTCCCTTTTGGTCCCCCTCTCAGACCTCGGTTGAGACACGCTCCATCACCCCAAGTGACTCCACCCATTGTTCTGTGAAGAACATGGTTAATCCCTCCTACCTAATTTAACCGTCACACACTGACAATCCTACCCACACACCCACATACACCTACACACATACATACATACACACACACACACACATAAACACACACACACATATACACACACATAAACACACACACACATATACATACACACACACACACATAAACACACACACTCACATAAACACAAACACCTAGCAACATAGACATACCTACACACCGAGACATACAAACAACACTGAACTCATACTGGTTAGTGATAGCTAGTGCCGGACTTGCTACTTCAAAAACCTCCTGAGCGCTTACACCTTTAAGGTGTGTTATAATAATTTGAGACTGTAATTACAATTTATGGATCAGTCCCTGTAAACAGGGTGGTGCCCCGTATTATATTAATAATTGGATGAAAATTTATTAATAATCATAAAATAATTTAAGTATTCATTTCCATAATTATTAATTAGCTGATCATAAATTCACCCTACCGTGTACAACAGAAGCAAGAGTCCTTTAATGGACGTCAGACTGCTGGTCCGGGTTGTGGGACCGCCAGAGTCTTTCCCCGGTCCGGAGGGAACACACCAGATACCGGTATGTATTTAGGCCCACCAGGCTTTGTTGGACATGCGATGTAATCAGGCGATGATTCATCAGCGCTTGATTTGAACCAGGGCATTGGTAGAAGCATCGTGTGTGAAGGTGAGGTATGTGCATGGGGATATTCACCAGTACCCGGAAGTGACTTTGGAAATTCTTGGGATAAAAGCATAGACTTAAGGCTGGAGTTAGCACTGGCCTTATGCACCCCCTGTTATTGGGAACAAATTAGCCGGGGTTTGCTAAGCTAGCGGGGGCTATAGTGGTGCGTTCCCGTGCATTAGGTAAATGTGAGCTTTGTGCAGTGTTCAGCGGTAATTCGAACGAGGCTGATGAAAGCGAGGGGAGGGCGAGGACGCTGGGGGGCTCGTGATGAGTTCCCCTCCGCCCCCGCCCGTGTTTCGTATTCGTGTTCGTCCATGAAGATAGTCGCAATTGGGACAAATGGTTAAACCCTATGTTGTTTGCAGTGAGCGAGGTTCCCCAGGCCTCAACAGGTTTTTCCCCATTTGAACTGTTCGGCAAGAAGCCACGGGGTGTCTTGGATGTAGTTAAGGAAAACTGGGAGGGTCCAAGCACCAGGAAAAATGAAATTCAGTACGTTATGGACCTGCGAGCAAAACTCCATTCAGTGGGTCAGTTATCACATGAGAATTTGCTCTGGGCCAAGAAACTTCAGCAGCGCCTGTACAACATAGGGTCGAGCCTCGGACAATTTACACTGGGAGAAAAAGTATGAGTGGGGGATGTTGATTGATGAAAATCCTTTAAGCATGGAGGGAGGTGGCTTCTGAGATGAGGGATTAGGGATGAGTTGAGACCGGAGGTAGTCGTGAACAAAGTAACCCCAGTCTGTTTGGACAACCATCTCTCTCCTGGCCATAGAGCAGATGTCGCCTCATTGCAAAAGCAGTTTGCGGACGTGTTCTCCCCTCTGCCAGGGCGTACCACTCTCATACACCACCATATTGAAACACCCCCGGGCATGACAGTACGTTCAAGGCCCTTTTGGCTACCTGAACACAAGCGAAAAATTGTTCAGACAGAGCCTCAGGCTATGCTGGAGATGGGTGTGATAGAGGAATCCACCAGCGATTGGTGTTGTCAACACGGTTCTGCGTGGACTATCGCAGAGTTAACCAGATGTCTAATTTCGTCCAAATTTACCCAATGCCCCGGGTCGACGAATTCCTGGACCGGTTAGGCACAGCTCGCTTTGATACGACACTGGATTTAACTAAGGCCTATTGGCAGATTCCCCTGTCTCCAGGGTCTAAGGGAAAAATTGCCTTCTCCACTCTGTACGGTTTGTACCAATTTGGGAAGCTGACTTTCGGTTTGTTTGGGGCCCCAGCCACCTTCCAGTGGCTCATGGACTGGGTCCTGCGTCCCCATGCTGCATATGCTGCAGCCTATTTAGACGATGTAATCATCCACAGTGATATGTGGGAGCAGCATATGAGGCAGGTGGGAGCAGTGCTCCAGTCATTGAGGCAAAGCGGGGCTCACGGCCAACCAGGGGAAGTGTGCAATTGGGCGGAGGGAGGTACAGTATTTGGGGTACCACTTAGGCGGCGGGCGAGTATGGCCTAAGGTAGAAAAGACCATAACCATTGCCGGCTGCCCGGTGCCTAAGACCAAAAAAGAGGTCAGGAGGTTCATGGGCCTGGCCAGTTACTACTCGAGGTTCATTCCGTCCTTTTCTGAGGTGACCAGCCCCTTGACTGACCTGACTCGAAAGGGTGCCTCAGATCCGGTCCAGTGGACGGAGCAGTGTCAGCAGGCGTTTGAGAGGGTTAAGAAAGCCCTCTGTGGGAAGCCACTCCTGTTCTCACCTAACTTCTCTCTCCCCTTTATTTTGCAGACTGACGCCTCGAACAGCGGGGTGGGGGCCATGCTGTCCCAGGAGGTGGATGGGGTCGACTGCCCCGTACTTTACATTAGCCGAAAGCTGGCCCAGAGGGAGGTGAACTACAGTACAGTGGAGATAGAGTGCCTCGCCATTTGGACCACGCTCCGCTCCAGTGGCTCCACTACATGAAGGATGCCAGCGCCCGGATCACCCGTTGGTACGTGGCACTTCAGCCGTTTAACTGCAAGGTGATGGCAACCAGATGCTCGAGGCTGACTTTCTCTCTCGTTCAGCGGAGGGTGGGAGTAGGCTTGCGGCCGACGGGACCCCGGCCTGAGAGTGGCGGTGGGGATATGTGGCAGTGGGGGGTTAGAGCGCCAGCTGCAGGTGAGAGAGAGGAGTGGCAGCCGGCAGACCAGACAGCTGACCAGAATCAGGTAATCAATTCACTCCATATAAAAGCATTTTGGTAACCTGGTTCTGGTCTCTTGCAGTAGGCTGGGTCCTGGGAGGAAATGACGCATGCCCCTAAAAGCGTGTCAAGCATGGGTGGATATTAAGTTGAATAATGTTGAAGAATATTTAAGCTGTTTTTTTTCATGTGAGGACTGTGAAGAGCCTCTCGTTTTAAGTGAATGTGGACTGAACTTGTTAAAATAAAAAGACATTGCTGATTCACAAATCCCTCATCTCCCTCATTGAACCTCAACACGACCGTGTAATAATCATAAATACCCCGCAAAAAAAGGATGGTATTTCAGTTGACTTCCATAGCTTATAGTAAAATATGAGTTGTGTTGGGATCTGTGGTCACATGATAATTTGCAGTGACTGGAGAGGCAGGACTGTCTCCCCTGCATCATAAAAGGTCTTCTTTTTGATATTCTAAATTTGATTAGCCATAGCTGACCAAGACAAAATGGTGCCTCGTGTGAGGGTTTTATGCTAACAAAACAGTTGTCACATCAATAATTAACATTGAAATTGGGGAAACTTATTTAGTGTGAAAGATTCAAGAATATACAGGAATGTTTAAGTTTAAGCCAGTAAAATAAGTTAGAATATTAAATGTAAGAGCTTAAAACGTGCTCATTTGTGAGTGTGGTTTTGTGCTGGGTGTAATGTGTGAATTTCTGTGAGAGCTGAACTCGGATGCCAGAATAAATGTTGTGTTAAAAATACATGTTTGTTAATAAATGATCGGATATGCATAAATACTACCCCCCCTCGCCCTTTTTTTAGAGCAGCACATCACACATTTGTATCACTGGCTGAGGCGTCTTGCTGAGATACTCATTTCTCACTTCATTCATTTGCCATGTGAAGCCTTTGCTCGGAAGTGAGTCATTTCCTCCCGAGTCTGTGGTGAATAGATGAGCCGCATGACCCCACTACAGGATTAATTAACAATCATTATCCCATATCGGCTCTCTTTTGTGTTTGCTGTGCTTTTGTCCCCTCCTTTATTATCACAGCTATTGCTCCACCACTGGCCGCTTTTTGACGTGACTGTGGCGCATTGGAATGCTTGTGTAAACAAGGTCTTACAGAGTCTGTCTGACATTCTGACCAGATTCTTTTGGTTTTCTGGTCACATTTATTTCCTGAGAAGAAGAGGAAGAAGGGAAACAGCCGAGGAAGGAAGGAAATGTTCAATGCGTGACAGCAAGGGTGTCATTAGACCTCTTTCAGCGGGACATGAGCCCCAGAATGATTGTGCTGCAGCTAAAAAAAAAATGCTTATTCAAGGAAACAAAATACCACAAAAGAAAGTTTTTAATTAATATTTATTCATCACAAAACATGCCCTATGCCGGTTTTTCATGAACTGGAATTGTATATGTGACTGTCGTGGACATTTAAATTCAGGCGTGCTGACACATTGTTTTCAGCAGAACCTTTCTGAGGAGTGAGGAAAGATACAGGATACCTGTGTAATCAGTAGGCAACCTTGGCCTTTTTTTCTGTGTTCATCGTAACTCAGACTGGGGTCATTTTACATTCAAGTTCAAATGAGGTTTTACATATTTGGTTGTTATTATTGATTTGATTTCCCCCTACCCAATTGACTTATTTGAATAAAGTGCTATTTTGGGATTTTATTTCCTCAGTTGACTCATTTTATACTTGGGATATAGATTATTATATATTATATATATATTCTTTGTGTGCCAAAGCTACAGTTTTACTGTGTCTGATTACATGGTAGATGCACTGAAAAAAAAAAAACACAAAATACACATACACTGTAAACCTTATAGATTCACAGAATATATTGATGGCCCTTTTGATTTTAACACATTTTAATAGTTTTGGTTAATAAAGCCATGCTGGGGGCATCACTTTAGGAGTCATCCTGCTGCTTTTGTCAGCAGTCAAATTGGGGAACCGGCTCTGTTGGCAGCCATGTAAGCCCACATCATGGCATTGCCACCACCATGCAACCGAAGCGCCCCCGATCCAGGTCTCGCAAGTGAAGAGCCCGTATCTTGCGTCGCAGCGCATTAAATAGTGGTGTTTACATTAACGTACATATGGCTTAAAAATATCTAATATTTCCAACATTCTGGTTAAGGATGAGTGAGGCACCTATGGATTCTATGGCAACCACTGGCACAAATGAGCCAATTAGGCAAATAAAGTACAGAAAAATTGTCATGAAACAGGTTAAATAAACACTGCCATTTCACCATTTTACCCAACAGCTAGAAGTCCGCGAATCCTGCTGCATTTGCAGCCCTTCATATGCTTATATGCCAATATGGCTTTACGTGCTACACAGCAACAAAACCCTGAGCATCATTGGGCAACACAATATCCTGCTGAGAAATGTGGGAGGGATTACAGCTGCTGTGGGTTTATTTTGGGTTCACTCGATCAAGTCCGATTACACAGAGGCTTTCAGGAGACTGTCATGGAGCAGACTGAAGACACTATACACTCTCTCCGCTGCTGCTCCTCCCGGATAGAAAAAGGTTGAGACCATCAGGCCAGTGCTGAGGGCTACACTGACGGGGTCAGACAAAAGGGAATCCTACTGCTCCCGAGCTCTCCTCTCCATGGGAAGCCTTTGACATCTCCTGACAGCTTTACTGCAGGGGAGAGCTCCTTCCATCATGTTTTGTGGACTGGGAGCTGTCCTCCTCTAATTGAAAATAGCTGGAATGGAGACTCTCACTTTGACTCCCTCTTCATGAATAACACATCAATAGCTTTATGAATAACTAATCAATGGCTCCGAATCAAAAATCAGACATGCATGCATCCATAACTTAGTCAGTGGAAACCACTCCAGACACTTGTAGTTTGGTTGGTCAAGGTAATCCCATTCCAGACACTTTGGATTCCAAAGGAGATCATTAGGCTTTGAATGTTGCTTTGTCATCCCAAGAGCAGATGGTGAGCCTCCATTTGCATGTGCAGAGCAGAGAAAGGTCAACAGGATGTTCAGTCACGCAAACACGTTCAGGAAAGCGGTGGGTGTTTCTTAAGTGGAAACAGTTTCTCATCCTATCAAATCTCCTTCAGCAAACATCCCCACTGCACACAGACACACAGACTGATAGGTTCGTGTGGAACTAATAGTTGTATTGTGAATTTGTCATGAATATTAAGTTGCTGTCACAAATCTGAAGACCCATGCCATGAATTTGGTTTCAAGGAAGGATTTCATAACCAAAAGGATGAGTTTAATATTTCAGATGCTCATATATATATGGATGGGTTTACATAATGCTATTTGCTCATTGACAGGACAGTGGTAGTAAGAAAGTCATTTTTTATACACAGCAGGAAAACCTCACGTTACCCCACAGTTGGAGCAAATACATCTCCCCACTAGAGATTTCATACAGTAGCCTGTAAATATATGGTTATAAGCTACTGACAGATTGTGAAGTTAATGGCTGGGTATACAGCCACAGGCAAAAAGCGGATGTTAGTGTTCTATTGAGGTCGCTTTATTCAGGTTGGGATGTGTGCATTTGTAAAAATATATACATAATACTCACTCCATGGTGTGGCCAGATTGTTGTCACAAATCACAGGAAAAAGAACCCAGATGCACGATTCAGTTGTGGAAGCGAAAAACAGTCAAGTCTTTACTGAGCGAGGAATAGTTCAACAGAAAGATACAAGAATAAGTCCTGGCAAACACGGCAGACAGGGGTTAGGCGAGATCAGTAACCGTTAAACAGGCAGGAGTCGAAAAACAGGCAAGGATCAGGCTATGGTAATTCAGAAACGCTGGAAAGCTACGGCAAACAAGCACAAAGACAACCTGGCAAAGAACTGGTGGAAGTGAACTGGTTTTAAGCGGGGGAGCTGATTAGGGAAGTGGGAACAGGTGAGTGGAGATCATGAGCAGGTGTGTGGAATCAACTGATGGCAGGGCAGGTGTGAGAGAGTGACAGGGTCTGAAATGACAACAGAATTAGTAGTGACAAATAATAAATGTGACAGATGACATTGATTCAGATAATTCCCAGTAAAGTAGCCAACTAAGACTACTTTACTAAACACTTTAGGCAGTCCAACAGATTAAAGATAGAAATATGTTAAAATGTACTACTTGTGTAATGAGTTTTGTACTACCACAGCATACATTGTTTGTGGATTTCACAGGTTTTGTAAATGTTAAGATTTATTACATTCAACAACAGGAGAAAGACAGACAATACATTTCATGCTGAAACTATAACGGTAACATTTCGCCTGTTTTCCTCACTCATATTTCATTATAATATTTCAGGGTTAAGATTTCATGTGACACATACACATATCTGACTGAACTTACAATAACATATTGAGAATGTATTAATAGAAATAAGTCACTGCCACATAACTACTAAATGACCAGAACATTGAAGAAGCACTGAGAGAGCATCAGCACAGGCGGCTGCAGTCACAATTACTAGTTTACATGGCAACATGGCATCTTAACCTTCTCCGATCACCTGAGGTGAATGTCGCTGAGGTTAAGAGTGAACAACAGGTGAACCAATGAGTGAGAAGCAATCCAGTATGGACGGATCTCTATTTCATTGTTTCACCAGAATGCTTTTCAATAGCTTTAAATAGGGGAAATAACTCGCTTCAGTAACATGCTCATGAAGCTACAGCACCACCGTGTGGTTTGACATCTGCCGTTTGCTCCGACTGAAGGTCTGTGAGAGACACCCACACACCCATGAACACATGCTGTGAACATTTGAAGAACAATTAGGCTTTTTATACACAGGCAATATGTCACGTCAACTTTAAGAGTGACAGCCCATTCAAAGTATTAGGAATTGAAAGTCTCCATAAAGTGAGAATAAACGGAGCTCTGATGAGTGCTGTTGTGACAGCCACTGCTGCCATTTGCTGATTGATGCATGAAACCTAAAGACCATTATATAATTCTTCAACAAGTCAACAAGACAATAAATACGTTACCATAAAAATGAGGTATGAAGTGGACTAAACTCAGTCTCAGTGAAATAAAAAGCTGCATTCACTCCAGTAAAACTTTTTTTTTTTTATTTTTTATAAATCAGACTTGATAACATTGGTGACATTCAAACTCTTGACCTGCTTATTTCTGATGACTGATGAGAAAATAATAATTTAACACCAATTTAGTATAAAGACAGGATATGGTTTATTTTAAGGGATTTTAAATAGTGAACAGCTTCCCATTGGAAAGGTGTATTTTGTATGTATGTTAACCGACCGCTCCAGGAAATGACTGCATTTGAGCAACCGTGTTATTGGCCCTTCAGTCCCAATACCTTGTGTTGTGATTGACTTAATGGCTCGCACTGAAAGTCCTGCCCCAATGTACAATGACTCCCTTCCCAGAGGAAGAAACATTTTGGTGTTAATCTGAGCTCTTTGGCAATGACTGCCAACAAGGGATATTTCACACATAGCTGCCTGATTCATGGCAATGTCATATATTGTCATTTCATAAGAAACACAAAGAAGCAGTGCTCTTCAGGAGCAGTAACTCATGACATGATAAGTATCACATAACAACAGATACAACCTCGCACTGGCTGTATGAATTTGCATACAATATGTACAGAAAATATAGTGTCATAAGCATGAGCTGAACCATTTTAAAGTAATATATTTAAAGTGATTTCTTTCTTTGTCATCAATTTTTTTGCCTGTAACAGCAGTGATATAGGTGTGATCAAGCAGCAAACGGCAAAGGAAAACACTGATCTGGAGTCCAAACTCCAACTAAACTCATAAGTTTCACAAACTTTAGTTGAACTGCCTTGTCCACTTCCAGTTCCAGACTGTGCTGGCGCACTGGAGCAAACACTGACACTGTGGAGGTTTCAGTGGACTCAATTCTAACATTACACGTGGAGAAGCTGTGCAAAAAAAATGCTCAGAACCAATCCTGCCTAGATAAATAAAGGTAAAGAGAAATAATGCTGTCTCAATGTCAGTTGATTTCCCCAACTGCTTTCAGACATGGTCAAAGAGTCTCACTAACACTGTTGTTATGAGTGACGCGTTGGTGTTTAGTCCAGGGGAACATCGGACAAGCTGGGTACCATTATGGCTGTGGCCTGTTTGGACTCCCTCATCTTGTCCAGACCAAAGAGGAGGTCCAGCTGGGTGACTGGTCGCAACTGCTCCTCATCCACAGGTCTGGAGAAAAGAAGATCAAAGTCTTGAGGTCATTGTCAGAGGTATACAAACTAGTAGCTATTCCATACTACATGTTACACTGTAGTATCATTTCAATGTTATATAAGAAATAAATCAGACTGTGCTTCAAAATGATATAATACATGAGCTGAAGACATCAATCAAACTACCAGCATCTAAAACCTGATCATGGATAGTTTTCACCCTGAACACCTTGAGGGTGAGGGAGAACGACATAGACAAGTTTCCATGTCACATGACATAAGCCAAATGTTCAATTTTAAGTCAAGTGCGCAAAGCAGCCTGTTGATATTCTGGTGGGCAACAATTGTGGTGAGATGTTGCCAAAGTAAGTTCCGGTGAGTGAACGGCCATGTTTGATACGGAACACTACCGACTTTGACTTTTCGTACAGTACAGACATTTTGTCACTTTTTTGTTGGGGCGCGATTCCCGCGAGCACGGTGCGATCTGTCGGTTAGAGCCGGGGGGGGGGGGGGGCAGATCAAACAGCAGAATGGGCCGCAGATGGTAGTATGGACACCCCTGACTTAGATACTTTGGATAATGTATTCCTTTATTTGATTTTGATATAGAAATAGGGAATATGGGGTCAGATATAGGTTGTGTTGGTATGCAACCTAATCACTCGGCTGTTAGGTCACCTTTCATTTTCTTTATATACAGTATATATCTGTAGGTTTTCATTTTATATAGCCTCAGTGCTGGTGTTATATTCCTATATGTTTCTTCCTAATCTTGACAAGTTGACAAAGTCAGTCTGGTATACATGTATCTCGTATAAATTCAACCTGCTGAAAGTTTCCTTCTCTTTTTAGCTTTCAGTATATACGATATGAATCATGATATTGATTGCAACTGGACCCAACGGCCAAGAGATCTGGGTGGGTGTTTCAGCATGAGTCATACCTCTCTTCTTCCTCGCATTCCTTTAGCTGCTGAGCAATCTGCCTCATCTGTTCCTTGCGGACATAATCCCGCACTCTGTACATGGCTGCGTCACGGCAGAGCTCCCGCAGGTCGCTGCCAGAGTAGCCCTCTGTCTTCTCAGCAATCTCCCTCAGGTTAATGGCATTGCTCAACTGAACAGAAAGAGCAGGACAGCGATATGGGACAAGTGCATACAATTCAACCTTTAGCTATTTTTGTCCATATTTCTTTGTCAGATTTTCACAGTGTGTAATATGATCTTTGAGAATGACATAAGGAGGCTGAAAATAGAATAATTAGCACTGCAGCAGTTAACATTTTACATCTTACATTTTCTCCTGCTAAAATCAGCCTCAGGATGTCCTGCCTTTGTCTTGTGCTCTGCAAGACAAGATAGTGGTTCATATTATGAAAAAATGTAATGAACGTGCAGCCTTTAAATACGAAGATGCATAATACACTTATCACCGTTTTATAGACATAAGACAATTTCACTCAGTGCCATTTCAACATCCAGAACATAATATACATTAACATGTATTTATTTAACACTTGAATGGCACAGAGTTTAGAACTTAGACTTAATATTGTTCTCCTATTAAGCATCAACAGCACACTGTCTATTTCACAGAATATGGGACTTTTCAAAGTACTGAAAAGTCCCAAAATCCCATGCTTTTTGTGTTTTGCCGAGCAGCCATTGGACAATCGATTCAGTTCAGCGTGATAAAGCCTTTCCCTTAGCTTGATGTCTAATGTATAAAAATCACCAGTAAAAGTTGTGGTAAAGGGGCCAGATTTAATTATCTGCATTAAAGATTTATGCATTGTGAAATTTTAATGGAAAGTGGTCTTAGCAACGTGGCAATAAACACTGTTCCCAAGTATTACATAATGTATGCATGTTTGTTTGTCCATTAAGTCTACTAAGGTGGAAACTCTGATGGTGTCTGTGTCTTACTGGTAGGCCAACATGAAAAGTGGCAGGCATCCTGCGAAGGATAGCTGGATCCACATCCTGTGGCCTGTTTGTAGCTCCCATCACCATCACCTACAATGGTACGGAAACCAATGTGAATACATTGTGCTATAGTAACAGGTTTTAGAAGACAAAAGAGTTCCAGTGTGAATGGGGAAAAAGCTTTAGTTTTGTCACCTGGGTGTTGAAGGAAGTGTCCATGCCATCCCAGAGGCTCATAAATTGGGCCTTCATCATGGCTGTGGCTTCATGGTCAAGGCTGGAGCGATTCCTTAGAAATGACTCTAACACACAAGAGAGAAAGCTCAAAGTCAGAGCATTGAGATATAGTTTACGCTAAGCGCATACAATCCATCCGAGATCAAAAGGTTTAAATTATTTGGGACTATATATTAGTTTAATAATGCCAAACATAGAGTGATGTAAGGCATGGCATTATTGTTGCTTGGCTTTTGTGCAGCCAATGAAAGTACTTTTAAGTCTGATTTCCATGATGGTATATAGTAGTTGTTGTCATTCAAATATAAACACACACAAGGGATACGCTGCTTTGAAAGAGTAAAGATGTTAAACATCTGGCATTTCTAGTAACATTTTCAGGTTATACAACTATTGACAAGCACCTTATATGTAATAAACTCACCAATCTCATCAATGAAGATGATACAGGGGTGGATTTTGACAGCCAAAGAGAACACTGCAGCAGTCAGCTTCTGTGATTCACCATACCACATGTCTGTCAGAGAAGAGGCCTGAAGGTTGATAAACTTACATCCTGAGGCTTTGGCTGTTGCCTTGGCGATCATGGTCTTTCCACATCCCGGAGGACCAAATAATAAGACGCCTTTAAGGACAAAATCAGACATTAGGGAACACTGACTTCATTTACATGGACAGTAACATTATGACATTCACACTATTAAGATATTTGCTTGAGTGAAACACTATAATAAAAACATGTAAACATTATTTTCTGATTCTCATGCTCCCAGTAAGATCATACTAAAAATAAGTAATTGAAATAAAACATGTATTTTGATTTGAGTTGCATTAAGTAGACATGTATGTCTTAGTCAGATTATAACATTAATAATAATGTCTCATTATAGTTTTTAGAACTGGAGGTAATGCAGACGTGAGTTATAATTAGACAATACTATACATCATAAAGGCAATACCATCTAAATCAGAAAAAGGCAATAAATCTCAACGTTGATAAAATGGAAGGAAAATATGAGCTAATAATTAAGTATCAAAGCAAATGGCCTGCATACTTTTATTACATTATTAATCGATTATAATTCCATTATAGGGATATTCTAGTTTTGCCAGTGTAATAAATGTGTAGAGGTACTTAAAATTCTGTTTTGGAATTGTCATTATGGGGTAGGAAATCAGGCTGTTGAGAAAAAACATGATCTCAACAGGAGGTGTCTGAAATTTCTTAACGCACTTTAGTGTTAACTATGCTGATGATATTTTCAGATCCTTTATGACTGATTTATTTTTATTTTTATTAATAAGTCCTACAATTAATTAATTCAGCCTTAATTAATCCTTCCATCCTGCAATGTATTGATACTATATTATATATCATTGTGTATCATATCAGATCTCATGTTGCGTGTGAAAATGTTTACAGATTAAATGCTTTTGTACCTTTAGGAGGCTGAAAGAGTTTTGATCCAGCTAAAAGATGTCTTTTCTGAAAGGGAAGGATGACAGTGTCTTGCAGTTCATTGATAACCTCGTTCAGGCCTGCTATATCTCTCCAGGACACCTGCAGAAGGACAGAGGACTGATATATTCAGTTGTCTGGGAGAGGCGGCAGGTTTAACACAGAACATGCATTCAGCCTCTATTGACTGGAAATAATCTCAGTGTCACAGACCGATGATTACAACCTTCATAGTTTGTGGATCGACCAGCTGAGATGCAATGTTCATTTCATACTCAGTCAGTTTCACCCCCTCGACGCCGATCCTCTTCATCAGCTGTTCTGCCTGAAGAGATAAGCCACATAACTCAGCTGAAGAAAGAAGTCACAAACAGATATTAGGGAAAAGTGAAGAAAGAGTGCTTCTCCAGTCTTTTTCTAGTATTTGCTTTTCTTAACTAGCAAATAGCACTCTCCCTTTACCAAATTTTTTTCCACAATCGCATGCTCTTGAAATGTCTTATGTACCCGTTTCTTGGCTTGGTTTTTCTGCTTGGAAGTAGGATCCATAGCGTCGACGACCCACTTGATGCTATAGTATGTGGCTGCACCAAAGATGGTCAACCTCACCAACATGCCCACAACCTCATTCCGGGACAACGGCCGAAAAAGGGCCTCTCTGGGAAGATCTTTAAACAGCATCTCGGCTGGATTATGTCAGACCATTTGCTGAATTAAGATATGGGAAGCAGAGGAATGAGTCAGACAACAGACATTGGTGGGTTGCTCTAATCAGTTCAAACCTTTAGTTTATAACACAAAGCACAGCTTGATAGATAAAACTACTGCTCAAACAGCTAAAACTGCTAAACGAATGTGATGATGTGCACTGCATTATTACTAATGCATAACTTCTGAATATTTGTTAGGTTAAACGTACAGAGCAGTTTCCCCATGAATAGCAACACTGTCTTACACTTGCATAATTGCGATTTAATACTATTTGAGCAGGTTATTTATTTACAAAACAAACATTAACAAATACCATAAGGGATTGAAGGCAAGTGCGTGATCCTTTTAATTTGCGAGTTAGCATCCCTGTGTACGCTAAAGCTAACACAACTGCTACTAGCAGGCAGTCACCGAAGGGTTTGGACATTTTAATAAGAACGTCAGGTTAAATTAATCATTTTGACTGTGCTCTAAATACTGGCAACCATAAACATAAAGTCCTCCATGAGAAGAAAAGACAAAATAGTCCAACTGACTTACAACAACGAGAAGCAGCGGCGTAAGCAAAACAGCACTGACGGTGCACCGCGTTAAGTCTGTCGGGTAGGAACAGACACTTTAGTTCCGCTCGTGGGCGCAGACACATGTTTCAGCCACAGGATGGCAGAGCATACACACAGTTACCCAAAACAAACATCAGCACTACGGACAGCAGCATCATGAAAACAACAGACACACAACACAGGCAGGGAATGTTAGACATCACTTTCATCATCGGACTCTTGGATTCATGTGGTTTATTTTGAGGGCTATTGGAGAGGTGGGTTAAATTACAGTATCACATCTACTTACATCAAATTGAGCCATTTTTTTTTTTACAAGCAAAGCAGATCTAATATATCATTAAAAGCTATTTTAAATGAAAAACTTGTGGAGCAGAGTTGTTAAGTTAGTTTGTAGTTTCTTTCTGCAGATGTCTGGATCTGTTGGTAAGACTGATTGGACACCAGACACTGAGGCATGTCCTGGGGTTGGCTAAATTAAACTGTAACCCGGTCTGAGAGCTGTCTGATAATGGATAATTCAGTCTTCCTCACTGCAGCCTCAAAGATAAGGCTGTAACAAATGGGCTTCTCCTACTAGCAATTGATCACACATGGGCACAAGGGATTGTTAATTGTCACAGATTGCGAGCTAAATAATATAAATAAATGTTTAAATTCTGCATGATTAACTGTATTTTGAACAATGCTAGAAAACTGGAATTGTTTATTTTTCCTCTCTTGATATACACTTGTGATAGTGTCTCGCCCCTTTGTAGCCTAATTAGATGACCAATTTGGAGTCCCTCCGAGCACAGTCCCAGCTTTAAAAGTCCAGCATAGGCCATTCTTGCTGTGGAAAATGGCACACAGGCGGCTATTGCACACACCTTTGGCTGGGAAAATGCTACATAAAAAGCTTTAATCCCCCTGTACTGCAGCAGCAAGTCCCAGGAGATAGCAGCCCGACAGGGCCATTTTGACGGGTGTAGGCATGAAAGCACAGGCTTGTGTATCTGCGAAGTGCAGCTGGGGCTCCGTATTCCCACAGTGCCTTGCACCTTGCCCAAACGACCACTCTCAAATGGGTGCAAACTAAAGAAAGAAAAATAACGCTTGCTGGCCATTTGATATACATTTTAAATGATATAAACACAAGTTTAAACATAGGCATAGCAGGATTTGAAACTGTATAGTGGAATAATGCCATCCTGAGAAGAAAAGGAAGTAACAGTGTTTGTGTGATGATCCGAGATTTTCTGTTGTTTTGTTCTGGTGTCCAAATGCATAGTCATTCAAGTGCATGTAAGTCAAAAACGCTGGCCCTTCTCGTGCTGATAAAGCCAATTTTAGAGGCTAGAGTCTGGCCTACTTTATATTGAACACTTGAAAAAAACGCTGAAGCTGCTTTTTGAAATAAAAATAATAATAGCAGAATTTACCTTTTGAAAATAAGATTTAAGATTATATTCATATATAAAAACAAATCACATTAGCCTACTTTTTCTTAAAAATAAACAAAGTGGGGAAAAGAAGACACAATTTAGAATTCACAAAATGGCGACAAGGACCGGGCTTATGGGAGCAGGTGATTAGATGAGCTGATTATTGCTTGTAAGAACAGCTGTGCAGGCCAACAGCAACAAGGAGTGGAACGGATTAAAAGAATAGTCTGTGTTGACAACAGGAAGCTAGGTGACTGCACCATAAAATATGCTTATGCTATCCTGAACATTTATGAGACATTTTCAGCATTAAGAGGTGCAATATGGTTTACTGAAATCTACTGGCATGTTCTTCCCCAGCAATTCAAAAATTGGCTTTCTTGGGGCAGAAGGACCCTGAGCCATGCCCGTGCCAGATTTTATTTGCCCAAGTTGGCACAAGCTATACCAGATAGCCAAGTTAAAACACATTACAGATGACTATCCTGCTGCAGACCTGATATGCCACTCCGTCCTTCACAGTCCAATGAGATCCCAGTGGCTCTTCTAAATCAGGACCGACTCAAGATGTTCAGCCAAGACATGTAGTTTTGTCTGAGAGTGGGTCCCAATGTGCTCAAATATGTAGTAGTGATGAGCTGGGCAACACCCCCTTTGCACATTCTTTAAAAGCTAAAAGGCTTTGCTTCCTCAGTCAAACATCATCCCTGTTAGTATACAATTAGGGGATTGCATCCGTGCAGGGATACACTCAAATTAGAGGGGGAGTGTGCTTTGATTGATCACTGTGCTGGCATTCATGGGGTTTGGGTGGCAGTGTGATGGAAGTGGCTATTTCCCTCGGTTATTGTGTTCATTATGTGGCACCTAATTTGGTAAGGAGGAGGAGGCGTGTTTTTTCCCTTCAAGGTTTGCTGATAGGGAGACCGACACAAGCATGGAAGTAGAAGGTAGAAGGAGGTTCATGTGCAGAGTTGGACATAGCTTGATGAACAATAAATTGCTAGATTGCTGAAAAGAGAAGTTATGCAACTGCCACAGAGCTGCCGACTTTGTCTAAATGTCATGTTAAGTAGGAATGTCACGACATGAGATATCACGATTATTGTCACTGGAAATATCATGGTTGTATAGCTTTCACGGTTATGACACTGTGTAAGGAAAAAGACGCAAGCAATTTTAACGGAAAGTCCACTCCTAGTTTTACTGTATTTTTGATAAATTCACTATCCTGCAAATCAAACCATGTAAGCCTGGCCTACTTTTTACTATCTGAAAAATCCTAAGATGCTTTTATGGCTAATATAATTATGGGATTACAGTTCCCTCTCGCCATTTACACAGTATTCCTCAATGCTTTAGATGGGTGGTATGTCTAATTGCCACAAAAAGCAAATTGGCGCACACACGCACCGCACATATACACACATTTCCAATTCCGACATCCCTTGTGTGAAGTGAATATTGTGGTGAGTTAGCAGTTAGTTTAATTTGTGATTAACATTGTGCTAGTTGCTAACCTTGACAGATATTTGTTTTGTGCCGGGATAAACTAATAACCTGATAACACGACTAATGGTATGCTTTGATTTTACATTTATCAATGCTGCGTACTATGTCATTATTAATACATGTGTTGTGTGTATAGGCTGTAAACTAAACTAAAATAAATGTATAGTTTTTAAGTTATTTGTGTTTAAGGATATTGTGTATTGGATTTGTATACTTCATTTAAAGTGGATTGTTATAATGGACCACTGAGTGACTACTACTACAAGTCAACATTTTGCGTGCACGCTGTTTTTTTTTGACGGAACTGAGCTGTTGCCATTATTCTTTCCTCCTTGTCTCCATTCCCATCATCACCGTTCTCCCTCCATTCACGAGATATGCACCATCATCATCCTTCCAATCATCTCCACTCACCAGGATCTACTTTCTTCATCTCCACTACACTTGGACAGTTACAGTTTCTGACAATGGTGGTGACTGTTTTCATATCCTCTTGGACATTGCTATTTTACATTTTTTTGATTTTATAATTTTTCTTTGTTGGGTATCGAAATATTGCGCTAATTTAGGTTGGCTTCTACAGTATATCCAAATGTACATATTTTTTGTCGTTCAAAGAAGTTGTGGTAATAGGTGACAATATTATATCATTACAGTTACCTTAAAATGTATCTATGTTATTGCCTAATACATAAAATATAGCTATTATCACAGTTGACATTGATCATTTATTTTGTGATGGTTTGAGATATTAGTTTCACCTGGCGCCACTGTGAGTGGCGGCCTGTTTTAGCAGCTGCCCTTTAGTTCTATTTTTTTTCTCTTTTTTCGACTTTTTTATTGTGCTTAATTTTTGCATAACTGATACTGAAATGTTTTTCTACATTTAGTAGTCTTTCATGGTATTTGACAAACTTGACTGTGTTTATTTTGTTTTGAGAAATGTGCCTCAAAAGCTTAATTCTGTGTTGATGAACATTCATCTTGTATCCCTTTTTCACTCAGAAGACGTATATGGAATTGTTGCTACTCTAAAGCCACTTGTCAATCATTTTTAAGATTTTAGAGGTTTAAGGAACGCAAGTGCCCTTTTCAACCACACCTGGGAAAGGTTCAGTGTTTGAGGTTACAACAACTTGGCTTTATGTGGTCTTTTTGATTTTTCGAGGCATTTAGTGCAAAGTACTGTTGTCGTTTTTGTTTAACTTTAAATGGAGAGATGCAATCAGTTTTCAGTAAAGATCATCCAGGTTTAACTTTACGTTCTAAAGCACTTCATTCAGGACACTATGCTGCCATTCAACAAAATCCTGCTTTGGTGTTCAAAAAAACAGTTCCATACTTCAGACAACTGCCAATTGATATAATGCATGACTCGCACAGTATGAGCTGAAGCTTGTGTTTTCAATACCTGACTTTATATCCAGAAGTTCATTGTCAATCTTTAGCTTCAATTATGGATTTACACAGAGAAAAAAACAGTCCAAGTGGGCTAAAACTGGATGATGATAGCAACAATCTTGCTCGCTTGGGTTGCGTGCAGCACAATGCTCCTGTGTGTTGTCGGGGAGGGGAGCAACCTTTTATACATAAACTGTTACATCCCCTATTGTAACCCATGGTATGACCTGCTATCTGAAACAAACATCTTATTTTTGTTAACCCTATGCTTTTTAAAATCTCTGTTTCCAGGATGAAATTTGATTCCCATTTTGTGTCACTCAATGCTGAACTGTTGTAGGTTTATGAATGGACTAAAGTGTGGTGTATCTGCCTTTTAATACACACTATTTTGTTCAATTTGTTGTCTTCACTTTTTGGTAAAGTGGGTTATGAGGTTTTGGCTGGGAGGGATGGATCTTCACAACATTCTACAGTCAAAGTGTTGATATTTGTTGCACCCTATAGTGTCTAGTCTGGTAGTGATGATTTTTTAACACTGACCTAGTGTAGAGTAATACTAATACTAGTGTTTGTTGGCCAGATTGATTTTCCAACTACTTTCAGTGTTGAATTAACTACAGGTCAGTGTTGAAAAATTAACACTTTAGAAAGTGTTAATTCAACACTGACAAGCTTGGACGCATATACACACTTTTCTGGTGTTAAATTCAACAGCGAGTCAACAACCGGGTTAATATTACACTGGAATTGTTGCGGTGTAGATCTCTCAATTGTTAACTAAGACAGATCTGGTGGTATTAGGTGTCATTGTCTGGGATTGCACATTAATCAATACATCAGTAACATTTTGATTGTATGCAAACCAGATGCGTTTTTATGGCAATTAGTATGGAAAATAAACCCTGACAAGTGAGACATGCAACCGTCCTATACTCCAAAGCAAATCTACAGTTTTCACTACAACAACTGCATAAGGAGCAACACAACAGTGCCTAAGTGCCTTAATATCGTCTTGAACGGTTAGAATGAGTCGATGCAGCACAGGAAGGACAACGTAATGCTCTTGTTCCTCCCTGACAGCACATGAAGCCCTTTGCCTTGTGTTTGGGTGCATGTGTGAGATGAGGTCTGAGATTGTTTGGGAGAACAATTCTCAGTTCACATCTGAGAGTGGTGGCTGATGCTCTGTTTCTCTGCTGCACTTTTACTGTCAGAGAAAAAAAAGTGTGATAGTTTACCAGCCAGACTTATCGACAAAATGCACTTGCTTTGACTTTTAGAAACAAGTTTATGAACGTGTCCTACTTACTGACCATATCTGAGTAACATTTGTTGTCTTAGGAACCTTGTTACCAGACAATATATTTCAAGTTCCTTTTTTGCTTACAGTGGTTGGGAGTACGTTACTTGTATTTAATATTTTTAAATCAGGGAGACAAATCATGAACACAGTGTATGAAGCACAGGAAAGAATAAACATAAAACAGCATGGCCTTGTGCACTGAAAAGTATCTGGGAAAGATTATTGAGCGTTCCCTTCTTATCCGATTTTCCAGGGTGAGCACAGGGGGTGAAAACACATTTAAGAATGCAACAAAAGCAGTACTGCAGCTATTTAAGTAAGCTATTGGGAACAGCATAGTAAACTTGAATAAATGATGCACTGTCTTTCAGAGAATGTGAATAGTGTGCCTGTTTCGCCTTCTCATCAATCAAGCATGGAAAGTAATCTAAAGGCTGTCAATATAGGATGGCAAATAACATTCAGAGGTCTTTGGTGAGTAGAAAGGGAGGGTATGTATGGGCACATAACAAGGTAGAGTAAAATTTCTGCAATTGGTGTCATACTTGTCTTGTTTCACTTCTTGAAAGGGAGATGGAAAAACAGTGAAGGGGACACTGCCATCCCTGGGGATGCAGATGTTGACAGTATGAAATCCTCTTGTTGAGCATCCATCATACTGATGGGGACACTAAAGAAAACACATGAGGCTAAAAGAAATCTCTCGTTATTTATTAACTACAAATATGTAATTCTCACAGCAGCTAAGTCCCTCGGTGGCCAGTGAAAGCCCAACTTGACAAAATAATTGATCATTTCTTCCTATTTTTGCTTAGTTTTTCCTTTAAATAAACAAGAGCACAAATCAGCTGACAAATCAAATCCACTGTGTGTGGTTTATTCATGTCAAGTTACATGATGTCTTCATATCAACATGTTTTCCCTTGAGGCTTATCGCAACCACCAGTATATGAATCTGTCTTTTTCTGCATTGTCACACTGTCATCTTTTACCATGGGCGAGAGTAGTCAGTGTTGCACAAAGGCGGGGCTGAGAAGCTGTGCCCATCTTGGAATTTAAAACCTCAGTCCTATATCTATGTTCTCATCCTTTTATTGCATTAGCCAGTTGTTAGTGTGCATTCTCTTGATGTTATTACACAGTTGAACAAAATCAGCTTTTAAAAGAATGATGTCGTCGCTGAGGTGAAAGTCTATTATTTACCTACCAACATAAATAAGCGACATTTCCTGGGTTTAAACTTTAAGCTATAAATAAGTTTTCAGCTTTAATTTTGCATAAATAATGGACTTAATTCCGACTCATTGCTACCTCGGTCTTGAAAAAGCGCTTGATATTAAAGTTTTTCCTTCTAGTGTTGATAGTTGAAAAAGCACAAGTAGCATGAGCTACCTTGTGGTCTCCTGAATTGAATGAATTCCATTAGCAGGTCATCCCCTTGTCTAATGATTGTCCAGAACCTTTGGTTGTTCCCAAAATGAAACGTTAACGTACATCCGACCACTAGTACTTGTTTTCAAACCTTTGTCTTCTGTGCTGTATCATGCCATTTCACCTTGTGCACTAACCCTGGACACAAGCAGTTTTTAAATGTCAAACTCAAAGTGTTAGTTTGTAAATGGTTACTCAAAATCGTCCAGTTCTCTTGTAATGATTTACATCCTTGTGAATGGGCATCTTACTCTGCCAAGTGTTTCACCTTCGCTGAAACAAATGTGTCAATGTTTGTTTGCTTTCTGCAATCTGTATGTTTCTGATCTCCGTTTAAATTGCAGGTTTACTACAAGTTATATGCACACAAATCATGCCATTTCGTACTGTTTTAATCCTACACTTAAATGGCGCTGCAAGAAAAAGACTAATACATTTGCGATATGACCGTATACGCCCTGTGGTATCTGTAATTATTTATTTATCCATATTGTTTTTCTATCTCTGTATGAAAGAAAGAATGACTAAAAAGCAACCCGATACTTGAGGTTGAGCAATTGCATTTTCCATAGCAGATACGGAAGAGAATCAATTTGAAGCAAGAGCACCCAGCGCCACAATTGTTTGTGTGTATCAAAGGCTACCCTTTCTGTCTCATGAGACAAACAAACCATAAATCACTACTGATAGGATAGTGTGGCCAGCACTTGCATCACCGCAGCTGCTACAAATACAGCGAGATTCCTTTTAGTGAGGTGAATGTGAAAGTAAAAGAAAGGTTTGGAATGAAAATCGAGAAAGTGTGGCTGTTCTGTATCTTTAAACATTATGAGATTATAAGGCAGATAAGGACAACGAAACCTACATTCGGCACAGATTGTCAGGCAGGACACAAATGCACGACTACTCCACAAGGGCATCGGTTTAGAAACCAAATAATCCAATCAGGTGCTAAAGTCAGCAGTCAGATCTAAAAAAAACAGGCAAGGGTCCAAAGCTGACTTGGAAACAATCACCAAAAAGACTGGAACGCTGAGCAGTAAAAAAAATAAAAACAGACAAACTGGCAACTCAACACTGGGGTTTAAATATAGCAGGAGATGACGAGGTAATTGGGAACAGGTGAGGCAATCACACACAGGCTGGAAGTGCAGTAGGCAGGTTGGGCATGAGACAGATCGCCGATTCAGTGAATGTATGCACTTTAAAATCACAATGAAAAGTTCATTTTTTTTTGCAGTTAAGGTTTATAAATTGAAAAAAATTATCCCAGCTGAAATAATGTACTTTTTATGTTTGTTACAACCAGCTTGTAAGCCACAAAAAAGAGGGAGACGTACACTTTTACTTTCCATCAGAGTCAGCAACAGAAATGCAGTCCAACTGTTGTGGAACACTTTGATTTTATTAGTAGTTTATCTTTGGCGAATTTTTCCTCTAAGAACATGGGAAACTAAAGTATGTTTTGGTGTTTAGATGGTGATGAACCTTCAATTGATAACATATATCAATGTTAACATTGATATATGTCAATATATACACATATATATATATATATATATATATATATATGTGTAAGTCTACAGGAAAGTGGATTAATTGCTGGTCATGAGAGAGGTAGCAAATACTTTATTTAACCGTATGATTGAATCTCACTTTAGTAGTTGCAGCTATCCGATGAGGTTATCGAGGAGTACGGTCAAGGCTTTCCTTCTGAGAACAACCTTGGACAGATTGCACATAAATGTACAAGACGACTCTTTGACATTTCTCTGGAAAGTCTGAAAACAGTTTGTTGGTTGGTTTTTAGTGCCGAGTTGATTGAATGTCCTTTTCGCCATACGTAAGGACTGGAATTGTTATGTATGTTTGTGCAAATGTCCCCTTTAAGAACTACAGCTATGGCATCAGTGCTGCCTACACTGTAAACCCAGAATTTCTTTGAATTGTTATTTTTTAGATATCACTAATAATCATTTCATGTTTTGTAAAAGAAAGGTCCCATTACTAGAATCACATTAGTTATTTGCATTAATCAACTCAAATATACAGTGCAATTATCATCTTAAGCAGCGATAACTCAGGATGTTAAGTTTCTGCAATGAAGGAGCGGGGCACATTCACATTTTTTTTCCCAAAGCTGTGGGATTTTGGCAACAAGTGGAAAGGCAAGTGTGTAAAGAAAATAATGGATAAAGATAGCTCTATGTAATAATTTTTATATTGTTTTACCTAAAAAAATGGGGCCGGTGGTAACAATTCACCTATCACTAACTGTTAATGTGTAATAGTTTAAACACTAGCTTAGTAATAGCATGCTAATGTTTCTGTCTATTCACTTTTTATGAAGTTACTTTGGGAAAGCGGTTTCTCAAAAAAAAAAAAGTATTGCACAAATTTGAACGATGAACGTGTACTTTCTGAGAAAATGCTTTTTAAAGACTGGTGCACCCTGCGGCTTGGGTATGTGTGAAAGATTCATTGCGATGGATGTGTGCTAATACGTGTATACACTGTAAACCCAGAATTTCTTTGAATTGTTATTTTTTAGATATCACTAATAATCATTTCATGTTTTGTAAAAGAAAGGTCCCATTACTAGAATCACATTAGTTATTTGCATTAATCAACTCAAATATACAGTGCAATTATCATCTTAAGCAGCGATAACTCAGGATGTTAAGTTTCTGCAATGAAGGAGCGGGGCACATTCACATTTTTTTTCCCAAAGCTGTGGGATTTTGGCAACAAGTGGAAAGGCAAGTGTGTAAAGAAAATAATGGATAAAGATAGCTCTATGTAATAATTTTTATATTGTTTTACCTAAAAAAATGGGGCCGGTGGTAACAATTCACCTATCACTAACTGTTAATGTGTCTAATAGTTTAAACACTAGCTTAGTAATAGCATGCTAATTTTTCTGTCGATTCACTTTTTATAAAGTTACTTTGGGAAAGCAGTTTCACAAACAAAAAAAAAAGTATTGCACATATTTGAACGATGAACGTGTACTTTCTGAGAAAATGTTTTTTAAAGACTGGTGCACCCTGAACAAGGCAATTAAAGGCTATATTTAGTTTAGCTAGATGACTTTAGGTTCACTTTGATAATATAGATAGATAGCTTAACCTTTGCACATTAAAATTGTAATTGTATAATAGAATTATGCCATGTTTCCTGATGCCTGACATATTTTGGTCATTTCATGGTGTATTACAGTCAATTAGTATTATTCGTTTTCCCTTTCTTTCATGGTTTTGCTGTGGAGTTATTGTTACTGCAAGTGAGATGGGGTGCTAAAAAGTTTTACTTATATTCATTTTTTTTCAGGTCCCTGGGAAGATGCAGTGGAAGTGCAAATATTGTGAGTTTGTATCCGAGAAAAGGGGTTACCTGTTAAAACACTACGGGTTAACGCATGGAAGCTATGCCCGAAAGAACACTTTCCCTTGCTTACACCAACAGTGTTTGTTCCCCTTTTAACTTTGAAGTGTCCAATCCATTAGGAACATTTAAAAAGAAACACAAAATGACTGCAGTGTATTGGGTGATTGCTAATGTGCCACCAAAATATGGGTCCACACTCCACTCCCAGGGTGTGAAATACTTTTGTTGCCTGCAATATTGCAAGTTTTTAGGAATGTTACCTGCAATTATGAAAACTGCCTGCAGGTATTGATGTTAATGTTTCTGCCCTACTACAACCTTCTTACTCTGGTGAAGCATTTATTATATTATCAAAAAGACAAACACAGCTTTGTCTTTAGAATGCACTTTTTACTTGAAACAAGTCTGTATACACAACAGTGGTTTATTGCTCAACCACCAATGCAAACTGCAACGGAAGTCTAACATGCTAGCGAAACAGATCTAGCTATGTACTTTATCTAAAACACGATGATGATTCCCCAACTTTAAGATGACAAACCATAAAAAGCTGTACTAACTTAACAATTGAATGTGAGCCCCACTTTACCTACAAACTCACAAGAGGTGAGGTGACATGTTTGGGGGGGCTCCGCGGCGGGCCAGACCAAACTGCACAGGGGGCCGCAGATGGCCAGGATCTGCAGATTCTGTGTGGCAACGAGGAGCGATATACAAGACAAGGAAGTAAGTTCAGGCACCTTAGAACCCTGCACGAAAGAAACTCACAACTGGCAGGTTCAGGAGGTGCAGTAGGATCCCATTTTGGCTAAACTGTATGGTGTGAAAAGAGGATGTGTATTGACTGACAGTCTGGAGCACTTTCATGTTGTTAGTGGTTACCCCCCTGACATCCTGCAACACCTCTTGGAAGGCGTTGTTCCTGTTGAGTTATTGCTCTGCATTTCAGAGCTGATTTCTAAGAAATACTTCACATTAGAAACACTGAACCATGCTGTCAAATATTTTCCATATACCTTTAATATGGCTGCTCAACCATAGGGACCATAGGTGGAAATGGTCAAGAGAACTGGGCTTGCTCGCACTTGTACTGGTCATAAAGTACCAGAGGGAGACAATGCATGGAACACTCTGATGCTTCTTAAAGACATTGTTGAGTTGGCTGTAGCAACAAGGCACACTGAGGAGTTAATACATGTCCTTGACTGCAAAGTATCAGAACACTGAAATCTTCTACCAACTACATTCCTTGATTACAAATTTCACAAGTGAATAGGTTTTCCCTCATGGGAAATGATTTTCAACTGAGGTTTTTCCGTTAGGGTAGGGCCTGTCGATATATTTTTTTGTCAACGCAGCCAACCCATGCATGTCAGGGTTGCAAACTTTGGGTACCCGGCTGTAGTGAGTGATTTTGATACTGTAGCATGCTACGAACTGTGTGTAGGCGGGGATTTCCCAACATGCCTTGGGGAGAAGCTAATTTGGATTCATGATTTGTGGGAATTATTATTTTGGTATGCAATTTCATTTTTACGTTAATATTAATGATTGTCATTTAATGAGAAATGTCCCTATTGGGCTCTCATGATTTATGAAGGACTCTGATGATGATGATACATTCCGCCATATCGACATTGGGATCCTCCTGGTTGAACATGAAGGTGCAGTACCCTCAAACTCCCTGCATCTCTATCAAACCTCGTTGAAACTTTCATTGAGGGTGAAGTCATGATGAACAACATTCAAGACCTGCAAAAGCTATGTGCACTCTCTCTGAACTTGCATATGCACTGCATCTCAACTATCCATGTCTAGGAACCTTACATTCCAGTTCAACAGGTACCTTGTCGATTTGGGCTGCAGTGAACCAAAACCACGGTTACAATCATGTCAGTGTACCGTTGGGGTGACTACTGGGCCGTATGAGTTGTTGCCAAAGGAGGCAATTCACAGACACACTCAAAATATGTAATGTGCTGCCTTATAAAACATGTTTAGGCTGCCTTCTTTTGTTTCTATCTGGCTGAGTTAATGTTAACCTCCCAGTTTGAATTGTTATGAGCACTTCTATATTTGACCTTGTTGCCTCACTGTTGAGTTGAAGGCGACAGAAACCATTTTTTGAACTGTACGTGCATCTAAAAGAAGAGATGGGCAAAGATTGCTCGCTGCTGAATAACAAGTCACAAGAAACACACAGGACTGGTTAGTGCTGTTCTGAAGTTGATCTTCTGACTGTTGGAGGCAGGCTAGCCAATCCTTTTGACCACCAGTAATTAGTGACTTTGACTGTCTCTTCTTTTAGATGCATGCGCAGTTAAGGAATGATTTCTGTTGCCTTGTCTTCAACTCTAGTCTGGCAACAGGCTAAAAAATAATAGAAATCTAGTATTCATTTAAGGTGAAGATTATTGTTAAATAATTATTGCTTACCACAGACTTGATAACAAAAATATGTCTGAAATGTTCTGCTGACAATAAAATATATTTAACATTTAAATGTTTAAATCTGTTAAATCTGTTTAATGTTTTCCCTTTTATATAAATACATTTTGTATTTAATACAATTTCAAAAATATAATTCAAAGGAAAGGACATAACTTATATCAACAAATGATTTATATTCACTTTAAATAATGTTATTTTGGTTATTTGTTATATACGTTTATGCAAGTTGAACTTAAAACAATCATTTTATACAACAAAAAAAACAGAAAATAAATTATTTCATTTAACTAATAACTTGTAATTAAGACTACTAATGCAACCTTATTCATGTCTGTGTTAATACAACCAAACATTATTCAGCTAGTGTAAAACTAGAATGGGTTAAGGCAACGAGTTTCCAAGCGAAATTCTAGAAAAGTCAACGAATTTGGGGTTAGAGTGTATTTGCACAATATTTCAATTTCGGCAGATAAAAGGAGGCTAATTTGTATTCAGAGATGTGTAAAGAGAGAGAGAGAAGTCCCTGGCAGGACCACTACTTACAAATCAATACCGTGTCAATGTCATAAATGTCCACAATACACAAGTTGCACACACCAAAACACACCACCCTCGTCTGTCCATATCCTCAAAAAGGAAAACAAAATATAAAATTAATATTTGAATAAATATTTTAAATTCATGTCTTAGTTGAAACACATCTGTTGAGAAGTGTACTCTTAAGTTTTCATTTGCATTTCCTCCTCAGCCAATGTCTGATTGGCATTTAAACAAAGCCTTAAGTATTCTGGAGGGATTGAGATTTGCGTTGCTATTTTCTTCCTTACTCCTCTTGCATATTTGAATTAATAATCATTGTCACCAGCATGATCACATTACATTACATTACATTTCCTATTGGTTAAAACTATAGATGTGCGGTGTCCATGACATCTCCTGGTTGGTGCTGTGGTGTGTCTATACAGTTCGGGGCAAACAATTCAATGGTCTGTTTAACATGAGTTGCAGTTTTTCAGTTACAGTTACGTTCCTTTGAATTACAGGCTAATTGCATTTCTTTCATTCCAAACTAAGGTGGTGTGGGGGGTGCTTTTGCATGTGTTAAGCTCTAGACCAAGGTTGGGGTAGAGCCATTACCTGTGCATAGTTCTAATTCTCGGGTGGCAGGGTGGATTTACATGTCCATGCCTCTAGACGTCTGGTTTGAGTGGTGGAATAAACATGACTATCTGTGTGGTTACATGGTTGCCTCAGTCTTTCCATGAGGGGGGTGCATATGGCTTAAACATACCTAACAACTGTAATGCACAGATCCCTTTATCATACACAAACTGTTCAAATAAAGTACAAGCCTCTAGTAGTACCTATACAATTAACTGTGATAATATTTGTGTTTATAAAATACCTAAATTTAACACAAATAACAGAGGTGGAGGCTTAAGACACCATCTTTCAGCCACCTACAATGCTGTCCTTCACTCTCTCCCAAGGAAGGTAAACAAGAACAACAACCCAACAAAACTCTCAGGTGAAACTAACAACCCCTCATTTACACCCAGACTCAGGCGAAACCCATAACCTGAATCTGGGCCAAATGGCCAACGACCTGCAAGTTTAACACAATGGTCCTCTAATTGGGTACTCATCCTCTGATTAGCTATTCATCTCACAGAGGATAAATAGCAGAACTTTTCCAGCAGCTAGTTAGAACTAAAGAAGCCTCTCGGATGGAAACGTCTTCAGGAAATCTTCAACCAGTCCAGTTGCCTACTTTGAATCGCATTTGATATAACCATGACCTTGGTGACTGAGAACCTTAAGCAGGAGAATGAATGTTACAAGGTTGTAAAACAACCTAAAAGATAAGCTGGCTTACAGAGAAGTTGCTATATTTAAAACAAATCAATACTAAGTACAATCAGTCAAGACAACAATATGACTGAATATGACATGGAAAAATGTGTTTCAATTGTCCCACAATACATTGTGATGTCATGAGGGGTTGTGTCATTGACAGTGTGTACATTCCCTCACACTGGCTACAAATAGGACTAGAAAAATATTATGGCCCCTGATAAAAGGCTACACAACCCATAATGCTCAGACCCAGACCATCGGGAGAGTGATTGCTACCCAGCTGATGCAGATGAGCTGATTGCCCTTGGCAGAGAGCCAAAAGGGTGGAAGAAGACAGTGTGAGCAGGGAAAAGACTGGGCATGAGGGGGAAGAAGCAGAAAAGAAAGTCATTTAGTGCGATACGTGTAAATAAACCTATGATATTGTTGGAAGTTGGGTTTGCAATACAAGAGGCAGGTATTTATCTCTTCAACAGAATCTATTGCTGAGAACAGGAATCATCAGATACACAGCAGACAAAGTGCACAAGGCATTCCTTCTGTTGACAAGCTTTATGGAGATACTGTTTTCATTTTCCAGAGTGACTTGGCACCTGCCCACACCGCTAAAAGAAACAAAACCTGGTTTTACGGCCATGGTATTCCTGTGCTTTTTATGTTGTAATGTCCAGAGGAAGAAGAGAAACAACAGACACAACAGCTCAGACCAGCTGAAGTCTGCTATCAAAGCAACCTAGCAACCATGACAACTCAGCAGTGCAAAAGACTTATGGCTTCAATGCCAAAACCTCATTAATGCAAACATGCAAAAGGAGCCCCGGCCAAGTATTTAGTGCATACACATGAACAAACTTTTTAGTAGGCCAACATTTCGATCATCATTTTTCTGAGAACCTGTATTTTGTGTTTCATTAGCTGTGTGCCATAATCACCAAAATTAAAAGAAAAAAAGGGTGGAAATATTTGACTCTGTGTGTAATTAATCTATATAATGTACAAGTTTCACTTTTTGAATTGAATTCCAGAAATATTCCCCAATATTCATATTTATTGAGATGCACCTTTACCATCTTTCATTGCATAATAGACAAACTATATAATTATTTTTCCAATATGTTGTTGGCGATAACAGTTTGATTTATTGACATTCAGTGTAACTTAACGGAGTGGTTGAAATGTTGGGCTGTTTGGTTTCATTGTGAGAGTTCAAACAAGTTGGCAAAAATAATAATAATAGTCAATAATAATAATAATTTACCGAATGGAAGAGAATGCGTCACTTTTTTGATAGACAGATCTAGTGGCGAGTGAGTGAGGGGAGTGTTCCCGGCAGTCATGAAGTCTGTGTCAGGACCCCGCACTTTAAATGTTCCTGACGCGGCGTCATTCGTCATTCAAAACAAGCACACCTCTTCTCACTTCAACCCACAGCAAGGAGGGCGGTCTGGTGAGACATCTCACTCATGCTACTCAGAGAACCGGGGTTACGAAAGTAACCTATAGTTCTCTTTCTTAGCATTCGTTCGATGTCTCACTATGGGATATGGAGACTCCCGTATTGCCAGACAAGCTTATCTTGACGACTGACTACCAGCTCTCCATTAAATCACTGAGGAACCCACGCCTAGGACAGCGTGGGCTAGGCTTGAGAATGTCACATCCAGCCTATAAAACCTTGTGAAAGTAAGGGGTGAAGACTAGCTAGCTGCAGTGCAGATATCTTGGATAGAAACCCCCTTAAACAGGGCCCAAGAGATTGCAAGAGCCCTGGTAGAATGTGCCCTTAATCCAACCGGGGCCTGGAGACCCGAGCTGGAGTGGGCCAGTGCAATGGCATCCACTATCCAGTGGGAAAGCCTTTGCTTGGTGATAGGCCTGCCCAAATGTGACTTCGCCCAGGACACAAACAACTGATCCCCTTTCCTGAAATCTCTTGTTCTGTCCACATAAGTGTGCAAGGCACGGACCGGGCACAGCATATGCATTTGCCGCTGCCCTTCAGAACCATGAGGAGGTGGCTCGAAGTCCACTGGAAGGCAGGGATTGACAACTTTAGGAACAAAAGCGGGATTAGGCTTTAAGGTCACGCCAAGGTTCCCTGGGGTGAACTGCATACAAGCTGGATGAACAGACAAAGCGTGCATATCGCCTACACGTTTGGCTGTTGTTAAAGCTAACAACAAAGCCACTTTGAGGGACAACACCTTTAAGTCTATTTTATCTAGAGGTTTGAAGGGATGACTGGTGAGGGTTTCCAGCACCACAGCCAGATCCCGAGAGGGAGAAATGGGCTTGGAGACGGCCAACACTCTCCGTACCCCCTTCATAAAGCGACAAACCAGGGGGTGCTGACCCAATGGTTTAGCATCAAAACCAACATGAGAGGCAGAAATAGCCGGCAAGTAAACTTTGACAGTAGAAAAGGTCCTCTTTTTATCGATCAATTCCTGCAGGAATGAGAGAACTGCAGCCGCTGAGCACTGAAAAGACATTTCTTGTGCCTCAGTTTACCAATCCTCAAACACTTTCCATTTATAGCCATAGAGAGTTCTTGTGGATGAAGCTCTGGCATTTTGGATTGTGTTAATAACCCCCGGTGGTAATGCAGCCTTACTTAAATTAAACCGCTCACGGGCCAAGCCCACAGGGCAAGTCGCTCGGGAGGAGGGTGAAATATCTGTCCGCGCGCCTGAGAGAGAAGATCCCTGCGCAGAGGAAGAGGCCACGGGTGACCGTGGAGGAGCTGCTTCACCTCCGCCAGCCAGTGCATGGACGGCCAGTGAGGGGCTACTAGAAGAAGTTACAGACGATTTTCCCGAATCCTGTGTAAGGTTGGGAGTATCAGAGCCAGGGGAGGGAATGCGTAAAGTGGAGCGTGTGGCCACTGGTGCGGGAAGGCATCGACCCCCAGCGGAGCACTCTGGTCGTGTAGGGAGAAGAACAGCGGGCACTGTGAGTTCTCTCCCGACGCAAACAGGTCCACCGCTGTGCTGCCGAACCGTGACCAAATCTGATTCACTACAGCTGGGTGGAGTTTCCACTCGGCGTATAGGGGATTCCCCCTGGATAATAAGTCCGCCCCCAAGTTCTGTATGCCGGGGACGTGAGTCGCCCTCACAGAAAGGAGATGCGCGTCGCACCATAAAATCAGTCTGCGTGCCAACATGTTTAACTGCTGGGAGCGCAGACCCCCTTGACGGTTTATGTATGCCACTGTGGTCGTCTTGTCCGACCTCACCAGCACATGGTTTCCCCGGAGAAGCGAAAGAAAATGTTTCAGTGACAGAAACACTGCCAAGAGCTCCTAATAGTTTATATGGGCGTGACGGAGATTCATGCTCCACAGCCCATTCACCATTCTGCCCTCGAACACACCGCCCCAGCCTAACATGCTGGCGTCTGTCGACATAACTTTCCTGGTCAATACTGCGCCCATACGCACACCCGCCGTCAGAACAGGGGGCTGTCTCCATGGCCACAGTGCCGCTACGCAGGATGCAGACACTGTCACCCAGCGGTGCCTGTGGCGCACGGGGTCCAGTCTGAGAGAAGCCACCCAACGTTGAAAATCTCTCATGTATAACCTGCCCAGCTTCACCACCAGCAAAGCTGAAGCCATCAGCCCAAGCAGCCGTAGACACATGCCGAACGTGACGTGTGTCAGTAGTGCAAAGCGCGAAAGAGTTATTCTGAACAAATTCACTCTCTCGGCTGACAGACAGGCAGTGTTGGTCAGAGAATTCAACGTGAGACCCAGAAAACCTATTTCCTGTGTCGTCGTTAACATACTCTTTTCCCTGTTCACCACAAAGCCCAGATCGGCCAAGTGCGCCAGCACCGCGTCCGTGTGTGCCACAGCCTCTTGTTCTGAGCGCGCCAGCAGCAGCCAGTCGTCCAGATAAGCCGCCAGACGTATGCCTCGCTCCCTGAGTGGGGCTAGAGCGGCCTGGACACACTTTACGAACACTCTGGGGCTTAATGACATGCCGAACGGAAGTACAAGATATTCGTACACCACGTCTTGGAATGAAAACCTCAGATATTTCCTGTGTGGAGGATATATGGGGATGTGAAAATACGCGTCCTTCAGGTCGATTGACGTAAACCAATCGCCCGGGTTACGCTGTTGTAGCATGCGCCAGCCGGCCGACTCGGGACAGATGGGCCCGCCCACATCACCGAAGGAAAAGCCCGCGCTTTTTCTGTTGGCGTTATTGGAAAAAACACTAAACTCCGTTTGGTTTCTTTTTTGTGTTTTCCTTTTTTTGAAAAATAACACTGTGCCCTTGGCTGTGAGCCTGGATGCATCAGTGGATGATTTTTTTTTTGCAATGCATGCGTGTAAGTGCTTGTGAGACTTTGACGTGGCGCTGAACATGTCGACACATCCGTCGAGTCTCTTCTCCTCTTGACAGTGACGGCCGGGCTGAACTCCGGGCCCGCATGTCTTCCAGAGGGAAAAACAGCACCGGGGAATTTCGCCCCGAACATGCTGGAACGCTGGACTGCCAGGGAACAGGAAACGGCTGGCACATCCACTGGCGGTGGGCTGGACCGCTAAGACGCCTTCTTCTTCCACCTGGCCTGCTGACCGGAGGGCGGGCTGGGCCGACCCGAATGAGCCGTCGGTGGATTGAAGGGATTTTTGGGCCATGAAGGTTTAGCTTCGGCGGGACCAGTGGAGCCCGCGGCCGGCACCTGCACTTTTGGCCGTTTGGGGAATGTCCAGGATGTCCTCCTTTTCCTTATCCGACAGGTTGGTCAGATTCAGCCATCGCACCCTCTCCTGCAGTACCAACATGGACATGCACTTCCCCGTAGCCTGCACAGCACAGCGCTGGACGCGCAGGCAAATGTCCGTGATCGTCGTGATCTCGTCCCACACGGGCGCCTCGGGAGCGTCTGTCATGTCATCAAAAAGCTCCGCTTGATAAGCAACATTGAGGTGACATTGAGAGCCCTCACCGACAAGGCTGCCGCCTTGTAAGCCCGCTCCGCCATGGCAGACTGAAAGCGGTCAGCCTTAGCCGGGAGGGTGGGAGGCCTGGAAGACGCAGCTGACAACCGTGGATGCAGGTGCGCCGCTACCAGCGGCTCCATTGGCGGCATGCGGGCCATGTCACATTTGTCCATCCCATCAAAGTCCAGAGGAGATGCGCCCTGAATCGGGGTCTTACTGGAGTATGGGTTGCCCTTCCATGAGACAGTGACTTCTTCCAGAAGCTCCGGAAAAGCCGGGAGAAGCTGTCTCGCCGCCCGCTTAGCCTTGGGCAATTTCTTCCCCTCATAGCGGGACCGCGGGGCCTCAGCAGTGACCGTGGGCCACGAGATTCGCAGTCTCCCCGCAGCGCGTTTACACACGTCATGCATATCAGAGCTGAGTTGGGGCTTTGCAGCCCCATCAGCAGATGAGAGGAACGGGGAAACCGAAGGCGTCGGAGGCATGAAAGAAGAACAATCTTCGTCGTTCCCATCGGACACCAGAAAATCCTCGCCATCTGAGTCAACCTCATCCCCGTAATCAAATAGGAGAGGTGGCTCCGCCAGCGGATCCAGCATGTCCACCATCGAACCCCAGCGCTGAACGTCCGGTTCGGGAGCGACCGCCACGGCCGCGACGGGTTGGTGTTCCCCAGGCGCGACACATAAGAGGACCGGATCCTTCTCGGAGAGGCTAGCCTGGCGGGTTAGCCTTCGGCGGAGACTCTTCGCCGTGAAGCGAGCGCAGTGAACGCACGAGTCTCGATGGCAGCACGGGCGTGTTCCAGCCCCAAACATGCAGAGCCGACCTGGTGTGTGTCCATGCCCGAAATCTTATTTCCACAGGAACACAGCAAGCGGAATCGCCCTGGTCCATGGGCAGCTTTTTAGCTGGAGTGCTAAAAGTGGACCTCGCACAATATTCAAGCTAGGTCCGGAGGAAGCTTTGCAGCTGCGGCGGGTACCAGCTTGAAGCAAAATAGAAGAAATTCTGCTGTTTGGAGACAGTCCAGAACAAGCGTACCTATGATATAGGCAGTCGACTCAGTGTCCGGCAATGAGGGTCCGGCGAAGGAGATGCAGCTCCAATCCGAGGACAGTTGAGCCAGTCGGCGGACACAGGTATACAGCTTGCTTCTTGAAGCGAGAAGAGGTGTTTGAATGACGAATGACGCCGCGTCAGGAACATTTAAAGTGCGGGGTCCTGACACAGACGTCATGACTGCCAGCCAATCATGGCTGGCGTAATGATACAAGTGCTTTTGCGAATACGCGAGGGGGCGTATCCCATAGTGAGAAATCGAACGAATGCTAAGAAAGAGAACTGCGTTGGGCATGGACAGTTTTCCTGGAGGGTGATCAATATCTCTCATAGAGGAGATGTGGCTGCTTGAATAATCTTTAATCTAATCTGACCTTTTTCTTTAACATACATACATAGTGTGTGCTTACTGTACACTAATGTGTTGGCTTTCACTTTTTTGGTTTTGACGGAATTATCAAGGGTGAAATATGCTGAAAGCACCCCTCACTCCTTAGAACATGTGCTTTTGACAGGGTTTTAGGCAAATGACAAAAACGACCAATCCCATTATCGTCAGCAGTGAAATTGTACTGCATTTCTTCATCATACGGTTCTTGCTGTGTTTTTAACCCCCACACTGTGGTGATGTGTGTGTGTACATGCGTGCGTAAATGTAGCCAGCACTGCATGCAAGAACGTTTCATTATACTGACCAAAAAAATGTATAAGCATTTTACTTAGTGAAAGAAATATCATATTAATAAATTTTATTTTTTTTTATTTCAGAAATGTTATCTCAAATCACCTTCACAGAAAGTCTACTTGAATGCTTCATGTAGAAACGCTTTACATATTTATTCATCTTTTATTTCCATCCATCCATCTTCATCCGCTTATCCGGGATGGGGTCACGGCCGGGACGCCAAACTTCCCTTTCCCGGGCCACTTTTTGTCACAACAGTGCGATAAAGTGAATGCAGTACCGCCCCTGCTGCGCCGATTCTCCGGCCAATCTCTCGCTCCAGCGTCCCTTCACTCGCGAACAAGACCCCGAGGTACTTGAACTCCTTCACTTGTGGTAAAGTGTCATTCCCTACCCGGAGAAGGAAATCCACCGGTTTCCTGTTGAGAGCCTCAGATTTAGAGGTACTGATCCTCATCCCAGCCGCCGTGCACTCAGCTGCGAACAGATCCAGGGACCGCTGGAGGCCACAGGCCGATGATGCCATCAGAACCACATCATCCGCAAAAAGCAGCGATGAGATTCTTCGGGAGTGTCATTCCCTACCCGGAGAAGGAAATCCACCGGTTTCCTGTTGAGAGCCTCAGATTTAGAGGTACTGATCCTCATCCCAGCCGCCGTGCACTCAGCTGCGAACAGATCCAGGGACCGCTGGAGGCCACAGGCCGATGATGCCATCAGAACCACATCATCCGCAAAAAGCAGCGATGAGATTCTGAGGTCACCGAACTGTAACCATTCCCCCCCACAACCTTGCTCGATATCCTGAGATGTCGGATTGTTTTCCAGAAACACTTTGGTGCCGAACGAAAGTCGTTCTCCATGGTTTCTCCAAACTTCTCCCACACCCGCTGCTTTGCTTCTGACACGGCAGAAGCCGCAGCCCTTCGGGCCTGTCGGCATTTTGCAACTGATTCCGGAATCCCCTGGGATAACATATCCCGAAAGGACTCCTTCTTCAGTTGTACAGCTTCCCTGACCCCTGGTGTCCACCATGGCGTCGGAGTGTTACCACCCCTTGAAGCATCCCACGACCCTCAGACCACAACTCCCAACCGCAGCTTCAGCAATGGAGTCTTTGAATACTGCCAGAAAAGCTCTGTCGGACGTGTGAGTTGAATATATCACGGACAGGCGCCTCCTCCAGACGTTCCCAGTTGACAGCTCTGCCCCTCTCTTCACTCGAGGGTCCAAAACATACGGCTTCATATCAGAAGATATGATGATAAAATCGATCATGGACCTTCTTCCTTGGGTGCTCTGGTACCACGTACACTTATGAACATCCTTATGTTCGAACATGGTGTAGGTTATGGACAGTCCATGACTCGCACAGAAGTCCAACAACAAACAACCACTCAGGTCTAGATCAGGGAGGCCCTTCCTCCCAATCACGCCTCTCCAAGCATCCCCATCATTGCCCACATGCGCGTGGAAGTCCCCCAGTAAGACTATGGAGTCCCTTACTGGAGCCCCATACAGGACTCCATTCAGAGCCTCCAAGAAAAGGTTGGATACTCTGACCTGCTGTTTGGTGCATAAGCACAAACAACAGTCAGAGTTTTCCCCCCATAACCCGAAGGCATAGGTAGGCAACCCTCTCAACCACCGGGTTAAACTCCAGCACAGAGGCACCCAGCCGGGGGTTATTATTAAAAACAGCTGGGTTAATGATGGAGATAAAACAGTTGGAGGCGATGGCCCCTTGTAAAATCCTCCACTGGAAGTCGACAGTGAGATTTCTGCAGGTATGTTTTCCACTGTGGGCCCAGCCCTTTTTCTCGACCAGGCCTGGTACTCCACACCGGTGAGGGCCTGTCACATAATGCCTTCTTGTGAATGCATTTCACACAGTTCGTGTACAGAGTTTTTTTATCGGCCCAGTTTAAGGACAGTTTCTCTGGACTGGTGACTTTGAGCATGGGGCTGGTCAGCTTTCCCAGCCCTGGGCTCAGATGTATCTCTGGAAATGGATTTGCTGGGTCTTGAGTAGTTTTATTGTATGTTCCCTGCGAACAGCCTTTTTCTCGAGAGCCCTAGGATGCTCTCAGCCATCCTCTCCGAGTGCAGACCCAGCAGTGAGCCCAGGGCCCTGGCATTATCCAGCTCCGGCCCCACTACAACATGTCGCCCACCGTGGTGAACGTGTTTGCTTGTTCAGCTCCTAAACGCCGAGCTTTTTTAATTTTTTTGATGTATATATGCCTTTCTACACTACAACAATGCAACGCACTGCTTAGCTACAACAAGCAGGCATTGCTGGACATCGCCAGACAACACAACTTCGACGGTTTCGCTGGCTTTATTCCTCCAGAGCTGCAACACATTGCCAGCTTCGCCCCGGGGAAGGCCCCCCGACACCGCACCCAGGTGAACCAGCTGACCTGATGGGACCCCGCCGGAGGCGGCGCCGCAAGCGTGGCAAGAGGGGGGGTCTCCATGCTAGGCTAAAGGCTAGGGCTAGCCGACCACCGCTACCCAGCCTTCTGCTAGCCAACGTTCGGTCCCTGGACAATAAGATGGATGAACTGCGAGCCAAGACAACATCTCAACGGGAAATTAAAGACTGCTGTGCCTTGATTTTCACAGAGACCTGGCTTTCCTGCAACATCCCGGACTCTGCTGTGCAGCTACAGACGCACACTCTGCACCGAGGAGACCGCACCGCTGCCTCCGGAAAAGTTAAAGGGGGAGGCGTGTGTGTGTTTGTAAACAACACCTGGTGTGGAGACGTGCAGGTATCGACGTGGAGCTGCTTGTGCTAAAATGCCGACCCTTTTATCTACCGAGGGAATTCACCGCGGTGTTTTTAGCCGCTGTTTACATCCCCCCGCGAGCTAACGCAGCAGCCGCACTCGGGTATCTCCATGACGTCATCAGCGCACTGGAAACGGCTCGTCCCGATGCCGCTTTCATCATCGCGGCTGACTTCAATCACTGCAACCTCCGGACTGTTTTGCCGAAATACTTCCAGCACGTCAAAATTCCAACACGGGATAAAAACACTCTGGACCATGTATACACCAACATCCGCGGAGCTTACAGAGCTGCTCCACGCCCACACTTTGGTCAATCAGACCACATCTCCCTGTTCTTGTACCCTGCATACAGACAGCTCCTGAAGCAGTCCAACCCCATCACAAGGCAGGTGAAACTCTGGTCCCCAGAAACAGAGGCCATCATGCAGGACTGTTTTTCACTCCCAGACTGGGATATGTTCAAGGCAGCAGCCACGCAGGAGGATTCTTCCATCAACATACAGGAATATGCTGAATCTGTGACGGGATACATCAGCACCTGTGTTGACAACATCGTGCCCACCATAAAGGTACGGAAGTTTCCAAACCAGAAGCCCTGGATGAACACTCAGGTACGATGCATGTTAAGGGCCCGGTCTTTTGCCTTCAAATCTGGCAATGAGGCTGAGTACAAGGCATCTAAGTACCAACTGAGGAAGGCCATCCAGGAGGCAAAGCAGCAATACAGGCAGAAGCTGGACGGCTTCTATTCTGCTGCTGATGCCAGGCAAATGTGGCTGGGCCTGCAGCATATCACGGACTACAAGAGCCCCACAACCAACATCCCTAACCCCTCCACCACCCTGCCAGAAGAACTCAACCAGTTCTACGCCAGATTTGAGACCTCCAGCAGCAGCTCACAGAGGAGGCCCTCGTGCACCCAGATCCCATCATCCCCCCCACTGACTGTCACACCAGCCGACGTCCACAAGGCCCTGAGGAGAATCAACCCTCGCAAGGCAGCGGGCCCCGACAACATCCCGGGGCGGGCCCTCAAGGCCTGTGCAACACAGCTGGTGAGCGTCTTCACTTCCATCTTCAACCTGTCCCTCTCACAGGCCACGGTCCCCACCTGCTTCAAAACCACCAACATCGTTGGTCTCCGGTGACCAGCCTGAACGACTACAGGCCAGTAGCACTCACCCCTCTCATCACGAAGTGCTTCGAGCGAGTGGTGCTGGCCCACATCCAAAGGGTCTCACCAGAGACACTGGACCCCCTGCAGTACGCCTACCGTCACAACAGGTCGACAGCAGACGCCATCTCCGCAGCCCCCCACTTCGGCCTTTCCCACCTGGAGACGAAGGATGCATACGCCAGGATGCTCTTCATCGACTTCAGCTCGGCCTTTAACACCGTCGTCCCCCAGAAGCTCACCGACAAACTCCGAGCTCTGGGTCTCAACCCCACACTCTGCTCCTGGGTGCTGGATTTCCTCTCCGGCAGGCCGTAGTCTGTCAGAGTTGGTGACAAGACATCCTCCAGCATCACGGTGAGCACTGGCACCCCACAGGGATGTGTCCTCAGTCCCTTGCTCTTCACGCTGTTCATCCATGACTGTGTAGCCTCCCACAGAGACAATACGATCCTGAAGTTCGCCTATGACACCACCGTCATTGGACTCATCACAGGCGGTGATGAGACAGCTTACAGGAGGGAGGTGGCCAGTCTGGTGACATGGTGTGAGAGCAATAACCTCACCCTCAACACCGGGAAGACCAAGGAGGTGATTGTGGACATGCGGAAGCAGAAGCCCACCCACCGACCACTGACCATCCACGGGCTCGAGGTCGAGAGGGTGAGCAGCTTCAAATTCCTGGGTGTGCACGTCACCGAGGACTTCACCTGGTCAACCAACACCACCCAGCTGGTCAAGAAGGCTCAACAGCGGCTGTACTTCCTGAGGAGGCTGAGGAAATTTGGAATGTCTCCAAAGATCCTTGGCAACTTCTACAGCTGCATTGTGGAGAGCATTCTAACCAGCTGCATCACAGTGTGGTATGGGAGCACCACTGCATTGGACCGCAGGCGTCTGCAGAGAGTGGTGAGGACGGCCGAGAGGATTATTAGGCGGCCTCTCCCCTCTCTGCAGGACATCTAGCACCGCCGTGTCCATAGGAGAGCGTGCTCCATTGTCAAGGACCCCACCCACCCCCAACATGGACTGTTTACACTTCTGCCCGGCAGAAGGTTCAGTAGTGTGAAAAGCAGGACGACCAGGCTGAGGGACAGCTTTTACCCCTCGGCCATCAGACTACTTAACACCTCACACTCTTTCCCTGACCCACCCATCCCCCTCTTCTTCTGCACAGCCAGTGATGTTTAGTTGCACTGGTGTTGCTCCCCTGCACATTTTTGGAGCACACACCTAAACTCACTGGCACACAACTTCTTATGGACACTTTTTCCACTTTTCCGTATTTTTGTTTTTTTATATTTTATATTTAACTTCCTTTTTTTCTTATTTATTTATTTCTTAATTATTATTATAATTTTTTAATGTTTGGTGTTTGGAGAGGAAGGCAAAAAAGAATTTCATTGTACAATGTACACATGACTAATAAATGCTTGAACTTGAACTTGAACACTGCCTCTACCAGCTCCTCGTTTAATTTTATTAATTTAAAATCAGTACAAAACAGAGCAGCATCCACTCCCAGGTTATTTGTGCATCTGAGAATACAGCTGGCCACCTCTCTCCACCCCAAATAAGAAGGTAAGATACATTAAAAAAAAACAGGATTTTAAAAGTTGGTGTTGCCAGGTACACAACACACCCAGGTATTTGATTCCGTATGTTTTCCAGGACAGACTCTGGGGAAGAACTAGGAGGCCGTCCCTCCTCTCACCAACAGCGAGGGCTTCACTCTTGTTCCAATTCACCCCCTCGCAGCTGATGCCATGCTAAAATCATTAACAATATTATTATTAAAACCAGGTAAAACCAAACCATGTAGGCTGGAGTGTAGTTTGCTCAGGAGGGGTTCCAGGCAGAGTGCGTAGAGCATCCCCGACAGAGCACGTGCGTGATTCAGGCCACCGCTAAACTTCAGCGCACTCTCAACTTCACTGTACAAAACCTTGATCTTGGTGTTAATAATAATAATAATAATTGATTAGACTTATATAGCGCCTTTCAAGGGACCCAAAAACGCTTTACATAGGGACAGAAAGAAGACCTTAATATAGGATGTGCTCATTTATAAGTGGGAGTAAGTGCCGGGGAGTGCCAGGGTTAGTTAAGGCCATTGGCCATGGATAAGAGGTGGGTTTTGAGAGAGCATTTGAAATTGTCCAGGGAAGTAAAGTTTCGGATTTCTGCCAGGAGAGAGTTCCACAGGTTGGGGCAGCCAAACTATAGGCTCTGTCCCCAAAAGTCCGCAGTCTGGTGTGGGGGACGGTGATCAGGCCTGTGTCTGAAGACCGCAGGTTCCGAAATGGGGTGTAGGGGTGGAGGAGGTCGAAGAGGTAGTCCGGGGCCAGAGAGTAGAGGGATTTGTATGTAAGGAGAAGGAGTTTGTATGAGATGCAGGACTTGACGAGAGCCAGTGGAATTGGATGAGGGTGGGGGAGATGTGCTGCCAGGGCTCAGTGCGAGTGAGGACACTGGCAGCTGAGTGCTGTACATATTGCAGCATGTCCAGTGTTTTTCCAGGAACCCCACCCACCACCAATTTAAGAAGGTTAGATGACATCCAGGTTTTTATGTTTTGCAGGCAGTTGATAAGGGACTGAAGGGGGGAGCTGGATGGATGGTTGGATTTTGTGCTGCTGAGGTAAAGCTGGCTGTCGTCGGCAAAACAGTGGAAGTTCAGGCCATGGTGGCGGAGGATCTGACCAAGGGAGAGCATGTAGATGGAGAAGAGTAATGGCCCAAGCACAGAGTCTTGGGGCACGCCATGGTTGACAGGCCACAGAGTTGAACTGGAGTTACCAATGGTAACAAACTGCTTCCTGTTGGAGAGGTATGAGTTGAGACAGCATTCTGACGGGTGTGAAGCAGTGGGAAGAATGGCGGAGATGTATGAGGAGAGGGGGAGGTAGAGCCGCTGGTGAATGGAGTCAACTTTGGCTTGAAAGAAGTCCAGAAATTTAGAGCAGCGATTGGTGGCAGGTGTAGGGTGGGGGGCAGTGAGGTGTGTGGAAATATTATAATTGAATCAGCATACCCCTTTATACCTTTATAATTGAATACTGTTTATACCTTATCTCGAATACTTCTTAAACCTTTCTATCACTAAGTTACTCACTATATAGTTTTCCTGCTAAATGATCAATGAATTATTTACAAAACTGGCCACATTCCAACTGAGGTATTTATGGTGTCTCACAAACCGGACATTATGGGGGCCATAATATATGCAATAGGTTTCAAATAGTTACCAATAACTAATTCAACTGATTGACACATGCCAAGGGAAGGACTTTTGGACTATGCCCTGTGGACACCATTGTCCACAGGATACTGGACAAGGATAGGACAAGAAAGCCACATTGGGCATGGACATGGACTAAGACCTCCAATCAAGAACAAGACAACACCCAAACTGGAAAACTTAAAATCAAATGTCACACAAAGAAACAGTGTTATTCTGTGGTATCTGTTAGGGAGGAGATAGTAACTGCCTGTCCCTTTCTTATCAGTAGCACAGGGTACCCATCAGCTGATTGTGTGTGTGTTACGGGCCATATCACAGTTTTTGATAAATAACCTTTAATTGAGAGACGTTTCTGGTTCATCCTTGTTTCGACTCTACTTCCAAAATAAGAACACAACAGGTGCTGCAGTAGACAATGGATGGTGGAGAACAGCATTTTGGGATGGTGTTGCTGGTTGCAAATGAGAGTTGAGTAGTATTGGGTTCTTGTCCAGGAGAGAGCTTCTTTATAGGATCTTACCTGTTCAATGAAGGCTTGGTGGTGAACACTGAGGCCCGAGTGTTCCAGCTTATGACTGTTGGTTTTCTTTCTTTGCAGCTTTGTGGAGAACCAGGGGGTAGGGCGGGTGAAGGATACAGTCCGGGTTTTCAGAGGGGCAAGAGAGTCCAGGATGAGGGATAGGGTTGAGTTATAGTGGGCAACCAGGCTGTCCAATGGTGGTAGCAGGATCAGGGGCCAGTTGGGCAGTTATCGTTTTATTCAGGACTAGTGCGCTCACTGACTTTGTGTTCCTTAACCTAATAGTGTGTTGAGGACGCTGCCGGGGCAGGGGAACAGGAACAGCGAAATGGATGGCGAGGTGATCAAACACAGGTCCAGGCACTGCAGGTTGAGGGGATTAGTGCCAGTGGAGTAGACCAGGTCCAGTGTGTGACCTTTGGCGTGGGTTGGACCTTGACCATGCGTGTTGAAGCAGTCCAGCAGTGATAGGAATTCAGCTGCAACAGTGCAGCTACTGGAGTCCACATGAAAATTGAAACTCCCAAGCAGGATTGAGGATTAGGATGCAGAGCAGATGGATGTTAGGAGGTCTGATAGCTCGGACATGAAGGACGTGGAGGCTTTGGGAGCGGTCGATAAGGATAACCTGGAGTCGAGCGGGCCCAGCCAGTGTGAAGGATACACACTCAAATGAAGTGAAGTTAGGAACTGGGTGCTACTTTACCAGGATATCAGCCCGATGGATTACTGCCAGCCCACCACCATGGCCAGTGGGGCGTGGCTTGGTTGAGTGAATCTTGCTGGTTTTGTCTCTCTATTAATGAGCAGGTATTTAGCATCATGAACATTTAATTGCACAGAGATGGTGGGGGAGGAGAGCAGGAATGGCCAGCATGGTCGGAGCAGACCAGAGATTGTTGCAGGGTCCGGAGCAAGCTGAAATCCACTCCACGTTTTCCGCTCTGCTCAGTGTATCCCGTGCTATTCACTCCAATAGCAGTAGTCCTCTGATGACGCAGAATATGTGAAACCTGGGTCCAGATGGAGGGAGTGGAGGACACCGGTGAGCAGGACTGGTCAAACACAAACTTTCTGCAGGATCTTCTGTGGATGTAGTGGGGTCGACGTAGGAGTCCTAGAGATTTCATTGTTGGGATGCACGTTGGAGTTGTGGGATTTTTAAGACTCAGCAGTTGTGGGATGGAGTACTGGAGCATTGTGCTGGTTGCTAGATTAACTTTGGCGGCTAGTTGGTTGCTAGATGTAGAGGCAGCGGTCCCAGCCAACAAGGGCTAACCCTGCTGGGGCAGCAGTAAGGCTGTCCAGGAAATACCTCACAGTAGCAACGGTGGAATAGTGGTGGACGAGAAGTAGTCACCAGGAAGCCGACAGGCCGCTAGCAACCAGCTTGCCGCTTCAGTTTTCTGAAGGCTGCCCAAAGCAGTGGGACAACTGCTAGCATCCAGCTGCTGACAGAGGTGATGGCGATAATACAGAACTGGTGTAATCCTCAAACTGTACCAAAGGCAACAACCGTAAAAAAGGACAGAACCACGAAAGTAAGACACAAAACTAAGACAGAAACAGATCGAGAAGCGGTGACAAACACGCCAGCATCCTCTCGAAACACACCAGCGTCCTATGAAGCTAGCTATGAAGCCAGCACTGCACCCAAACTTCCCCATGAGTTTCCAGAGGAAGCTGTGCTCAGTGTGGTCAAAAGCTTTTTCCTGATTTAGGGAAATCAGACCAGTATTAATACCCAATGAGCTAGAGACCTCCAAAACATCTTGAATTGGGTAAACATTGTCTTCCATGGACCTGCGAGGCACATAGTAGGTCTGGTCCCAATGGATGACCTGCTCTAGAGTCCTCCTTAGCCTGGAGGCCAATACTTTGGACAAAATCTGGCAATCCACACAGCAAAGACACAGTGCGCCAGTTTTTGATGTCCTGCAAGTTTCTTTTTTTGGGCAGCAGCGTTAGTATGGTTCTGCGGCAAGACATGGGCATGGCACTAGAAGCCAGACTTTTGTTAAAAACATCTAAAACAGGGGTATTCAACTAAAATTTAAAGAGGTCCAGTTAGAGAACATTTCTTGAAGCAAAGGTCCAGAAGATCATAATGTCCAACTATTTAGTGTGATATATATATACATATATATATTTAAGTAGCCTCATTGTATCGTTGTATCTGCATGTAATCAATAACTGACTGTCAAATCAAATGAATTCAATATCAACACTTTTTGACAGGATTTATTGTCACATAACATAAAACTGAACAAACGTGTGACTGCAGATATGCATAATGTTCTCTCATTAACTAAATAAAATATTATATATAAAATGGGGGTGCATTTCAAAATAAGAGAAAATAAATAAAATGTGAAATTTGTGCATGTTCAAATAAAGTGCTTAATTTCAGATCCCATACATCCCATAACACAACATCTTAACAATTGAACACTTCACTTTCTTCCCCTCTTATTTCCCACTCCCACACTTTTTTGTTCAGTGAGAGAATTGAGCTCTAGCTTGTCCTGACAGGATTTTAAATCTGGGTCTGAATGGAGTCAGGGCCATTCTCATACACATGTGGAGGTGCTCATTGGTGAGCCTGGAACGATATTTCGTTTTGATTATGTTCATTGTGGAGAAAGCTGCCTCGCAGTTGTATGTGGAGCCAAACATGTTCAAGATGTACAGGGCTACTTTCCTCAGACCTGGGAAAGCTGTCTCCGAGACCAATTGGAGCCAGAAAGTGGAAGGGTCAGTTCTTCCAAACTGCTCTTTCAGGGCCACATCTGCTTGGAGATCAATCAGTTGCATCTGGAGAGGCCCAGCATTTACCCATTTAAAGTGCTGTGTGACTTCCTTTGAGAACTCCCTGACATTTGTGATGAGAAATGGGTTCTGAATGAACATGGTGAGCTGCTGTCCAAAGCTGAAGCTGTCAAAACGGTTGCTGAAGTTTACAATCAGCTTATCAATAAAGTCAACAAAAGAAGACACATCTCTTTGTCCCTGGACCTGTTCCTGCACTGTTGGGAAGTGTACACAGTCTCCCTGCAGGTCTTCCTTGAACACCTCAAGTTTCCTCTGAAAGGAGTGGACAGCTGTCATCAGTTCACAAATTGAATTGTCCTTGCCCTGTAGGCTCAAATTCAGTTCATTCAGATGTGAAGTGATATCAACTACAAAGGCCACATTATCCATCTGTTTCTCATTTTCTAAAAAGAGAGAAAATTGCGTTGCCTTCGGACGTCTTAGCTCTGCCAAGAAAACTGCTACTTCCCTCCTGATGGACCAAAAGCGCTCTAACACCCTGCCTTTGCTGAGCCATCTCACATTGTTGTGCAGCAAAAGATCATCAGCATTGGCATCAACTTCTCGGAGGAATTCTCTAAGCATGCAATGCTGGTAGGAAGAGGATGCCCTGGTAAAATTGATCATTTTCATCATTGTATTCATCACCTCAGCATGCTCGTCTGACAGGGAGGCGCAGAGGACAGATTGATGAATGATGCAATGGTAAGCTATGAGCTCAGGATGGTCCTCTTTCAGTCTTGCTACAGCTCCTTTCTCTCTCCCTATCATAGCAGGGGCTCCATCTGTGGTTACTGAAACCACTTGTTTTGGCTCTATTCCTCTCTTTATTAACATCTCCTTAATGGCCAGATAGATGTCTTCTCCTCTTGTACTGGTCTGAAGGGAAGTGACACCTAACAGGTCTTCACAGAACACTTTCTGGTCTGTGTTGAAAAACCTAATATATAATAACAGCTGAGCATTGTCACACACATCAGTGGACTCATCCACAGCTAAGCATACACATACCCTATGCAGGGCTTCATCTAGCTGGGTTAATACATCCTGAGTTAATATTTCACTTTTCTTTGTGGCAGATGACGCTGACATGGGTATTTGCTTTATTTTATCACAAAGCTCTTGTTTTTGTTTTCCCTCAAGTAGTGTTTCAGCTACTGCACTCATGCATTCTTTGACAACCCCTCCATCAGTAAATGGCTGCTTGTGTTGACCCAAAATCCAAGCAACTTTGAGGGAACACTCATGAGCACGTTGTTGGGCAGTGAATATGTGGCTCAGGATCCTGGTGGACTGGTCATATTGGGCTCTGAGACCACTTATTTTCTGTGATCTCACTTCTGATTTGAAGTGGGTATGTCTGTTCAAAACCTTTATGTTTTGTCTCATAATGGCATTTCACATTGGCACTTTTAATAAGTGCCACAGTTTCAGAACATATGAGACACACTAGCTTAGTGCTCCCAGTGGGAAGAATGAACAGATATGAGTCCATTAAATGCTCTATTTTCACTGTCCACTTTCCTTTTTTTGGAGAACGCCATTTGTTCCTTATTCTTCTCTTTCTCCGTCTAAATCGCCTGTTTCTCTCTCTTTCTCCGCCTCTCACTCTCGCATCTGTCTGCACTGTATAGTCGAATTGTTTACCTCCAAGAATGCAGAGACTTGATTGGCTGAGTAGTATCACATGGTATGGCTTAACTCGCATGCAATTGGTCAGTGCTTTTCCTCAGCCTCTCAACCACTACCGTAAAGACTACAAAAGCGGCGCCGGTTAAAATAGAAGTGCGCCGTCAGGTTTTAAAATCATAAGCTTAGTTTTTGGCTGTAGGTCCGGGTCTGTATGGGACGGCTTCTGGGTCCGGACCCGGACCACGGTCCGCCAGTTGGTGACCCCTGATCTAAAATGTCTTTAGCAAAAATGTCCCAGAAGGTTGTAAAAACTCAAATGTCGATGCGAGGAGCGCAATAGAAGAGTTCAGTTGAACCACTCGCATTGACCATTACCCGCAGGATGGTATGGGGTGGTACGGGATTTTGCGATACCGTACAAGGATCAAAGCTGCTGTACTTTCGAAAATTCCTGCCTTGGTACGAGTGTAGGTGACTCAGAACACCAAACTTGTAGAACCATTCACAGATCAATACCTGGGCCACGGTGGAGGCCCGTTGATCCCAGTGAATAAGAAGCGTGAAATCAATGGCCAGTATTTCGTGGGGTCGTGAGGCAAGCAAATGGCCCATAAAGCTATGAGGCACATGTCCCAAGCCTTTGGCCACTTGACAACGTTCACATGCTTTTACCTTATCTTTGATGTCTGAGGACATACCCGGCCAATTGCAGCGCTGCCGGACCAACTCTGTGGTACATTCAATGCCTTGATCGCCGTGTTCTTGATGTAACAACGGAGCGGGACACCCGCCGGAACAGTACTCCATCTTTCTCAACTAGGCGGTCCCACTGACGCAAGAATGACAAGACTGGCCTGTGGAGCCTCCGTCTTTTAGCCGAGTTAGGCGGAGCCTTCTGTTGCCAGAATATCAACATCTCCTGAAGGATGGGATCCTCTTCCTGCAAAGAGTGGAGATCTGACACTCCATGACACGGAGGAACCGAGACCAAGGACTGAATTGCAGGCACCATTGGACATGGAGGGTGGTTGTGATAAAGACTGGTGGGGACAGAAGTGCTCAGCATGGGAGCAAAAAGCTGAGTATCAGTCAGTACTGACGTGAAAGTGCATCAGCATTCCCATTGCTGTGACCGGAGTGATATTTGGTTCCAAAATCAAAGGCAGCAAGCTGGGCAGCCCAACGTTTTTCGGTAGCCCCCAGTTTAGCAGACTAGATGTAGCTTAGTGGGTTGTAAGCAGTAAACACATTGCACTTATGCCCTAGTAGGCACTCACAAAACTTCTCCGTCATGGCCCAGTTAAGCCCAAGGAATTCCAGCTTCATGGAACTATAGTTCAACATATTTCGTTTGGTGGGCTGAAGGCCTCTGCTGGCATAGGCCACTGGTCTCGCACCACTACCCGTCTCCTGAGGAAGGACAGCCCCAAGGCCACTTTGATTTGTGTCAATTTCCAGTATTAAGGGAGTTGTAAAGTCAGGAAAGGTCAAAAGCGGAGCCGACTGATGCAGGGGGATTGCAAGTTTGGCGAAACCCTCCAGAAGCGGCAATAATAACTGGCAAAACCCAAAAAGGAGCGCAGCTCCAATACATGGTGAGGACACTGCCAGTTGGCTACAGCCTCTATCTTCTTAGGGTCTGTGGCGACACCCTTGCTGGAGATGACATGCCCTCGGACAGGCTCAGTCGGTCGGTTTGTCCCTCCTCTCCACAAGCAAAGCATTTCATCACTGATGTAGTTGCAAAAATCACATACTCAAAATCATTCCAGTTGTTCAGGATCAGTGAGACGCTACGTGTTTCAGCAACTGAGACTTAAATCCAGACAGAATCTTTTTCACTGGGGAAACAACCTTCCCATGTCCGGAGAGCCCTCTTCTCAGGAACTCATGAATGGTGGGACGTTGAAGAAGACGACTCTGGTTGCGGTCAGTGCCAAGGACTGCACCTGCACAGACATTTCGTTCACCGTCTTGATGACACGATTCACTTTCTCCATCTGATCCAGGAAGAGGACGACAGCATTCGGGCCAGGGACTTGATTCTGCGGTGTCCGACCACTCCGCCCTCAGCCAGACCCGATGTCCTCTACACTAAACTGGAAGACGGCAGAGATTTTGATGCCAAACTTCAGAGTGAGCTTGACGAATTCTCCACTTGCCATGACATCAGACGCCAAATGATGAGACACCGGCAGGATGAAAATACCAACAAACACCCCAAATACCCCACGTCACACACCCAAAGTAAGAGAAATAACAACCAACACATTATGAAGATAATTAACGTATAGTCTCTCACTCTCCCTTCTCAATCTCCAGTTGGTGGGAGGGTTTCATCCATCTTGCCAGTGGGAGCCTCGACTTGGCCCTGAACCGGCGACCTTCTGGTTGGATGGGTATCGACTGTGTTCATAATGAGATCAATATGTGCAAAGATGACATTTACATTGCAGCTACGCATACAAATGTGTATAGGACGGGTCTAAGATATCTATATATTGTAGGGGCTTACTTCTCAAACTTTGCTTATTAAAACTTTTTAGCTTTTCTTTTTTTTTCTTTTGCTTATTGAGCTGGCTATCCTTTCACATCGCTGTGCTTCCCAAACACATCAGTAATTGCTGTCAGTTTCTCTGCAGATAAATAAAACTCACATTGCTCTCCTGGCTCCTTTATACTTATGAATATATACACTATCCATTCATGGTGGTCCAGGGAATTAACAATGCATTTGGTCTCCAAATGGAAATATGGTCCCTGCTTAGGAGATGGATGCAGTGTTATTGTCCATCCAACCCCCCCCCCCCCCCCCCCCCCCCCCCCCCCCCCCCCCCCCCTTTTTTTTTTTCCCCCCCCCCCCCCCCCCCCCCCAACCTCCAATGCCACTCCCCACCTGTGACAGACAACATACAGCTGCCCTCCCGCCCACCACAAGCCCATCACTCAGTGTCACTCTATCATCCCCTCTCAGCGAAAGTAAATCTTTAATACCCAATAACCTCCCCTTTCACCTTGTGCAATTCAGCTGCTCTTGTCTCACCCACAGCTAGCACGAATGCACCCGCTGAGGGTTTTTGAGGCGGGGTAACATTATCCTGTAGGTGTCCAGGGAAACCCACAATTTCCCAGTCCAGGCTTATGCTGAAATGGTGCTATGAGATGTTGCACTGTGTCGGTAAACCTTGACGGAGACGAGATTAGACTATTGCAGTGCTGGAGTGTTTTTTGTGGAGAGGAACCCAAGGATGATGTATTGCTTATATGAAATGATTAGAGCAAAAGAGCAGGAAACAGTGGGAAGCGCAGGCAATGTCAGAGTACTTAAAATTACATTTGCCCTACCCGTGCTCAACATAATTGGTGCCCTGTGTAAGGGCTGAACTCAGTTGTTACAGAGTATGTACAATTAAATTTCCCTACCCGTTCACAAAAATACAAATGACAGATTCTGAACGGAAAGGGAATGTACTAAATACCGGGAGTGGCTCATTGATTGACAGAGCCCCTTCCAAAATTGTAGTAGTTTCTAATTTTATGGTTAAAAGACTGAAAGATAATGTTCTGCCCGTTTTGTGGGAAGGACTTGAGCAAATTAACGGTGTCTGCCATAACAATTGGATTTACTACTATTTTGAAAGGGGCCCTGCTCACTCAAGGTATATTACCTTTCCATTACATGTGCTGAAACCCATGAACAAGTGGCGAAACACTTTTACAAGTCCTTACAAACATCAATGAGTCACTTTCGGTATTTGGTATATTCCCTTTTCTTTCAAAATGTGTCTTTTGTAAATTTGTTTTCGCCACTTGTAAATTTGTTTCAGCAAATTTTATAAAATGAAGTCATTTTTTAAAAACCTTTGCATTTTTTGGCTGGAAAAAAAAAGTTTCTGTCTGAGAACAATAAATGTAACGCTAAACACAACAAAGTGCAACATAGAAAGCAAAAATGACATGGGATCCTTTGAGTTGACGACTCAAAGTCTCAAAAACTTAAAACATAGGCATTAAATAATAAAAAAATTACTTTTATTAAGATAACAATTTCACTATTTACAATATATTTCTATCATGAGACTGTTTTATACATTGTTTTATATATTAATAATTTTCAAATAATTGTGTACATGCTTTTTGGGATTGACATTCCCTGGTCAGATGAAGCAGAAAACCGAGAAAAAGGCACATGATTGCTCCTGTCCAAAGTGAGCAATACAGTCAAACGAAAAAAAAAAAGAACTGTGGTGGTTTGTGTGAGTGCAGGTGAAATGCCTCCCGATCAGATGATGGACAGTTCCTTTGAAGCCTATACATGACTTGCCAAGGCAGCACAATATGTCCAAAGCAATTTTCCAAATCACAGCTCCAAATAATCACTTTGATGTGGTAATTGAAGGTAATTATATCTTTTGATTTGTTCGAAATCACTGCTAAAAATAAAATTAATCAAAGACACACTCCTTTTGCCATCTACACTTTACAGTAAAAAAAAAAAATACACTCAGGATTGGATCTCTTTACTCTAATCTACACATATGGCTGAATGTCAGAAATGGGGGCCATTCCAGTGCTGCTTGCCGTAAGGTGTCTGTGAACACAAGACTCGAATTGATCATATTCAACACTCAGTGCTGGAAGCTTAGTGGTCTGAGGGAAGCCTCGTGGGCAGTGCAGTTTGGGGTGTGAAATACCACACGCCAGCACCACGGGCACAGTTCCTGCTTCTCTCAGACCTGTCCATCACTCAATCTCAGAATGTGTTCAGAAACAGTGCCCAAACAGGTTGTTCCCCCGCCTTCAGTGCCTGGGATGTTTAATCCAGTTCCGTATCATCCACTTCTGACCGGAGCATCTCTGGACCACCAGGCGAAGGCCAAAGTTGGCATCTTTTGACATTTCTACCTCCAGGCATCGACCAGTATCCCTGCTGATGATTGGACCATTCTGCAACAACACACGGAAAAGTTAACCAATTTTGACAAAAGCCTTATGTGTCTTTATGTCACTCATTCAGAGAATAACATGTTGTAATTTATGTTGTTATGACATCAATAACAGGTATGTGTCCCAGCATTATTTGATTACATTTGGTGTATCATAATGAAACGGGCAGATTGTGTATTTCTCTTTAGTACCTGTGTAAAGTCCCACAGTCTCTGGGAAACCCTGGAGACTGCATCGCATTTTTTCAGACTGGGAGTGCGTCCTCTGCCATCGTCAACCAGGCATTTGGTGTCAGGCAAGAAGGTGGTTGACCCCAGGGGTCCTAGTTGGAGAAGTCCTTCAGTAGAGTAGCGGGCGAGCTGTGACACAGAGATAACCAATGCATTCCATTGTGGCAGCAATACCAATTTAAAAACAATCATGTCAAATGTACTGATGCTTTTTTGCCATGCAAATGCAGACAGAAGAAACCTGGCAATCTGAATAGCTAGCAAAAAGCTTATAATGCTTTTATACTTAATGTTATACCTATTTAAGCTGATTAATTTAAATGAAGAAAAACATTGATATATGATTGTTAGGGATAGTTTAAAGAATGTGCAGATGCACTTAAGAAAATGTCTGTAGGATGTGAGTAGAAAATGCTGTGGGAAATGGAGTTTTGCTATTAGACTAGATTTTTCATGAAAAATAAACTGAATTATGTAATCTATGGCCCATATTGTCATATGCATCATTACTGTGTCTTTGTATACTGTAATCAATGTAAAATGTTTATAATGTGATACATTAGATGTGTAATTCAAGGATTATGAAAAGTTAAATCACTGCATATAACAAAGGAGATGCAAAAGTCATATACAAGAGAACAGTTTACAGCTTGTTAATGCCACAGCACTTCCCCAAACCACAACTTGATCCCTCACTTTTTAACCCTTCATACGAAAGGCTCTGTTACGGAACGTATCTGTTACGTAAGGACACAGTAGAATATAAGATAAAAGACTGTACTGGGTTCCAACCTGTTCTTAATCATATAAAAATGGGGACTATATATGATATACCACAACATATATACACATATTTTCTTCCGCTACAAAAACATTCTCCTTGCTCTTATGCCTTAAGGTAGGGATCCTCAAAGTCTGGACTCCAGTCCGCATTCCGGACCGAACCACAGCTCTTGACCCAGAGCAAATATATACTGTTTATATGTAATATATATATTATCTGCGAGACATCGTTGCAACGAAACGAGTCCACATTACTCTGCTTCTCCTCGGCAAGCATCACTCACACAATCATATACAGCGCAATGCCTTCTCCATGACGACATTTTTTTCTTAAACTTTATTTACTCAGTCGTACATACACCTGACATTGAAGATTGAGTGGCGACAGCGCAGCTTCTTCTGCAGGTAGCTAGCTAGTAGCCAATTTAAGTATGTGAATCAACCAAGAGACACCATTGATTCAAAGTTCTCCGCTTTCTCAATGGAGTTAAAAAAAAAACTTGTACTGAAAGAGGCTGACGACGCTCCCACCTTCTTGACAAAGATGGTTACTGCAGCTAATTTCCCTCTCCTGCACTTCTCACAATGTTTGGCTCAACCTACAGCTGTGAGTCTGCATTCTCAACATTGAACATAGTATGGCAGCCGAGTCGCCAATGAACTCTTGCATCAGTGTAGAAGTCTTGGCAACAGGCCAAAGGTGCCACTTCTCACATTAATGGGCTGAAGGGATGTGGGGGTAGTCATTTGTGGTACCATAATATAATTGTTACCTTGACCGACTTCATTAAACGGACCTTTGTCATATTGAAAAAGAAATGTTGTGGACCTTTACGATTTGGATTTGAGTACCCCTGCCTTACAGTATATTCACTTTCATGCAGTCCTTCTGCCCTTTTAGGTGCTGCACATGCATTAACCAACAAAGAAGATGCATCATTTACTCTAATAGACTTCTGACACCCATTGTGTGTGTGTATTTGAAAAAGCAACAATGCAGACTTAGTGGCTGCTGCACAACTCCATACTTTCACTGGACATTACCATTGGAGATAGGTGGGACCCCAGCAATGATTTAGATTTTCAGTGCTGGATGAAAGAACCTCATTCTTCAGATGCACAATGAAGATTTATTCTGGCCAATTATATTTTTCAGTAAGTAAAAGGAACAGTGGAATAAAGGAATGCAAAATCACAGTGTCCCATGAAATTGAATGGAGCCTGCTCGCAGTCATCACTGTAATCTAATAATACAAAGATACAACCTTTATCTTCATTTGTTTTAGGAGTCAGTGAAGCTTTACATTATTGAACCCCCATTGGCTTTCACTAGAGGAGAGACTGGTGGGTATATCGCTCATATGACAGATAATAAAGATCACTGACTATCAGGAGAACCACAAAATGTGGCTAATGTAAGAACATTGACGCATTAATACTATTTGTGTGATTTGTCTTTGGGATAAGCTTTTGTTTCAGTGCACAAAGAGACCCTAAGACAAGGTATCTATTCAATTAAAGGTTCCACATTTTTTTTTTTTCAGCAGCATCATGCTCCATAGTCATATAATTATGTTTACTCTCACCTGGGACTGCCCTGCTTTTCCACTGTTTCCTACCAATTAGGGAAGCAGTGGTATCATTTTTTTTCCAAGCTAAGTTTTCTATATTTTTGTGAAACCGGTAAAAATATTATAATAATAGTTAGTTATTATTACGTATTTTCTATTGTTCTGTTACTGTGAAAACATCAACCAAATATTTGTCTCTACAACTTTTTTTGATATCGCCACCTAAATTAAATAAGCTTTAACAGTTTTGCGACTTACAGAGAAGGGTAATTACGTTACATCGTCTTGGAGATCCCTCAAATGAAGAATATTGTTGATTTAGAAATGTAAGAATGATAATTTAAATTGCCTCAAGGGACATTGTCTGAAATAAAAAAATAATAATATTACTTGCTGATTGTATTGATGTTGCGGTGGTAGAATCAATTCTACACTGACTTACTTTACTAATCTGATTTCTGACTGACTGTCATGAACACAGCCATGAAGGCATGAGCAGACAAACAGTGCGTAAAAGTGGTCTGACCTGGGAGGACATGCCATGGCAGGGGTAGAGGATTGCTTTGTCATCGTCCTCAGAGCCCTGGTCCAGGCAGTATCCGCTGGCCTTGCTGTTCCTCACCTGAAAGAAACCACAAACATACTGTTACTCGTGAAAGACATGAGTGCTGTAGTCGATAGGTCTGCGCCAAAAGGTCATTAAAACATAAAAAAAAATAGTTTTGTTATCAGTGATGTACATTTTTATCAACAAACATTTGCACAGTTAGAGCATTTCTCCCCTAAAATAGTCTAATCAAACCGTCTTGTACAGTATCAGATAATTTACTTAAGACTTATGCTATCAAACCCTGTGCGTGTAAGCACTTTTGGGGGAGCAGTTTAGTACTTAGTACTACATTGTTACCGGATGCAGTGGTTACAGTTTCCACAGAATTGAATATGAAAACAAACAGCTGCTTATTTAACAGTGTTTCTAAAACTTTTACAGTTAACCAATAAATAAAACACTCTCAGGCCAAGGGGGGAGTGGTTTGATGCAAGTCTTGTAACAATGTAACATTTAACTTCTGACTTGCGGACCACTAGGGGAACTGCGTGGACCACCAGTGAGCTCTAGAATCTGATCTTCATGAACACACTCATGTGTGCATGCATGGTAAATGGACACCGGTTGTGTCTCCCGTCAGGGTCAGATCTATTGTAGTCTGTTCAAACAAATGAGTCACATATACCATCACGAGAGACGGTTGATCCATAATAGGTTATCATTACGCAGTGACCAGTACCAGCTCCTCCAGGCCTACAGATGGCGGTATAAACTGAGCATTTGTGTGATTTGAATGAGTACCACTTAATTTCCACGTTGTCTGCACGGCCGAGCCACGGTGCTGATGTTCACTGACAGAAGAAACTCACTTCTGCTGCGGCAGCTGTATAGCAACACAAGGTAAGTGTCTCTCAGCCTTTCGACACATCTGAAATTGTGCAACTTAAGGGCTGCTGAATCCATTAGCTGGGTATAAGAGCCAAAACAGGTGGCAGATGAATCAGAAGGGGGAGTAAATTCACATTGCTTTGGTGAATCTTTGGTGAGGTTACTCTTGCTTCCTGACATTGCAAATCATATGGATTGTCCTCTTCTTTTAATTGTTAAAACTGATCTGGAGTGTGTCAAGTTTTGAATTAAATAAATTATAAGGAAATTGCATCTGATCTGTGTGGTGTTTGCATTGCTACGGCAATGTGATACCTCCATTTTAGACTGTTGACGAGTAATTTATATTAAATTCTTAAAGATTTGGAAGTTATGAGCCTGTCACTTTTCTTGATCCCTAAATGCTATAAAACACTTTGTTTAAAATAGCTAATAACTAGCCACAGCGGGCACAAGTCACATTAAATATAATAGCATGATAATGCACAGCCAACAAATTAATTAAAATAAGTTATTAATACCTATTTTTCTGCAGTCATCATCTATGGAATCAAATGATCTTTTTCACTCTATGCATCATCCCTCTGTTACAGCTGTGTAATAGAAGTACAGATGAGGATCTAGCCATATTAACCAGCAAGGTATTTCTAGTGATCTTTTTGGCAAGTATCTCTCTCACCTCGCCGTATGTGATGGTGTTGTTGTAGATCCTCATCTCGGGGTAGACGTGATCAAGGTACCAGTGGAAACTGCGACACTGCATCTTCTTCCTCAAGGCCAAGCGTTCCGAGACATCTCCAAAATCAACCCCTGGGTTCTGGTAGCCAAAGATAGGAAACAAAGACACAAAAGAACTTGCTCTTAGCTTCTGTTCATAACACAGAGTTCTGGGGGACCATAAAGCAACATTAACAAATGCACTCACTTTTACTGAGACGTTTAGAATTTGGACTCGGCCACTGTGGTGTATCATAAAGCCTTCCTTCGCCAATGTAATTGTGCACTCTGTGGGTACTTCAATAACAACATTCACTGATTGTGTGTATGGGCAGACTGAGAGGGAGGGAGATTACATGGAGTAATCATAGCCTTATATCTTGGCAGTGTATACAAAATCACTCTCCACCATAGGACAGCTGGGGTAATAATGTGCCATGCAACTGTGTTTGTAATTACACCAGTGAAGGGACACGGTATTGGCTCGTTTGTCAATCCCCAACACTTCCTCTATACTGTGTGCACAATCACACAAACATTGTTTGGGTTAGGGTTATCAAATCGTGTTTGTGCCAATGTTTGCCAACATATGCGTCAGCATTTTATGCGAGCTGTGTGTGACTGCGACACAGCTGTGTATCATTATTATTATGAGCTGCGTGCTGTTTTTGTCAGTGTTGTATGCTGTCCACTGACTTACGTCACTGTCCATCATCTCACTCTGCATGGCTAAAGAGGCAGTAAGGATTCAACATTAAACTCTTAATTAATGAAAGTAGCTGTTTATTATTTTGGAACCCATGTCAAAAGACGCTTGAAAGCAATTAAGCCAAACTGATGTAATTGGACTAATTGGACACGAGGCTTCTGTCCTTCACTTGCTGCACCTCTCTCATCTGGTGGGAGTGAGGCTGGTCTGCTTCCTCACTCTACCTTTGCTCTGCCGCCAGTGTGAAGGTCAAGTAGGATGAAATCAGAATTCTTAATTTCTATTGGCCAGTATCTCCCGAGACCCGAGAAGAGCTGAGGCAAAGGCAGCTCAGGGACTGAGGGAGGGTGTGACCTGAGGTTGAGAAAAAACTTACATTCATGGGAATGTTCCAGGCCATGTAGACATGGGATTTGTATTCATCCATCCACACCTCAGCGGCCCGCAAGGCATTGCGCTTAGCATAGTAATCTATGTCGTTGTTGTAGGGCTTCTTGGTGCGCTCGATGTGAGCCACTCTGGCACAAGGCAGGACTTCCATACTCCCTCCACACTGCCACACCTAGACAGCAGAAGGATCAAACCAAATGCATAGTCAAATGATTTCTTAAAAACAGACAAATAGAAAAGGCATTGAAAGGCATGAAAGAATAGATGCTTGATTTCCATTGTCTGGATGCAGTAGTTATTAAGTATGGAGCCTTTTAACTGTTTTTTAAGTCTTCATTTGGACTGGATTTTTGAAGTGAAAATCAACTCTCACCAGGCCTTAATATGAAAACATATGCCTTTGAAATACAATGTTTTTCTAGCTCATGAAGCAGTCCTCCATTTTCCCTTTAGCAAAAACAAATCATCATATTTCAGTTAAAATATTAGACATTAGAATGCATCAAGGATTACGCTGCAGGCACTGTTGAATAAGGTTCTCTACATACTCAGACGTCCTTCTTACAGAAGAGTTGGTACTGTTTGTGTCTAACAGGAAATCAAGTTAAAAACACTCTCTTCCCTTAAGGAAAAATAAAATTAGATATCAGAGAGCAATTCTATTTTATTTCCAATTTGGATCTTAATACAGTACAATATAGATTTTGATGCTTTTGTGTGAAATACCTCTTACTATTCACAATCAAATAATACCCTCTAATCATTAACATTTTAACAATATGAAACCTTGCATCAAAACGTTGAATCATATAATATAAAATACTGCATGGACAAAAATCACACGCACAACATAATTTATGCATATTAATAGTTAAAGTGGGACGCCCTTGCCCAACGAGGATGTGCCACATCATAAACATGAGTGCCTATCACCTATAGTTTAGACCTGGTGTGGGCAATCATTTTTACAAGGTGCCACATGAGAAATCTGAATTGTGTCAGAGGGCTGCACCAACGATAACTTGAACTGCATTCTGCTCAACTTTCTCCCATTGTAAAATGCACTAAATGATATATTTTGAATAGCTGGTACTGATAATCAGAAGAATAAACCTCATCCGTAAATATTTATATAAATAGGCTATTTGAAATTGTGGTGTATAGGCCAAAAAAGAAAATACTCAAACAATAAATACAAAAACAATCATTGCATCAGTGCAATTTATTTATAACTTGTTAATCTCCACAAACACTGAAAAACAAGTTTATACAAAAAACAATAACTTGGTTTCTAAGGTTTTGACTTAATTTGACCTCTTCAGTGAGACTAATCCAGTCTGTCTTGGGCTTGAACAAGGGCATAGAAATCTGGCTAAATGTCTGAGGTGGTTATGCGAAAGGCCAGCTGAGAGGTGGTCATCAGTGATAGAGGATCTGTGTTTTGATTTGTCGGACTTCCTCACTGAGAATGTCTGTTCACATACATAGGTACATCCAAAGAGGACTAGAATCTTCTGAGCATGCCTCTTCAGGTGTTGAAAGTTCTCCTCCTTGAGGGAAGAGTAAAAAGCAGTGAGATTGACCTGAACTGCTCTTCTCGAAGTGTGTCGGACTGCAGGGTCAATGAGTTCCATCTGAACATCACTTGCATTATCCACACTGGAGTTGAAGGGAGAAGAAACCATGTGCATTTCAATCTCAACTCTTTTGAAATCTTGAAATCGCCTTGAAAACTCTCTCATGCAGTGCTTCAAACATGGATGAGTACCTGTGGAGGCAATCAGCTGATGGTGTGGCTTCCTTTAGTGTTGGCAAGTGGGTGAGAATGTTGTCCTCCACTTGGCTTGAGGGAAGCTGCAACTTTTGCTTTCAGTTCATGCACAAAAAGGCCTTTGATTTGCAATTTGACATTTAGTTATTTCATTAGTGCAGTCATATCCACAGCAAATCCACGATCGCCACCCAGTCTTCATCCAAAAGCTGTGGGATGTCACGTCCTTTCTTCACACAGAAATCTTGAATCTGTTTCTCAGGTCCCAGACACTTTTCAGTACTTTGCCCAGGCTGAGCCACCTGACACTGAATTACACTTCCTGATGTATAAAACAATGCAATTTCTGCACAGGGTTCATTTCTGTAACTTTATTCTGCATTCTCTTCAAAAGTACAATATTTTTCCCTGTCAGATTCGGACAACCGTCCGTTGTCACATCTGCCAGCTTGTCCCATTTCAGTCCTAACTTGTCCAAACATGCATTTACCTCTATGAACAAGTCACTCCCAGTGGTTGTCCCTTTCATTGACAGCATAGCTGCCAGCTCCTCTGTGATTTGAAAGTCTGCAGTTATCCCACGTAAGAAGATGAGCTAGCTGGGCAGTGTCGCATACATCGCAGCTCTCATCCAAAGCCAGAGAAAAATCGTGAACTGTAATAAACTTAAAAAACTCTGTCAGAAAACACCTTACCTTTTCATAAGGGCATAAGGGCGTGAGGGCGTGCAATGTTGGGTAAAAAGTTTTTTCGTGCTCTTCATCAGCTACAGATTTCTGTATTTATGCTCATGTTTGGTGATGTATGGGGGATTTAAATTGTAATCATTTAACACACCGACCTGTTTACCATACATAAAAACATAACGCTTTTCAAAATAAAAGCAACACAGTTGTATTGCATGCACGGCATAAATATTTTTTGAAATGTATGTGGTAATTTAAGATTGGCTGGACAAAAACGCACAAAAAGGTCTGGATGTGCCGTAGCTTGCCCAGGTCTGGTTTAGACCAATGGAAATGTATGTGCTTCTATGTAATGAAGTGTCAAACAACACATGTGGCTCTTCGGTTCCTCGTGGAGATTGAGAGACCTTGATCAAGTCTTTTATTCCCTGCCTTCTGCAATAAATCTTTTTTAAACCTAAAGTCTTACTTAGTACTCAATCATCGGCCTAGAGAAATCAAAGAATGCAACAAATTGGTGACCCCAACATGATTCCTCCAGACACTAGGATGCAGTCCAGCGCGGAAGCCTCCAAGTGGATCCTGCCGGCAGTCACACAAACCCAAAACAAAGACTGTACGCAGGAACCTGTTGTTACAAACCAAATTCTCTATAGCTTAGTATAGTCATATTTAGATGTGAGTTTCGATGGCGAAACGGTTGCGGTAAAATAAATTGTTAAATACATAAAACTAAAGGCATAGAAAAGCAGTAGTACTAAACAGTGAGATTGTGTAATTGAGACAATAATAGGAACATCCTCCGAAAGAGGCTCAGAAAGACAGTTAAGGTTATTTAATGTAAACCTAAATGTGAGCTAAAAACACCTCGAGCAGGCCCGGTATAAAACCCTAGACCTCGAGGATGCCTCGTATAAAACCCGGTGTTGCCGGCACGGAGTAAGTCCTTGGTTGTAAAGTTTACTGGTGGTTTACGCGGACAAATTGCAGAAAGAGTTTTGTTTGTTTTGTGTATGTAAGGAGGTTTGTTGTTTATACCTTGTATGCTAACAGGTTACCTTTTTTGTTTTACAAGTAAGGAAGTGAAGGAAGTGAATTTCTGACTGGGTGAAATTGTAAGCTTTCTCACCATTAGAATCAACATGGCGACTCTCAGCAAGCATATTGAAATTTACAATTTATACTGTAGTCCCCTATTTTTTTCTCTTAAATGTGCAAATCTGTTACATATTGTGCATATCATCTCAAAATGACATTGGTAGATTGATATGAGCAATTACATACAGCAGGTGTTGATCTGCATATTGCAACAAAACAGGGTCTTCCACATTTTGCCAGAAAAAACACAATCAAACTACTTGAAGCTTGATATATGGTAATGGAATGCCTTGAGTACGCATCCAACCAGTAATCATTTCTAAATATTATTTTATTTTGGGTTACGGTTTACGGTTTAGGGGTTTAAGGTTAGGGTTTAGGGTTTGGAGTTTGGAGTTAAGATTTCAGGTTTAGGGGTTAGGGTGCTCCAGTCCTGTATAGGTACAGGAGTAGAATAAAAAATACTAAATGCAGTATCTCCTTCAAGTTTGTGCTGATCACAGAAAGAGATACCCCAATATTACTGTTCTTAGTACATTTAAATGTTGACGTTGGCTCATCACAACTACCTTTAATAGTATGGAGTACTATGATCAAAATGATTAGCAGATTGTGTAGCGTAATCCTATTAATATGTAATAATGTAAAAAATCAAAGGCCATCATGTCGTATTTAGGCCTAAAGTGACTTTTTATATATCATTTCAGTTCAGTGACAGTTAATGTGTCAAGTTTGTAATATGATTCAGCACCATGCTGCCAGAATACTGGTCCCCATGCGGCTCACCTCATCCCCTGTATGAGGGCCTGCGGGGCAGAAGCCCCAAGGACAACTATTCTGTACTGCACTAACGGATGCATTTTACTTAAATCATTCAAACCATTCAACTGCATTAATTTTGTACTGCATTTTTTGTTCATATAATTTAAATCAATTTCACTAATTCTGTACTGCACTGACTTTGGTTACATTAATATGTTTTTATTGCTCACCGATTCATATTGTTTATTAGTAACTGCTTATAAATACATTCATTTGCTTATTGGACATTTATTCATTCATGCACACTTACTGTATATATACTGTTTCATTTATATTAACAGTATTGCACCTCTGGTTGGATGCCTCTGCATTTCCTTGGCTTTGTACTTGTACTTGGCACTTTGACAATAAAGTTGAATCTAATCTAATCTAATCTAATCGGCCAATCAACTCGCGACCCCTTCACTGTGAGGGGAACCCAGGTACCCCTTGTGAAACACGACTGTTTGCTGTCCTGGCTCCCAAATGGTCGCACAAGCTTTCCATTGAGAAGAGGACAGCGGATAGTCTATACATCTTCCGCTGCAGACTAAAAACCCATCTGTTCTGCCACTATTAAATCTTGCAAAAAGTACATGGATGCCTATGTTCGTCAAGTATGATGCCAAGTGTTTTCATATGCATAACTTTCGCTCTTACTGTAAGTCGCTTTGGAAAAAAGGGCTTTTTACAAGGCTGCCGCCTTAACAATGAATACCTTTAACTGTGACACTGTTAAAGCCCTGTCAATCTTTTCGTTCTGACACCAGCATCCACCTGCATCTGTAACCACTGGCAGAGAAGGGGATTTTCATGTCTAAATACTGCAAGTGGAAGTGGTGCAGGTACTTCATTGCTGCAATGTTGTTGTAGATGTCCCCAGTGTACCAAGTAAGTGAAATCTCAACGAGTAATCCAGCTACAGCAGGCTGATGAGGACAAGTGATATTCTAAATCAAAACAAAAAATGCATTTCTGACTTTCTCTTTCCAGATTTATCAGTCCAAATTGAATTATAGATTTTTTTTTATAAAGCTGACATTTGATATAAAGATAAAAACAGAGAAATATTTGCAGACAGAATGTTTTTGCAAATGTATCTCAAACAGTAATAAGTTGTGTATTTGTTGGGGACTATTTTCAGCTGTGGAATAATACATAGTTTGTGATCCAGTTTTGTGAGTATTACCGTATTTCCTGCAGCAGGCTGGTGTGTGTGGGATTGCTAAAAAATAAGCAACGGTGCCCATGCTGATAGTAATGAAGGAAATGTCAACCAGGGAATCAATAAAGATATGCTTTTGATTACCTTTGGACAGCAATGGAGCTCTATTGCAAAGAGTGAGACATATCTGGTTGTGGATACACAAAAAAAATGGGAAAGCTTATAATTATTCCTAAAAATTATACACTATTATGTCCCATGTTTATAATGATGTAAACCTGTTGTTATGCTCTCTGGTGAGTTGAGGGGAATTATCTGGTTAATTGCACATCATTTTAGGAATCTGTCTTAAAAAATGTTTTTGTACCACAAAGTAGGCTTGCATTGCTGAACATGAGCACTGGGCTTCTCCACAATAGTTGTCATGTTTGGGGCATTTATGTGGTTGTAAGTACAAAACCTATGGCATTTCTTTTGTCCCTGCTGATTTCCACCGACGCCTTTTATAACATAGTAAGCTGCCCTACTTTCGTTTCCTGTTAAAAATCAATAGAGTGTGTGTGTTAATATATATTTATGTCAAGTGCTAGTGGAAATGTGCACATAAAGCACTCATGGATAACCTGAAATTGTGTGTGTGTGTGTGTAATTGCAGTTAGCAGTTTGCCCAGCACTAAAAGCAAATTGAAGGTCGATATTTTCTAAACCACCATTTCCAGAAGGTCAGAAACCTATTAGCCAATTGAGCTTGTGAAACCAACTGTGGTTTCATAGACATTAGTGCAACACATTTTTAGTTTTTTGTTGTTTTTTGCAATACAAACAGTACTTTGTTGTACATGGTTTGTTGTTTTGGGCGTTGTGCCTATTCTGTAAATACTGTGCCGTTCTCATTGTGTGACAGTTTCTTTGCACAAGTGAAATGTGTGTTAATGTGGTGCAACGGACAACACATGGCTATATTGGAGCCACTATTTTCTGAGTTAGGACAGGGTGTGGTGAAAGGCTTATTACAATAACTAACTGGTCAACAGGGGGAAAATGGGAATAATGTCTTTCTTAAATTTCCAGGAGTCAGCCTTGTCTGAGGTTCATCAATGCTGATGTGACCTTTTTCGTGTGTGTATTGTAATGTGATATCACACACTTGGACAATGTAGTGATAATATTGACAAGGTCTCACTTGGTGTTGCCTTATTGCAAATCACTGACACCACTTGAACCATCTCAACTAATCTGTTCCATATTACGCCAAGAGATGATCTGCTACTATTTAGTCACTGAAGGGATTACCTCATTTGTTTTGATGTACAGGTATAAATGTAGCTTTGTTGAATGGTTACATTGAATGTTTAAATACAATTGTGTATCAAGCGGAGAGGATGCAGAAATGTAAATAGTGCTTGCTGTTACTGGTTGTGACTTTAAATATTTGAGTGTTATGGCAATATAACATAATCAGTTTACCAAATAAGATATTAAATACATTTTATTTGTTTACCTCAAAACTCACAACGGGTACTCAGAGCTGCATTCTGTGGAGGTCCATTTTGCACTGACCCTTCATTAAATTGCATCATTAAAAGGAAGCACTTAACACAGAGCACTTCGATGTAGTGGTAATGTAATCGCTACTTTCGTTGAATTGTCCTTGTAAATGCAGTTATTTAATTGCAGATGGACCCTTTGCATGAGGCTAAAGAAAAGATCAGCCACATAAGCATAAAAGCTATTAACAGCAGTGAACAGGTTCCGAAAAACACCCTTTAAACGATACGACCACTGAACTGGGAAATTACAGCCTATAGAGATTTATGATTGGCAATAGGATGCAATTTTGATCGTTGCTTTTTTCATGACGCAAAAAATAATAATTGAGTGAAATTGGCCACTCAAATTTTCAATCTTAAGAAAACACTTTACATTAAAACTCTGGATTCTATTTAAACGATAATAATGAGGCATCATTACTTTGCCTAGATCAGGATTAAATTAAACTGCACGTGAAGACACAATTATTTCACACTTGCCTACTTCCACCTTAACTTAGATGTTCAGGCCTACACGTCGTAGGTTGGCATGTAGGTTCACATGCATTGCTGAAACGCAGTGAAGGAAATAGAAGAGTGACTGGACTTTCATGGATGGTAATGGTCCACTTCTCTGAATGAAACTTATGATGCCTTTTGAAAATGCTGATATAGCTAAGAACTCTGGGCCTTTGAGCAGGCATTAAGCGTTGTATCTTTAGTGCATCAAAGCACACACAAAACGTGAGAAATACATGTCACTTTTAATTTAAAAAATAATAATTTAAAGCCTGGTCCCTGTTTTAACCTTTTGGCCACATCCCCACAGGGATGTCAGATTGTTGGTTTTTGGCAAGAAAATAGCAACCCCACCAGTGCAAATTGGCGACTGCTGTGATAATTGCTTCAGACAGCTGTTCACAGTTTGTCTATGTACACTGTATCTGTGCCTAATAAATAGTAAATAAAGAACATCTTTAGTGAAACTCAAAGGCTAGTTTAGAAGTAGTTTAAAATGGAAAACAGTTCAAGAAGCCAGTGAGGAAAAGGCCTGAGGGCTGAGGTCATGCAGACTGCATATAATGCCCTATATTGCTCAAAGTGGTGGCTCCTGACAAATCTCTCAGGAGGGTCAATTGTTGCGATGATGGCTAGTATGACCTGTTCAATGGGTAAATTAAACAAAGTCACATTGCACTGTAAAATGTGGATGTTCAACCACTAGATGCAACATCAGACAAACGATGTTCTTACTGAGCGATATGTTTTGGATAGCTACTTCGATAGTAGTACTAGTTAATATCTTAAATAGCATTTTTTACTTTTTTACTCTACAATGAATGTACAATTCCGCCAGGGCCATTAGCAAATACATTGTCATCTACCAGTTTGCCCTCATAAATGCCTTAATGTAAAATAAGACCTACTTTGAAATAATACGAATATTACGATTGCCTCCATCTGATAAATGATTTTAGGTGCAGCAATTGTGATTTGATTAAGCCATCGGTGTTGGGAAAGCTTAATAAGTTATTTCTTTTTTATTTTTTCCTTTTAACGGAGTTGCTCCTCTGGGTGGAAAGCGGGATCATCTGAGGAGAATGTGATCGACGTGATAGCATCAATTAACGTATGCGTAAGACGAAAGAGCGTTGGTGCTCGCCCTCGCTGAATTAATTGAAAATGCATAGCAGGGTCTGCAGCGAGAAAAAAAAAACGCATTTTAATGATTGCTGATCGACAGCTGACTAATATGTCAGACAGGGGAAAAAAATATCTTGCAGCAACTAATACAACCCTCGGGTTTTCCCAAAATGAGGAAGGCAATAGCTGGGGTCAACCAGATTTCATCTCAAGTTGTTTTTCTGTGTGCATGAGTGACACTTGGCCAGAAGCAGCTCGCGTGAAAAGGTACTTTTGATTTAATTTTGAACACAACCGCGGAAAAGATTAACGGGAGCTACTGTACTTTCACTCTGGGACAGATTGATTCTGAGGCTCTATCGACAACAGTTTCCTACTGCTTTCAGCTACACAAATATACAAACATGTGTCCTGGTGTTTCTTTTTCTGGTGTGTCATTCTTTACCACATTTTATCTTGACACCAACACAGTGCTTTAGCGCTATACACTTGCATATATATTTGAAATTACATATGTCACATGTTATCAGGATGCCAGTATATCATGTGCGTATGTGACATCTTAAGTACTGAAGTATGGAAATCAGTCCTTTGGCTAATGGTTTCTTTGTATGCACAGTCAAATATCAGATCCTTGGAGTTCTGGAGACATAACTGCTCATATATTTGCTATGAATGTATCTATAAAGGCAACAAGTGATATGTTTTACATCTGGCAACACTGATAGGTCAACATTCAAGAGACACACACCTATGACTACATCCCTACCATCTTCATTGGAATTACAGCCAAAGATGTTTGGTCTTCAAAATGAATAAATAAAGCCAAAACTTTGACAACTATTTCACAATTGAACAAAATAACAGCATTTAATAGCATTTTTATTTGTTTAATCTCTCCTTACTTGAAATGTATCTACAAAACATCATGATAATAAATACATTTTGTATTCTTCTGTCATTTGTTCCTCTCTATATGGACAATACGTTTATTACTATTATATCATTACTTCACTATTATTATTAAAGGTATTCCCTTTATACAATTCATGCGTTCATTTCAAACTGCTTCTTTTATTTAGTATCCCGAAAATATCTATGCTTTTAATTCAAATAATCAATAACAAGCTGAAACATATCTCCAATGCATTATCTTACGTAACAAGTTTGATGAGAAGACATTAAATGTGCACTTATCAACTTTTAGGCCACTTGAGAGGCAGTGAATAAACTGTAAACACTGGCATTCTATTGTCTCATAAACTTGGTATGATAAACTAAGTGTTCATCATATTAACACAACAGTTGCCACATTAACATTCAATTGCAATAACATTGTTGTCCAGCATATAAATATGAGTCCAATATTCTCTTTTCAAATTACCTAGGGGATACATTTGCCTTTTTAGTTGTTCAATGCTTAACTGTGTTCAATATAGTTATTTTTCAAAATTTGCTATTTGGTCCTCAGCAGATGAAAACAACGGTTAGAGCAGTGGGACAAAAATATACTTGACTGGATATTTTACCGTGTTTTACAGTGTTTGTGACGCCTTTCACATTACACAAATAATTTAGATTCATTAAGTCAACATAAACAGAAAAAAAGATGAACGCAGCTTTATGTTTGGTTAAAAATCAAGTGATAATGCTGGCCTGTGTCACAGGATGTAAAACTGATATTTTCACAGTCAACTTGGAATAAAGCCATCCACAAACTTGCAGTGTCCACTTGAGATAATGAGTTGTGTGGGCTGGGGTGACTCTGGGGACTTGCACATGTCCATGTTTTTAATTGAAATGCTCTCCACTCTGCAATTTCTATACCCGAGGGACATCTTTTTCCAGGATAATATCCCAAACAGTCTCACTCATTTTAAAGACATGCAGATTAAAGGTGCAGGCTAACCACCCTGCATGTTTATGTCTTCTTTTTATCCTTCAGGTTATGAAGAGTACGACTTTAAGACATTACAAACACATATCCAGTGATTTTATGGTGCGACAATTCCCTGATTCCCTGTGATGTACTGAGTCATTTGGAGCTGACAAAACTGTTAATTAAGGCAGCATATCTTAAAATAATCATGCAGGTAGCCTTTTTTTACTTATTTAGAGACCTTTTCTGGTGTCACTATGCAATGCTAATTCACATCAGCATCCCTTACCAGATCTGTGGTAGCATGGTTCATATTTTCTAAGCGCTTGTGAGTGACTATATCAACAGATAAATGATTAAGGAACCCTTCATATTGCTTAGTGAGTAAATTGGGTAAGGCTTTGGTTAAAGCAACATGTTTTGTATTCGCTTTGGTCAGAGAATGGTTAAACACTAGTAAGTCATTTATGAATTATTGACCTCTATAAAAAAAAGAGGCAATAAAACATTGACAGGTTTCTGCCACACATTTACAGGGGCCTTTAATTAATCAATAAAAAATTTCACAAAGGCAAAAACAAATAAACACAGTGTATAATAAGTGCCATTTTCTCGAGTCTTGTGTCATTCATAAAATTCGTCCTATTCGTCATGAACATCACGGTTTGGTAAATGCAGTCATCTTCAAATATGACGAATAATAGAATATTGATAAAAAAACGTCGGTCAGTCATGGCAGAATTCATCATACTGCACGCGGGAGTAAAAGTAACCGTAAAAAGGAGGTCCTGTGGCAAGTCCAGTTGAGAACCACTGAGCTAGAAGAGCCTTTCAATTCTGCTGTGTGGGAACATTTTGGGTTCCGTTTATACTATAACGGAGATCGGTGAATCGGACAATAACGATGTAACGGCTAACGCATATTAGACAGCATCACCCAGATGTGCCAGTCACAGGAGCTATGTTCTTATTAATTTTATATTTTGACATCAGACAACAATGTTATACAGTTTTATATTGCCTTTTATATTGCTCCTGGGCTGAAGTGATTAAAAGACTCATTATTTATTTCAGGACATTTTCAAGCCATCTGTATAGTTTTAGATTTTATTTTTACCTTTTTCTGTTTTGTTGTTCAGCCATTATAAACAATATGGCCTATCTGAGTTTGTGTTTTCTGTTCTTGATAAATTGTAACAAAGAATCATGCATTTGGGTCTTTTTGCTGCTATTTCCAAACCGTGACTTCTGTGTACCGTAGCACCCTTAGATGCAGGGGCCCTTTTCAGTGTGCCTGTCAAAAACTCATTCCTTCAAGTTGCCGCCCTTCGACTTTGATATGACTGCTAATTTGCTGCTGTGGTCAATTCTGATTCGGAGCTACTACTCTTGAAATAATCAACTACATGAGGAGATTAACAAATGCCCAGTTAATGGATGGGACAAGCCTGATCTATGAACTGTGCTTTTCACTGTGTCCTGGAGAGAGAGCTTCTGATTGTTGTCCAAAACATTCATTTGAATAGCAGAAGGATGGGAAATGCAAAGTGCATCTGAAATTCTCTTAATTACCTTTTCGAAATGTGCCAAAATTAATGTGGGAGTATCTGCATTAACTTTTGAAAGAGGTTTTAAATGAAGTGTATGATTCACATGGATAATAGGCAAGCTGACATGCTCTGTCTAATCACTGGCCCCTCTGGCCCTAAACACTGACACGGCAACTCTCGCAGATGTATGGATGCTCAGCAAATCGCGCCATCTTTCCGCAGCCACTTCAGGTTACATGTCATCATTATTAGGTAAAGTGTGCTTTCCAAGCACACATCTGTTAGGATGTAAATTATGGGTATAGCCTGAATTCCCCAGACACGGGGTTACCACAAGACACTATTAGTCTTGAATTATATATAAATGGAACACACTGATGCATAAATGCAAACCATGAACATGTTTAACAACAGATGATGGGACAGATACAGCTTTTAATATACAGTAATGAACTCTGGAGTAAGTAAACCTTGGTCCGTTAAGCCCCAACGGATTGATTCGGCTGCTAAATAATGGGCAGGCATTTGAAAAAGACAAATGCCCAATAAATATCCAATGCCACCGTTACCTTAACACAGGCTTTAGTGATGAGGAGCAGATGGTTCCTCCCATGTTAAGCCTGACAGTGTTGGGAGAGGATGAATAAGTCACTTTCCATACAGGAAAAGGGGATGGCTGTGGTTCAGGCTGCCTATAAGGCAAACAATATGGGCACAGTTAAGGCAAAAGTAAGATAAATCAAACAAGGACCTACACTGCCTTTAACTCACATTCCTTATTTTTTAGATTAGAAGTCAATAGAATATACTGTACTCTGCTCTTGTTTCTGTATGTGGTGCCTGGCCCATAGACTGCTGCAGCATTCCTCAGTATGGCATTTATCCAATAATTCTCCACATTTAGCTGTCTCCATTTGCTGAAATAATGTAATGCCAGAGTTCCTCTTATGTCTAAAGTGTCTTCTCTTTTTTGGAAGGACTCAGTTTGTTGGATAGGAGTCATATGGTGAACGTCCACCGCCATTAGCTGCTTGAAGGTGATTTCAAAGCTGCCAGAAAATCTGCTGCTGACAGATGGCTGGGGCTTCATAATGTTGTCCCTGCACTTTTCAATGTGACTGCTCTCACTGTGGAGGGCTGCGGGCGGGAGGATTCCAAGGCAGGAGCTGCAAAGACTCAGTCAGGAACATCTAAACCAGTGGCTTTCAACATTTTTACAATAATAAAAACCCCTTTGAAAAGAAACCAGTGCAAAAAAGGAGCTATAGAAAGAGGTATAAGCGACATCAGTGTCTGAGAAGCTTTTAGAGAGCACTGCAACACTACATTAAAATATTATAATATTGAATTTAAAAAGTGGTTTATCACAACAATAATTTAGCTTTATTATTATTTTAGAAATAATGCATGACTGATATTTTTTTAATTTATTAATTAATGTTATGATTAACATTTGAAAAAATCTCAGCATCTCCCGGCAGTACTCCAGTGTGCGAGATAGTCCTGCTTCTCCAGTCAAAGATAATTATCATGTGACCACAGATCCCAACAATACATATATATATATATATGATATATATAATAATATTAGTATTTGGTAGTGCAAGAAGTCTGTCTGTAGCTGTGCAGTAGTCAAGTGTTTTTTGTGCTGGATGAGTAGTGTTTCATAAAGCAAAAATGTATAATCAGCAAATTATTATTCATGATTAAAATGAATATTTAATTATTTTATGATTATTAATACAGATATTAATATTAATATCACATATAATATACATATAAATAAATGTAGGGGCACCACTCTGCTTACATGGACTGATACATACATCATAATTCAAGACTCAAATGATTATAAACATACCTTGGGGTATGAGTGTTTTTAAAGTTTAGAAGGAGTAAATCCAGCACTGGCTGTCATTAACCAGTATGAGTTCAAGAGTAGGCATAATTACACCCCATTACAGAACGGTGGGTGGGATCACCGGAGTGAAGGCGTTTGCTTCAGTTTACCCTGCGGCTCTAAGATAGAGATAAGGCCGGGACGGGATACGAAAAAGGGTGGGAGTGGTATAACCAGGCCTTCTAACAGAGAGATTTTGGTTAGGATACTGTGTGGCGCTGTCCCGTTATGCATATGCTCTTAAACGTGTATGTGTGTGTAAATGAGGGACGCATGCAAAAAGAAAAGAAAAAGGTTTCACAAAGTTTAACCACAAGAATTTCACTGACTGTCTTATTGATACCACAACACGAGAAAAAGGAACTGATCGGAACAGCGCAGTCACTGAGTTGCGTGGCGGTAACTTTAACACTGGGTTTCCCATGGTTCAGGAGCGCACCAGTTTACACGTTTAACACAGTGGAAATGTCACACATTAAAAAGATCTCGCCAGCTTGTTACACCGAATTATATAGAACGGTTGAAAATCACAGAGCATTAAATACTAATCTGTTCTCATCCCAGACACGAGCCTCTTACTCGTGGTTGAAAAAGTCTGTTGCGGGGGTCCGATACGCTCCTTGTGTTTAGAGTCCGTTACTCCACCAGCTAGTTGCGGACTTATCAGCATTAGCTAACAATAATCGGCAACCGTTGTGGAGAAGTTACTTCCTTTCGTGGACGGGTCTGTGGAATTATTACAATCAAATAAGCATAACCCTTTATACCTTTATAATTGTATGCTGTTTATACTTATATCTTGAATACTTCTTAAACCTTTCTATCACTAAGATACTCACTATATAGGTTTCCTGCTAAATGATCAATGAAGTGTTCACCAACTTGCCCACATTCCAATGAAGGTATTTATGGTGTCTCACGAACCAGACATTATGGGTGCCATAATTCATGCAGTGGGTTTCGGAGTGGTTACCACTTAGTTAAGTAAACAAATACATGGGGAACTGATTTACACATGCCAAGGGAAGGAGCTTTGGACTATGACCCGAGGTCATCTATTTGGGAGAAACATTGTCCACAGGACACTGGACAATGATAGGACAAGAAAGCCACATTGAGCATGGACATGGACTAAGACCTCCAATCAAGAACAAGACAACACCCCAACCTGGAAGACTTAAAACCAAATGTAACACAAAGAAACGGTGTTATTCTGTGGGATCTGTTAGGGAGGAGACAGTAACTGCCTGTCTCTTTCTTATCAGTAGCACAGGGTACCCCTCAGCTGAGTGTGTGTGTGTGTTACAGATCATATCACAGCTTATTGATAAATAACCTTTAATTGAGAGAAGTTTCCGGTTCATCCTTGTTTCTACTTCCAAAAAAAGAACACAACAGGTCTCAGTGACGTCCTGCGGGTAACGGCGAGGCGCTGGAAGCAACCAATTATGTGGGGAAACCTGTTATCAGACAGTGTTTGTTGATTAGAGGAGCTGGTCAAGCTTCATCATTGTCTAAGTCATCTAAGTCTGCCGTTTTGTCATGACATGTAGATATGACGTCCCAGCATCCCCACTTTGGTCTCAATAATGAGGTTCTGGCCGCAATCTTGAGAGCAGTCAAAAGGATGAATATTCCACATGATGGCGGATCAGTTCAAAGAGAGGCAATAGTGTCTGGGCAGACTTTGAGGCATCTCTGGGCAAAGCAAAATAAATACATTGATGTCTGGATATATCTAGATTTTGAGGTCGACATTTCATCACAAAAACTAAAAAAATAAAAAAAAATTATCAAAAAACAAGAAGAAAAAAAACGAGGGGATACCACATACAGTAGCAAGTTTCAATTCCGAGGAACTGGAGGATTAAATGCAGTGTGAACACTTAAGTGAGGACCAGGTTGGTTGGTCACGGCTTGTTTTGTGAACTGTGGGGACACAAATGTGAGTGTAACTTCTGAACATGTTTGTACATTAAATATGTCACTATGGCCCTGATGATTCAAATGAGTCTATCCTGAAATAAAATAAGATTCGGATTACTGAGGGAGTTGGTTGGTGGTTGTCATTCATGAGAGCTACTATTGTCTGGGTCCATTCCCCTGTCATAGTCTGTCTCCCCTATTGGGTGAAAGAGCGGCTTCAGTTTGTTTGAATGGGAATGGCCTGTTGTGGGGGTTAGCTGCTTTTGATGGCTGACTTAGTCCAACATTTCGTGCGACATCTGACACACATCTTTGGATGAGCTCTTTCATTTCTGGGGTCAACTTCTCTTTCCTGAATTTGCGTTGGTAACTGGGTCTACCTTCATATCTTCCAGGGTCATATCCTCTTTTTTCCTTTGTCGGGAAAGGACCTTGTCGTCTGTTCCTTTGGTGAGCCGGCTTGCCTACTTGGATTCGTCACCAGGCTGGTTGGCGGGGTGGTCGGTGTCCCTGGTCTCCAGGTTTGGACATTGTTCTAAAAGGATTCTCTGTGCCTTCCGGTTCAGAAGTTGTGTGCTCTGATGTTTTTATTTCAAGCACTTTTGATGTCGCCTTCTGGAATTTTGTCGGGGTGTGTTTGAGTCTCCCATGCTATTTGGGCTCATTTTCAAATGTCCTGCATGGTAAGATTCCTTGTCCTGCAATACATGGTGAAATCATAGCGCACGTCCGGGTTGTGTAGAAACAAGGACTTTAATAACTGCTCCTCTTTTAAGCTGGGGGGTGTTCCTTCCTTGGAAATAGGCTGTTCTCAAGCGCCTGTAATATTCCCTTGGCGGTTCATGCTTCTTCTGCATGATGGCGACGGCTTTTAAGGTGGCTGAAGCTTGGTCGATGTACAGTGAATATTGCTTCCGCACGTTGCATGGGGTTTCTGGCTACCCATTTTTGGGAAAGAGGGATAACTCTAAAAGGGTTAGGACCTTAACGGTTTTAAATAATTAACAGTCATTGCACAGGTGGGGATTTCCTGTGACTCACACTGTGACTTTGTCACCGTTTGGGGAGGCGGTGGACTAGCTGTGAGGGTGACCGTCTTCCAACCCACCAAATCACCAAAAAATGCTGCGACCTGGAGAAGCCAGCCAACAGAACTATTCAATCAAGTCTCGACCTTGTGCCCCTGAGCACAGCACTTTTCAACCCCCCCCCCCCCACAACATCAGGTGCCTGAGAGATGGTTGCCCACTGCTCTGTGGCAATAAATGTGTGTAGGTGGCTGTGCTGTGCCACAGATGGGAAAATTGCAGAAGCTGAATTTCCTTAGTGCGTGTGTGTTTACATGTGCATGTGGGGACGAATAAAAGCATTCTTAATTTCTTAAATAATAATAATAATAATTATTATTTGTGTTATTATTAAATAACAACAATAATAAAAATACTCATAAACATAATCACAATCATAATAATAATAATAATAGGTTGATCATAAATAGCCCCTTCCGTGCCCAACAGTGATTTCCCCTCTAGGCTTACAGCAGTTGAGCCCGATCAGTACAACAAACATACCTACGACTTTGGCATGACCACATGCTGCAATTTGTTTATGGCCTACTAATGTCAGAATTCATAATTGTTTTGCATATTGATAAAAGTTTTTTAATCTTGTCCAATTAATTTCATATTCCTGCCACAGTCATATTACAAAAAACTAATGAGTCTTTTGAGTTTTGCTTCAACAACTGGAAAAATAATACACACGAAGAATCAACAGAATTATCATCCTAGGTAAATTAAAACACTCCATCATTCAATATTTTTTGAAAGAATAGTAAGATATAAGATTTAAATGTTTAAGTTATTTGGACAAATCTCTGTTTCCCTGAGATCTCCTTATAATTGTCTAAATCAGCGGTTACAAACAAGAGCCTTTGACAACCTTTGTGAAAATACTGTGGTATTGTCCATTCAGTCAGATAGATTTGATGTAGTATTACATTTGTGGAGCGAGTTTTCACAGTATTATGCCCATGCACACAGGAACTGGAAAGGCAAAGGCTCTGTCTCTTGAGATGCAATATCAGCAGATAGGGAAGGGTTGGAGACACATTACAAAATAAACTGATATTGTCACTTCTTGCAGAATTCACCATTTCTGTCTCCGACCATTTCTCTGTGTGTAGATAACAAATGACAATGTTGCTATATGTGGCACTATAGGCAATAAGATTAAGAATACAGCCAGTCAGGCATATATTATTTTGCAATATTTTGAACCTTGCTCGCAATCCAGATGTCAAAGAAAGAATGCATGGGTTATAATAGGCCTGTAGGTGATGTTTCTAACCTTCACTCCATCACTCAGGGAGCTTATTTTTTTTACATATATATTGTTTTGTCTCTGTGGTTTTATTCCCTTTCTGTATATTTATGTTAATTTACAAGTCCAACCTTGTAAATTATTCCACCAGTGAACAAACAGGAAACTACAGCAAGATGTTTTATGTATTTCCCTTCCCATGGTTTTATTCTTTTATGTGTGGAAACAACAACACATGCATTGCCATGTGCCATTAAGTCAGCCCTGCACATCCTACCCTCCTTTCTGCTTAGAAAAGAGTCCCGCTCTTTGGATCGTTTGCATCCCTTTTAACCAGAAAAAGCTACTGAAGCCATAGTAAATTATAAATACGCCATAACCTTTCCATGCCTTTCATCAGCCCCCTGTAATCAGATAGTTCAGGCAAGGCTTGGCTACTGTGCACTGCCCTGTCTAATTGTAAAAGCATGTTCTTGTCGATCAAGCTTATCCTAAATGGCAACATCTCAGACAACACGACAATGGGCTGCCCGATTCGCAGTAGCCTTAGAGGAGTAATTCTCGTCCACCCACCCTTCTCCATTCCATTAGCGGCCACACAATATGAATAGTTGAAGGTTGTTGTTGAGTGCGGCACCATTCAAGCTTGTACGTGTGCTGAATGGCCCCTATTCTGCCGTATGTGTTTCATGTTTACACAGACAAGCCGAAAAACCAGGCAGATACAGATACATGTATCAAACAGATGCAGTAAATATTCAAAAGACACTCAATGAGGGGTGCATTTGGTTGAAAGGCTAAACAAGTTTACCGTTACGCTATGTCGCACAGTCCACCTCAATAGTAGTTTAACTTTATTAAGCCAACGGAGCTAAATTGATCTCCACCAAGCACTTTGTCTAACTAAATGGCACAGTGTGTTAGATATGTATGAGCAGCTCTAAAGAATGAAATAACAACCTAACCTTGGACGAGGCAAATAGCGGTCGGCACATGATCCATAATGCTAAGTTATCCCTTAAAGCCAACAGATAAAAACAAAAGCCACCCAATAAGTCTTACTATTATTGAATGTAAAAAGCATGCTTATACAAAATAGTCATCAGCAACTCTCAATGTCTCAGGTTTCAACAAAGTGCCACAGCAATCTGTAAACTAAGATTTACAGTATTTCTCTGGCCTTTATTTAAGTGCCTTTACAAAGGTGGCCGACACTTAAGGGGTGTCGTTGAAGCCATCTTGAGATTCTGAAATGGATGTTGGGATGTCATTAAATGAAGGAGTGGGATCTGTCAAGCATTTCTCATTTCAATAAGCCCTAGGAGTGCATTTAGATTCAGAATGGTTCCACTTGGCTAGAGAGCATCACTTTATGAATTTAAACGCTCACCAGTTCTTCAGCAAGCCCTTCGCTCACATGAAGCATTAAATTCAACCCAAAGCAGCAAAAGAGATTTACATTTTCCGTATAGGCTTTAGAGCTTTTTTTTTGCCTACCCTGCTCCTATTTATGAAACTTTGCATAGTTTAATCGTGGCCTCTGTTTACGCCCATAGGTTTTCCATCAATTTCATCATAGGTCATTCCAAAGTCTGTAGATTTCACAAATCACTCTGACCATGAGTTACTCCCTGAAATATGAGATTTGTAATTATGGCTTTTGTGTGACCTTCCCAGTGTAAAACTGCACAGTACCCCCCAGCTCTGAAAGGATGCCATATTAAGATGCCTGCATGCCACAATTATAACTCAGCTTAAGTAAAGAAAAGGTTTCTTATCTATCAGTCACTTCTCATACGAATCCATTTTTCAAGGGTAATAGTCTGCAATCCTTACCCGCATGCCCAGTTCAATGTTCTCCCCTCCATAGACCTCCATGCCCGGATCCAGCAGTCCAATCTCCCCAAAGTATTCCCGATCTACCACAAAGGAGCAGCCAATCATAGCTGGAGTTCTGGATGGGAAGAGAGAGAAATTATTTTTTAAATATTTCATGTTAAAACACCTAGGTATATTCAATTTGTGAAAATATAGACATCTAATATGGTTAAAAAATATGTTTTATCCATTCACAATCACTGAAAAGTTAAAAAGAAATTTGCATCATAGGGATGAGACTCTGTTTTACTTTCAGTTAAGGGCCGATGTGTAGTGTTGTTTTTGGCGGCCTGTTTTAATTTTAGTTTTTGTCTAGTCTTTCTGTCAAGCTGTCATTTTAGTTTTTATTAGTTTTAGTCACGTTCATACTCTTTTTAGTCTAGTCAAGTTTAAGTCGACTAAAAGTCTGAAATTTTAGTCAGAATTATCCATGACTATTTTTGTCTAGTTTTAGTTAACGAAAACTGAGGACATTTTAGTCTAGGTTAAGTCCCATTTAGTACCATATTGACCCCAATATAAGACGGGTGGTTTTTTTTTTCCACGACAAAAAAACGGAAAAGGAGGGGTAGTCACTCATGTCCTGGATTTAAACTTTTCAATGTAATGACACAGCCGCGGAGAGCTGCCAGGGCGAGGCCGCCGCATCCACGCTGGGTTGTGTGTTCAGAGAGGGTGTCGACCCTACGAGGGGGTAGCCTGACCATTGAACGGAATACCCCCGCCTCAGACCTCCGCAGGTGCGTCCCAGCCAACGACTCCCTCTGGAGGGAGGCGGGGGACCGCACCGATGTGGCGCACATTATTTCCATTTGATTGATTGTCAGAGATTGAAAGATATTTTATCTGGAAAAATTGCCATATACTCTCCCAATTACGTCCGTCTGTGCCTCTTCACACGCCAAGACGTGTTCAACCTTTGTCTTTATGTGGGTGCATTTTTCATTACGTATTATTTATCTGCCACACCTTTATGACCGGTCCGTGAACGTATTGTATTATATAAAACCGAGGATCGCCGTTCTAAATCATGCTGCGAGTGGGGATTGAGGTAGTCACTGACCCTGGTGTGAGACACACCAGACAACAGAAATACTGCAAAATAATAATAACAATAACGGGACTAATCGAGACAAAATGTTATTCTCGTTTTGGTATATATATTGCATTATATATTTTGTTATAGTTATCGTCACATGACCAGCATTTACGTTGCGTCTCGTTTTCGTCACGTGAAAAAGGTTCATTGACGACGATATTTAGTCATAATTTTCGTTGACAAAAGCAACACTACCGATATGGTGCCTGGATTAAGTCCTCGGATGAAGTTCATTGAGACATTAGAAGCCCTACGCTTTGAGGGACAATGTTGAAATGTTCAGGAAATTAATCAAACCACTGAAAACAGAGACAGAAATATATATTTATCCAATTTCAAAATGTACTTCAACCCATCAAAGACATAAAGATGTGAGTGAGCGCATGCATACGCGCATGCATGTGCACGTGTGGGTTTGAGCCAGCACTAACTTTTCACCCTCACTGAAAGAAATGCTCCCACTTAGCTCGCGTTCCCCGAGGGTTGATTTTTAGTGCCATTATCTGTCAGATCCTAAGTGCTCTGGGACAAAGCCACTCGAAAAGCTTTACATTCATACAGAGGACTCAGCCCTGTTATTTCTTTTCCTCAAAAGTGACTAATGAGCGGCTTTATTCTTCTTCAGAGAGATATTTGAGTATACTTCACCATATACTCTTACGTGCAATCTACATCAATTGCTTTGTCAATCTATCCCTTTCTCTCAAACACACACACATATACCCATACACACACGCATAGAATATGAGAACTTGGTTGTTTTTTTTCGTTACGGGTGAGATCAGAGGGACCGCTGGCAAGTTGCCGCCATGCCTCCTCCGTTGTTTGATGTCGTTTTTTGTTATTATTATTATCCATCTGTAATTTGACTCTAAACCTGCCTGATGGAATCTTCTTGTCCATTTTTTCCCACTGTGACTGTCACTCAGTAGCTTAGAGCAAGCCTCGCCGGTATAGGCTTCCCTGTATTGGACTACTGGGGCTCCTCTGCTTTCTCTTTGTTCGGATCTGTCCACTGCCTTTCTGCCAGCTCTCCTGGGCACAAACCTCTGCTGCTGCAGGAAGCCGCCCACACAGGCTGACCGGTCACGTCCCCGGCGCCATACGACTGGATTCCGATGTCTTTGCCAATGATTTAATCTCACTCCTGGACTGCCTTGGTATCACACAACATGTAAGACAGGGGTGGGGAACCTTTTCCCAATTGAGGGCAATTTTGATTTTTTAGAAAACGAAATCATTTTACCCCAGAAACTCATTAAAACATTTTAAGACGCAGCCCATTTACCATTTTTTCATGCTATTCAAATAAAAAAGCAACTTTATCTATGTAACTTTGTTTTATCTCTCTATTATCCTCCTATTGTTGAATCTCTGGTTTTGTGTTTTGTTTTTTTTATATTAATTTATATAAAGCTCTTTGAGCATTTTGTGTAATGAACGTACTTTAATAAAAGTTTACCAATTTGCTTTAATACAAATTTCTCCAATAGTACCCACACACTAGGCACACTGGCTTGCCTTTTACTTCCACAAACAAGTTATCATTTGTCAATTTGTCCTGATAAGCGTGACATTCCGCATCAACCTTTCTTTCCTTTTGTGAAATTATAATCAGGGTGCACGTAAATGGTGCTGGTACGCATACGCAGCAAAAAGTCTGTAATGTGTTATGTGACTTGTTGCACTCAGCGTCTTTCCTGAAAGTTAATGGGAGCATCCCACCTGCCTCCCCCGTCAGAACACACAGGAGAATCACCCAATCATACAAATATACATTTTGATGATAATTGAATGAATTCGAGAATTTCAGACGTGACAGCACGCCAACCACAGAATAGCAGGGGAGAACGGGGAGGGGCAGAGTGAGCGTGAGCAAAGTGAAACACGCGTACCAAACAACTGCCCGTTGATGACATGTCCTTGACTGTGCATGACACGCTCTCGTGTTTTGTTCAGTACCCTGAGCTTTGTCCGGAAAGACAAGCACTCGCATATTTTATTTAGTGCGTAATTTTTTTTTTTTCTAATTCGATTTTTCCTTTGTTTGTGAGGAGGCTAATTGTGAATTATCTTGCGTAGGCCCCAGTCCTCCCCCTCCCCTGCTGAATCACAATAACAACTGTCTCTCCTCTTCCCTCACTGCCCTGCATCCCCTGAAAACCTTCACAGTTTCATATGTTCACTCTGACATCAGAATTGCGATGGATGCTCATTCAGATTCTAAGTCTCTGCGTCAAATAACAGTAGCAACAAGAGCCTGTGGGCTCACGTACGCCCCCCCTTCAGTGCGGCAGTGTAAAGTTTGCCTCACCTTGTGTCATTTGACTGTGGCTTTATGTCACATCAGCAAGACTAAATATGTCACACACATACATCACATAAATTCGCTAGACTATGGGAAGGTCAGGACAAAAAGGTTTTTTTCCCTCACCTTCATAGCTCTTTGTGATTTTAGACACCATCTACATCAATGACCTCCTACAGGAGTACACCTTCTTTTTTATTCTCTTTTAGGTGTCCTTAGGTGTGTTGAAAGGCACCCCAAATAAAATGTATTATTATTATTAAAACGTGTTACGGTCGGCTGTAAGGCCCTATTGCAGGTGTGTTAACCTCTCTCTGAGTTATGCAAAGGTGGCCATGCTATCCTCGAGTTGGATTGGCTGTGACCGGAATATGACTGTTCCGCCCTCCCGATTGCCACGGATCGGTGTGGTCGACTTATGTGGCTTATGGTCCCGCCACTGACAGCCAAGCTGCAAACTACACACACACATTTGGCATTTGGTTGAGGGCTAAAGACTGGACCAGTGCTCTAGGATCAGAGGATCCAAATATCCCACACACATTCCCATACATACACACGCACACACACATAGTTGTTTGGATGTTATGCACAGTAGGTTTAGAGGTGCTGTTGTTGTTTTTTGTAGACTAGTGTAGTTCAGTATTTCCTTTTTGTGTGTCCTTCTTTGTGTGTCCATTTTGTTTTAATAATATTAGCTCCAAGCTAGAGTCCTCTTTTTGTTCTATTGAGTTTGTTGGTTTGGGTAGCACCCACAGGCCCTTATTCTTTTCTGTCATTGCCTTCCTATGATTTGTCAAACAAAAAGATTCAACCTCCATATAACTAGTTGCGAGGTTGAAAATTGTTTGACCTTGCGCTCCTTTCTGTGATCACCCGTCTACCTGTCCCGATCCTTACCAAAACAGCCTAATTCACAAAAGAAAATGTCAATAAGTTATTATGAATTAAAACATCTCATTTCTAAAATGGCTTCAACTACATCTTTAATAATGTTACACAATTGTGTTGTGTACAATTGAAGCTCAACACTTCATTATAATCTTCGCTATAGGCATTTAATTATTCAAAATGCCTATGATCTACACTGCAAATTACAATTATCCATGCTCGCTCACTTTTTTTGCCTGATGCATCGCCTTGTTTAAATTATGAGCCGGAGTCAGGGAGACATTCAAGTACCATTATTTGCACTGGCTGTACAGATAAAAAGTCAAAGACAGCACATACTCAGATCCGTTCACCCCATCCTTTCTGTTCTCCTGACAAGTGACCTAACTTGCTTGTCTGCAAACTTTGGGCATTTCTCCTTAAGTGCTCCTATAGGCCAAGAAAAACTTCCTGTTTATGTCAAACACAAGTACAGACTCAACACTTCGACTCAAATGAATGTGATGATGAAGCTAAAACCTCTGGCTGATCTCATTTGTTATGTTTGCAGTGCTTTTCACCCCAAGATCAGGTATAGTGCTGCGAAAAGTCACATCCTCGCATCGGTGGAAGTAATAGGAAAGTAAGAGTTTTAAGGGGTTATGTCTTGGTAATGTTTGGTGGGGAAAAAAGGTTAGTTACGGCATGTAAGCATGAAAAAGTAATTGTCTCCCTGGAGCCCAATAACTGTGGCCAATGAAATGAATAATTGCTGCCAGATGTTACTCACAAAATAAAGACTCTTGTGGTCTACTTTCTGTTTCAAGAATCACATTGCAATGATTTAATTCCTGGCATGTTTTCACACATTTTGATTCAACACAGCCAGTTTCCTACTTGGTTATCTCAGATTGTGTAGGTTAAGGCATATTTGGTGTACATATGGTTGCAACCGTTAACTTTGCGCTCCAGGATACTTTGCTTGATGTATACAGTATGAACATCTGAGACATGGTTGCAAATTGGCAAACTTAAAACTTTTGTTTAAGACTACTTATTTTTTTAGGGTTTGTGGGTTGTTTTTCTTGGTAATACATATCTGGGTTTGCGGTGACCTATGATTTGAAACTGTATGAAATTCCAGGTTCTTCAAGTAAGGTAGGTAAAGTAGAGGATGTTAAAGACATTTTCAGTTTATAAAGTGTATTCTTGATTCATAAGACCTTTGATCATATTTCAATATCTCAATAGATGTTCCCCCTTAAAATGCTATGAATGTATACTGTATATGAAAGCCATGACTGATGAATGTAAGCAGTTAATGTCTGTGAAGGTTCTCAGTTATCCAGGTCAACCTTTTTTGAGCCATGGCACATTTTTTAGATAAAAAAAATCCTGCGGCACACCTCCAACCAAGAAAGTTACCAAATGACACTCAATATCCCAATACAGTACAACAAAATGACAATAAAGTGTCTCAATTAATATTTTTTTTATTTATTATAATTATCTCTCAACCAATGTGAAACCTGGGCCCGTTTAGAAGCACAAGCTGACATCCTGGCAGGAATTGAAGAAAGACACACAAAGCTCTTCCTCAACAGCTCTCAGTCTCTCTCCTGTTTTTTGTTTTGTTAGCAGTCAGGCTTGAAAAGCTCAGTTCACATAGATATGTTGTGGAAAATGGGAGCAATATTGAAATATGTTTAAATAGCGTTGTAACTCATTTGCAGAAATCAACCAAAAACTGTCTAAAGCTAAATCAGCAAAGCGTAGTTTTAAACAGCGATCTTGTCTCAGTTCAACTAGTTCCTCCTGCTCCTGCAATGTCATGTCCTTTCCAACAACTGACGCTGAGCTATATGGGTCCCTAACCCAGGTAATCGGTGAAGGCTGTAGAAAAATAAAATGACAAATTCTCCTCAAGAGTTTTCAGATGTTTACCTTTTATCTCACGCAGGGCAGCAGTGTTAACATCTTGCCATTTCTTGTTCAGTGGGAACATGTCAAGGTTGGCACTTTCCAAATTGGACCTCTCATTTATCAGAAGCACTTAGCGTTCCTCCCGGTCCATGTATGAGCTATACATGTGGGCCAGCACTTTGCCGCGCGACAACCATCGGGCCTCTGTATGGAGCAATAGGCTTTTATGCTCCGAGCCTTGGCCTCTTTACAGGAATTGCTCCCACCCACTGGTTCAAAATCAAGACCCAGGAAGTTGAAGCTTTCTCATCAACAATGTGAACAACAACATCAAGTTCACTTGTGAAGATGTGCGCAGGAACAGCTTGGCCTTCTTGGACTCTGCAGTACACATCGAAGAGGACAGAAGCCTCAACATCGCAGTCTAAAGGAAACCCCCACACACAGACCAATGTCTACTTTTTTGATTCCCTCCACCCTCTGGAACACAAACTGGGAGTCATCAGGACTCTTAATCACAGAGCCGCAACAATACCAACAAACGCTAAAGGTAAACAGAAGGAACGGAACCATGTCAAGGCAGCCCTCAAAACCTGTGGCTATACCAGGCAAAAGAGAGCTAACAGAGAAGAAAACAGCAGTAAACGGAAAAACACGGTTATTCCGTATTTAGCTGGAGTCTCTATTGAATATGCCACAGATTTTCTCAAACACGACATCCCGGTTTACTCCAAACCCACCACGTTCTGAGGCAGAAGCTGGTCCACCCAAAGGACAAGCTTCCCAAACACAAACAGAGCGATGTGGTTTATGCAGTCCAATGCACTGAGGCCTTGACTGATTTATACATAGGAGAAACAAAACAACCATTACACAAACGCATGTCACCACACCGGAGAGCAACCTCCTCTGGCCAGGACTCAGCCGTTCAACTACATCTGAAGGACAGTGGACAATCATTTGAGGATGAAAACTTTCTGGCCAGAGAAGACAGACGGTTTGAAAGAGGAGTAAAAGAAGCCCTCTTTGCTAAAACAGAGAAACCATCACTTGACAGAGGTGGAGGCTAAAGACACCATCTTTCAGCCACCTACAACGCTGTCCTTCACACCCTACCATGTAACCAGTAAATTAAACTACATAATTAGCATTAAATTAGACAAAGATAGATAAGTCTTGTATAGTTGCTGGTTTATAATAAAAAGAAAAAAATATATTAAAAACACAATAAAAATCCCTCTCATTGCCACAAACCCTTTGCAACTTCACCATGAGCCTGAACCCCAACGCTATTCTATAAGTTACTTGTGTGTACTTGTGTGTACGTATATATCCTCAGGTCTGAATTTAAGATTTTATACAATTTGAAGAAGCAATGTGCCAAGCCCATAGCAGCGTTCGTAACCTAGCAGTGCCACGGATATGTAAAAGATAAAAACCAGTAGCTGAGCTACCATATGCTTTCTTTAGCTTGAACTAACACTATTTGCTCCCACACTGATTTTGGCTTTTCAAGATTTACACACACTGTTCCTGGAAACTAATCCAGGACTGGAAGCACAGTTAACCCTGCACCTGGTAGGCAGCTACCATGTTAAAGACATTCTAAAAATTACACTCACACATTTTCTTTTCTTCTTGCTTTTCTGGTAGACTTAATGTAAGACTTCACATAACAAGATCTTTAATGCAATCGTAATAAGTCAATGTAATGGGACTTAATGAATGAAAAGAAAGTACCGTAATTTCCGGGCTATTAAGCGCACCTAAATATAAGCCGCACCCACTGATTTTAAAAAAATATGTATTTTGAACATGTATACGCCGCACATGTCTATAAGCTGCAGGTGTCTACATTGAAACAAATACAATTTACTCAGGCTTTAATGAAAGACAAGTCATTAACACGGCTTGTAACAAAAATAAATAAATAAACAGTAGTATACCTAAAAAGTCATTGGTCACTATTTTCCCCCTCCTGCGCACTGACACAACTGAATTCATCTCATTCGGTGTCGGAGTTGAACAGCCACAGATGCTTCATTCGATGTTTGCACAGCCTCGCTTTCATTGTCCCTCTCGTCACTTTCATCCCACTCAACAGGAAGCACCACCTTATATGCACGATTTGATGTCGAGTGGCTGCATAAAACCCCAGGAATCACAGCTGGTCGCCTTCTACTTGAAAGCTGCATCGTATGCATTTCTCTGTGTCTTTGCCATGATGAGGATGTGTGCGTGACAAAATGACTGATCAGAATGATTCAGCGGGAGCACGCTAGATTTAATGTAAACAGTTTCATTGGTCCACCTTAAGCCGTTCGGCAATTTCACTGGTCTAATGTGACGGAACTAAATTTTGCAAAAAAAAAAAATATTAGCCGTGTCATTGTTTAAGCCGCAAGGTTCAACACGCGGGGAAAAAAGTAGCGGCTTATAGTCCGGAAATGACGGTATTTCTATTTCCAAAAATATACGTTTTGTAGTTTTAAGACTCCAAAGCTTATTTGATGAAATGTTATGTTTGAAATGTTTTCCTTCCTTGTAACCATTTCATAAAGGTTTATTTTATAGCAGGTGAACTGGATTTCCTTTGTTAATCTGTTTGTCTCAGTCACAGGACATGGATATTCACAGGACACAGGATATTCCAACAGTGTAATGGAATATATTGCTAATATTCAACACATAATTGCACATAGGTGACTGAGTCTTCGTGATCCTGCGTCAAAATGAAAATAGTCATGGTAATTAGACAGTTTTCCAATGGGGAGGCTTTTTTGTGTGTTTGGCTGGCACGCTGGACTACAGAGCACCTTAGTTTGCTGGCTCCACACATGAATAAGTCATATCCCAGGGCTATTCATATTCCATCAAACATCCTCATCTATAAATAACGCTGTTCACTAACCAAGGCCCTCACCTGATAGGGGCTGTCTCATCGCCCTTGTCCAGCCACTCCTGTGGAGGGATGATGTACATGCACCACAGCCCCCAGTTGTAGCCGTGGGCGGCGTTGGCATACTGCTGCACCTCGAACGTGTTGTACTTGATGTTGTCTATGGCAGGCAGGATAATGCGGGTGTGATCCTCCTTCATCCGGGTGAGAATGGGTTCAGACCTTTCAGATTAGAAAAGAGACAACAGTTAAGAGGCGACTTGCAAAAGCCAATTATACAGGGGCCTGACAGTACAGATGCAAAACATTCTTCCATCTATGCATTTTCTATACTGTTTCTGAGGGACGCAAGGGGAGCTGTATCCAACCCCAGCTGAATTGAACAAGAAGCAAGATACACATAGGACATGTTGCCAGCCTTTAATAGGACCACTACACAGAGGGTAAAAATAATAATTCATGCTCACATTCACACTTATGGAGTGTTTGATTAACCCAACCCTACAATTCAAGTCTTTCGACTGCACGGAGAGGCCGGAGCACCTATAGAAAACGTATGCAGTCACAAGGAGAACAAGCAAGCTACTCACAGATAAGTCTTAATATTAATATAACTGAACAAAAATGTATAGAGGAAACTGTGGATATGATTTCACAGATAATATGTACAGGAAATCAACCCAAACATTTCAAAACTAATTTGGACAGAGACGTGTGTACCCTAGATCCGAATTCCCCAAGCGATGCCTGGAGCGGCTCTGGATGAGTGCATACGTCTGAACTTTCCCACTAACACTTATAATGCGCTCCTTTTTCACAAAGTGAATTTTCTGAATCATATCACACTTAATCTCACTGTTGATTTAGGAGAAACTGAATTATGGACTGTTTTTAGAGGGGTCTTCGTTCCATGGAGCATTTTAGCCCGAGCACCAGGGGGACCCATCATTAAGGAAAGCAAATCTTGTAAATGGAGGCCAAAAGTGTAAGAAGACTTAATACATTAAAACCCGAAATGAAGTGTATGTATTCTGGTTGAGTATGTTAATGAGCTAGTGACAGTGTGCAGTTTTGTATTTTCCACTGCAAACTACACAGGTGTTGCTTTATTAATACATCATTGAAACCAAACCAATGAACAAATATTGCAAGTTTCCTGGAATGGTTTTCTGTTCGTGCCACATACAGTGAGCTCCCTGTGCTATTAAAAGCCTTGAAAACATAGTGTTGAGATCCATATGGTAGAGAGCAAAGTGAAAGCTTTTGTACATTTGTATAATGTTCCTCACACATGCTGAGAGATGATCTCCACCTTATCTTCAAAGAGAATTGTCACACACCAATTCCTCAGATGATATACCTTCAAATATAGCATTTTAGAAACATTTCAATCAAGCTTTAAATCCACAGCACAGAGACTGCATTAACCACAATAGTCAATGATCTTAGACTCAACACTGCCTCAGACAAAGTCTCAGTCCTTCTTTTGCTGGATTGAACTGCCGCATTCAACACTATCAACCACAATATCTTATTAGACCGACTAGAAAATTGGGTTGGTTTCTAAGAGTGTGCTCTCAACTGGTACCTACCTTTGACAATTCTTTGTTGGTCTTGGTGCACATACAGTACATCTGAAAAATATGATCTATTTTCAGGAGTTGCACAAGGAAGCTGTCTTGGTCCCCTCCTCTTTTCACTATATATATGTTACCACTTGGCACCATAATCAGGGAACATAATGTCAATTTTCAAAGCTATGCTGGCGACACACAATTATACATTTCAGTTGAGCCAAGTGACAACAATGCAATAAGCTGCCTGACAAACTGTCTGTCGGATGGATGAGCAATAATTTTCTGAAATTGAATGAAGAAAAAACTGAAATATTATTAGTGGGGCCAAAAGAAAAAAATAATCTAATCTTGCCCAGCCTTGGATTTTTATGTAATCACATCAAAACAGAGGTAACTAGCTTGGGAGTCATTCTAGACGCTGATTTCAGTTTTAAATCTCATATAAATAAGGTAACCAAAACATCTTTTGTTCATTTTCCATATTTCCAAAGTGTGCCCATTCTAAAATAAACTTGATGCTGAAAAACTCATACATGCCTTCATCTCGAACAGGCTGGACTACTGTAACGCCCTTTTTACAGGACTCCCCAAAAGATCTGTAGAGAAACTGCAGATTATTCAGAACTCTGCTGCCAGACTTTTAACAAAAATCCCCAAAAGAGAGCACTTTACTCCTGTTTTAGCTGCACTGCATTGGCTCCCCGTGTCTTTTAGAATTGATTTTAAAATCTTTCTTTTAGTTTTACAAAGCTCTTAATGGTCAGGCACCTTGTTAGGCCTGTTAAATACTGCAAAAGTGCCGCAAAATAAGGTTGGGGAAGCTGCTTTCTTCCACTATGCCCCCAAACTGTGGAACAAAATACCAAAAAGCATCAGGGAGACAAACTAGGCAAACAATTTTCAACAGCAACTAAAAACACACTTTTTTAACTTGGCTTTTAATTAGAAATGTTTGAATTGTATGTATTTATATCTGTCTGACTCTGAGACCCCAAACATCCATACATTCCTGTATATGAATAAAGACATTACTCTTACTCTTATTAAAGCAGTCTCCCTGAAATGGTTTGTTCAACGTGGTTAGCAGAGATAATGTCATCTCCCTGACAGCCGGGTTTATTTCAGGAGGATTCTTTTCTAACCCATTCTCTTCATGCACATCTTTCCTTTATTTCCCTGCGCCCTAAGGATCGCACCCTAAGGACTGTGTTGGTGTTTTTTGTCTTTCGTACCAGCCAGCAAGTTTGTGGATGTTCACATTAGCCTGTCACCATATGTCGCAGAAATGTCAGAAACAGAGGTCCTAGCTAAAGGACTGAATTTTGCAGTCACGCCAAAACAGAGTAGTTTTGGCGTGACAACCTGTAGTCGACCTCATCGCAGCCACAGAGTCAGCCATCAGGAACAACCGCTTAAGCAACCCTGGAGCAGAACAACTGAGGCTGAAAGTGTCTGCCACCCTGGCCAGTGCTCACCACACAGGAGAGCAGAGCTCTCACATCACTACAGAAAGACCAGAGCATCACCACAAAGGAAGATGCACAGTGGTATTAAACACAACAGACTACCATGCCAAGGTGAGTGGCCTTTTGAGTGACACAGCTACATATGAGACCCTGAAGAGAGACCCCACCAGTGGCTACAAAAAGAAAGTTATCACCTGCTTGCAACAGCTAGAGAAAGATACGGTTATAGATCGACAACAGTACTTCAGACTTTACCCAGGGGACACCATTCCATGCATCTATGGACTTCCCAAGATTCACAAGGAAGGAGCCCCACTCAGACCAATCATCAGCAGCATGAATTCTGTTACCTACAAAATTGCCACAATACTAGCCCCTCTGGTTGGTAACACAGAACACCACATAAATAACTCACAGGAGTTTGCCAACAAAACCAAGGACTTAAAAATTAGACTCAGATGAAACAATGGTGTCCTACAACGTTACTTCTCTCTTTACGTGCATCCCCACCACCGAAGCAGTGAGCATGACCAAGAAAAGACTTCTACAGGACACCACCCTTTTTGACAGAACCAAACTCACCGCGGAACACATATGCACTCTGTTTGACCTTTGGCTGACCACAACATATTTCCAGTTTAACGAATGCTTCTACAGACAGAAACATGGATGTGCCATGAGCTCAGCAGTTTCTCCCATCGTGGCTAACCTCTACATGGAGGAGGTGGAACGCAGAGCCCTGTCCTCGTTTACAGGAATTGCTCCCACCCACTGGTTCAGGTATGTGGACGACACCTCAACAATGTGGACAGCAACATCAAGTTCACCCGTGAAGATGGGAGCGGAAACAGCTTGGCCTTCTTGGACTGTGCAGTACACATCGAAGAAGACAGAAGCCTCAACATCGGAGTCTACAGGAAACCTAGACCCTATAATACAGCAGAGAAGGCCTCGCTGGCCTTGACAGCTGGCCACTGCTTCTGAATCACTCAGCATTAAAGCAAAAAGCTATAACTTAACACACTCAACTCTCGTAAGCTTCTATAGAAAATGCACTTTGGGCCTAGAACACCTCTTTTATTTCCCCAGCATTCAAAATATTATTTTACTATTAACATTGAATTATGAACCAAAATAAAACATTCCCTTTGACCCGAGTAATATTTCTCCAATAGGACAAAACATCTTTCATAGTATGATAGACAACCTCCTACTATGTCTCAAATATCTTGTATGACAAAATTAACAAAACAAAGCAAACATCGCGGTGGCAACATTATACTACTGGTCTGATTCTTTTCTGTAGCAATTACACATAACAGTGCTCATATGACTGTTAAATTGTAATTTAACAGAATGTAAGCGATCACTGTTTTGATATCCTCGTTACAAATGCAGAGTGTGTTAGAAGGGGAAGTGTGTTCTGATTTGGTGGATGTTTTGGGGGCGGGAGCTAGAAAGAGAAGCAGGGAATGCTATGAGAGAGCTATGGGTTTGAGCGTGTGTACTGGAGCGACAAAACAATTGAAAGCCCTAATCTTTACACTTTGCAAGGAATACTATTGTTATTGTTAACGGGATCAACAGGTAAGTGTTACTCGTCTGTTAAGCTCCACCATATTCAAAATAACTCAATAAAGGGCTAATGAACTGGTAATGTGTTAACACTATATACAACTATAGTTTAAATTAATAGTTTGGTATTCATCTATTTTCACCTTGCTCTGTATGTATTGTAGTATGCCATGGACTGTGTGGGTGGGGAGTTCAGTTTGATTGTTTGCATGTTTTTGTTGGCAGCTTATGTTGTGTTAGTTTTTCATACTGTTTATGTAACTGCCTGTCATGCTTTAATGTGAAATGCGTCTTTATATGTCAGAGATTTTTTGTCTCTTGATGACTGCTGTACTGTGTTTCAGTGTGTCCAACTTCTTCCAAATGTCAGTAAACGCTTTGATGAGAGATCTGTCTCCGCCTCTTGAATCATAACCCAAACTCGCTACTGTATGATACAGTTAAAAAGCAGTTAGAATTTCTAAATGTGAGGCCATCCACAGTCCTTCTTCCTGTATGTTTAGGAAAGCAGCTCAAACATGTAGAAGAAATACTAATATTGACCCATTTCCTAATAGAATACAAAGTGTGAAGGAAGTCAAATCCACATTGAATTTCAATTTGTTAAAGTCTTTTTTTTTTAAGTAAACAGCGGGATGCAGAAGCACGAACTGGAAAAAGTGCTCACAGTGTAATGATATACAGTATTTCACACTATTTCTAAAAGCATTGCTCAGGATGCCGTTTATATGCTACAAATGTAAAAGCTGCATAAATCTTGAAAGCACTCAGTATGGCTTCAGTCACTGCTCGACACAATGGGCGACAGTACAAGACATGATTTAAAATATTCCTTAACCTTCAAGAATGCTGAAATTTGATTTAATATAACACACTACCACTATCCTATTTGTTCGTAATTTCCTTACAACCTGCCTTGCCAATCGTGCGCACATTCAGTAGGGACACTGCTGATCATTAAGCTTTATTACAACCTGAGATTGCAACTAGGGCTCGAGCTTCAAAAAAACAAATAAATATCAATTTCCCCACGACTCCCTTCTGCAGCCATGTGGCTCAAGTGAGGCACTGGGTCCACGCTGGGTCCAACTTATTACATGCTCCCCTTTCCTGCCATTAATCCTGCTTATTTGCAGGGCTTATAAAAGGAAACAGGTCTGTTCTGAATGGATATCCTCTGTCTCGGGGCTGGATGGATATGAAGCCTTACAGGAGATGGATTGGAAGCATTCAGCTGATGCAATATCACAATAATGACAAGCAAAATGTTCATATATTCCTATTAAAGCAGATCAAGGAACCATGGAAATCAGATGCATTCTCTCCATTGGTAGAAACAGCTAATTTCTTAACTCCTCATAAACCAACACGGTGTGAGGGAATAGGGAACTGCTGTCAGGTGCACTATACAGCATGGTACAATTATGTATGCTTTAACACTAATGCGAACCAGCAATAGATTGTAGCTGCAAATGTACAGCACCCCGTGGGGAACAGCATGCCATTGAATAGCAGCGCTACAGCTGAAACCTGGCAACATTGTCTCTGCCTCAGTATGCACAGGGAGTGTGAACAAGGTCATTGAGGGAGACTCACCACAACATCTACAGTAACCATCCATCTCACTTATCACTGTATGTGGCACAGTGGATAATCATATTATGATAGATAGGTGCTGCTTCTTTTTAAGGCAAAGAGATATCGTAGGTACCTCCACTGAATCTATCTGAATAAAGGTGCGGCGCAGTATGTTTGCAGACATACAGTAGATAATAAATGCATGTTTTATACACACACAAAGAAACCCAAGGAACACAACAAGTTCCTTGTCATCTCGTCTATCGCTATCTCCCTTCTCCCAGAATGTACTTGCAGAAACATCAGAGGGACTCTTCTTAACTTTTCACCGAATAAAACCTCATGCAAGAGTGTGTCTTTCAAGGTAGCAGGTTATCAAAGGCAGATGGAAGCAGAAACGTGGGTCTGGGTGTGTGTATGTGTGTGGGAACAGAAGGGAGGTATGAGTAATTCACACAATGGCAGGAGGTGAATTATCTCAAAAGGAAATTACATTACAATTGCTTACACCGCCTTAGCAAATACAACAGAGAGGGATATTGTTGGTGGGAATGGAGGGACTGGCATGTAAAGAGAGCCAACAGTTGAACTGTGGTGTCATGAGAGGAACATGTATATTTGGGCATGTATATTTGGGCATAGTTGGTCTGTTAGCCTGTGAGTAAATAATGTTCGATTGCTCAACATTTGAGCTCCCAATTTAACTATCCAATCGTCTTAAACATTGTTTCACTCTTTCATTTGTCCTGAGTGTTTATGTGCTGGGCACAAGTCCCTAAGTAACACATACTTAACATCCCGGTGGGTCATTTGACAATAATCTGATTTTGGTTTCCCACAGGAACATGTCAAAGATGTCTGTGTGCCAGATTAGCATATGAGACAAAACCAGCTACATTTCAAAAGCATATTTTTTGTGGCCAAAGGTAAGATTAACATAATTCTAATGCTCATAACACGTCCTTTATAACATAAAAGCTGCTTGGTTAAAAACTGTTGTGACACATCGGGCCTTAAACTTCAAGAACTCACTATGAATAGCAAAGGTCATTTAGCTGATTTAATGAAATTGTGTTTGTATATTTTATTAAAGTTCAATTCAAAGTAATTTAAAACAAAATCATATTGTTTTCAAGAAAATGACCAAATTACACCTCATTTTTTGTTGTGTGGACAACAACTAGTGATACAGTGTTTAGGATGCACTGGCAATCATTCAGGGAGATGACAGTGAGTTTGAGGGTTGTGAAGATAGCTCATATAAAGATGCTGAAGACCCTGATTAGACTCCCAGCAACAAAGACATGGAAAATAATAAGTCAAGTGAGTCTGGTCATTCAGACTGTGTATTTAGATGAAGTCCCTCAACCAAAGATGAACCCTGGCCAATTAAAAACAAACTGCCCACTGAAAAAGCTGTGTTTTGAAGCTGGCAAGAAGAGGATAAGTGCTGGAAGATCCATCCATCACTTGATATGTTTTGCAAACAGTGCCTGGAGATAACCCCAGATGAGCACAGAACTCTCAGCAGCAATCTATTGGCTGTTTTTTTGCGAAACGATGAATACATCTTTTCCAAGAGAGGCAGAGGATTTGTTAACGTGATCTCATCCTACTGTGCAGTTGAACCTCAAAACAAAGCTCAATGCTGGAGCAAATCAGAAAAAGCATTTTGACACATATGACCTTTGACAGTAGGGGGCACTCTTTTGAAAAAATGTGTTCTATGTGGTCTATTTAGTCTTTTTTGTCCACTAGAATTTCCATGGGAAGAGAAATGGATCCGGCATCATACCCAATTTTACATATGTCACATTTCAGATCTTTGACAGAAGGTGGCGCTATTTAGAAATAACTTTCAGAAATGTCTTCTATGTGGGCTATTTAGTGTTATGTCCGCCATAATATTCCTTGAAGACGAAATGGGTCCAGGTTTTTATTGGTATAACAAACAAACTTCCAAGTGAAATTCCTAGTAATAATATTCATTGTCATGTTGCTGAGAAGTGCTGTGTCACTCAGACTTGGCAGAGCAAAATGCTTAGGGCATAATAAATGGCACATCTTAACGCTAATGATCAACGGAGAACATAAAACAGCAAGCCACAAAGGCTGAGGAAAGAGAGGAGAGAGAAACAGCAGGGACCTACCAGCCAGTGTTGAACTCGACATGGGCATCAAAAAAGCCAACAACAGAAGCCGTGGCTGCGTTCCAGCCATGGATCCTGGCTCGGATCAGGCCCTCGCGCTTGCTGTTCCTCACGATCTTTACCAGGCCTGGGTAGCGTTTGTTCACATACTGATCCAAGTTGAATTTCAGCTCCACTGAAAGAGGGCAGATAAGAGAGAATCCTCTTTTAAATAACATTCAAACATGGGCAATCATTAACCAGGCTGTAATAAATGAAAATTGTTGCAAGATGAAACAGGGCTACTGTTGAATAGCTTTGGCTTTGCAGTCTTTAATTTGGGGACCACAATAAAAGTGAGTGTTCCTTGTATTGACACTCTTGGCTTAGGAGGTTCACATGCAAGAGTTGTCGGTGTCGGCACTTTTCTTGAAAAATGTAGTACATTTTACATTGCATATTCGCAGCAAGAGATGCTGTTACTCTGCACAGATGATTTTACTCCAAAGACATCACATCCCACATGTCACATATTCTGACTTGTAGAAATGGAAAACATTATATTGAAAATGATACATGATATACTGTATATAAAAAAACAAGCAGCCTCCAACCCGGGCCAAGACTTAAACATGACAGGGATTCACATGTCAGCATGCCGCACAAAGACTCGACATGTAATTACATTTAAAAGAAAGGAAAGTGAAATGGATTTTGAAAGTGAAATGGATGTGACTTCAGACCACTGAAGCCACATCAACACCTCAGGAACACACCACATTTCACACCATTACCTTTAACATTACTATTGGTCACAACTACTGTATAGGTCACTTTAACTGCACATAATGTACATCTGTCACTTTAACAATAGTTTTACTTTTCAACTGTACATACTGTACATTTATTTATAATCATGTTTATTTCTATAGCTTACATATTTAATTTAACATCTTTATGTTTGAACTTTATACACTGAATGTTACTGTTGTGCTTATAACTTTTTGATGAGCACAGTAGAGGAGGCAACTGCATCCTGTAATTGTTGTTAATTTAACTTGGCACTATGAAGTGAAAGGAAATAGGAATCTGGTATTCTGTAGCATAAAATAAAACTATGAGCCAAGTAAGGTGGCATTTCATTGACTAGTCTAAAAGTTAAAGGCTGGTGTCATACAAGGGTTCCTCTTTTGGTGTCGTTATTATTCCAGCCTGAGAGTAACACCTCTCTTCTTCTGCTCTCAGAGATGGCATTGACTGCGATCCCTGCAACAAGGTTTGCATTTTTTAAGATGGCATTTTTTTTAATTGGATAGAAGACCGAGCCTCTCCTCTGGGTTACAGCTGAGTTGTTCCACTTTCTGAGGGAGAAATATTAAGAATGCTAAGGGCCCAGTGAACACCTTCCATACTCAGCATCAGCCTTTGGCCCACAACATTAATCCCCCACTAAAAAAACCCAAAACAAGTCTCTGTCCGTTTTATTGAACATAAAGTTGTGATTGCAACAGAGAAAGTGGATGGATTTGGAAGCAGTGACCCCTGATGCAAATGGACATCGTCCTTTTCATCAAATAAAATAAACCACTAAGTCATGGGATCTTTTTTTGTTTTGTCTTCCTGTTTGTGGATATGTTCTTTCCTATGTATGTGTCATTTTCAAATTTCCTTCCGGCTGCAGCATTTCTGTTTGCACTCTGCATGTCTTGCTCATATCTGTGTTTTGTCAAAGTTATACCTTTCCTCCTTCGCCCCCTTGGGTTATTTTGCTTTAAAGCCACTCCCAGTACTACACATGGTAAGCATTTAGTGCTAATGTAATAATAATAATAATAATAATAATAATCATAATCATAATCATAATCATAATCATAATCATAATTAATGAATCATTTCTACTGAATTCCCATTTGGATCAGTCACTGTTAGAAGCCTATTTGAGGGACCAAAGACCTTTGCAGTTTGGTTCTATTTTGACTTTTCACGGTTTTTAAAACAGTGTAATAGGTCTTCATCATTGCCCTTCCCTGCAGCAACAATATGATAAAAGCTATTAGTGAAATAATGACTAGGCTTTCCGAGGAACTAGTTATGAGCCTCACGCTAATCCTGGCAAAAAAAACTTTGTAGTTCATGGAAGGCAAATTATGTAGCAGGGAGTATATTTTAAAGGACTGGCAGTGCAAAATAGCACAGAATGACTAACAACAATACATTTAAAATTAATACATAATGGACTGAATAAAGAGAATTTAGAATTATTCTGGTGAAGATTATGGAAACTGCTATGTTAAACTTCGACAGTAGAAGTTGTCTTTAATTAAACTGGTGAATGCCAGGGGATTCACTTACAATCTGCAAGGCCTGAATTTTGTACAACCTTATACTTGTGTCCAATGTGCTCATTAATTAGCAGTAAATGTATATGCAAAATAATCTGCAACATCAGGATCAGTTGGTGTTCAACATCTAACGTCATTTGTCACAGTTAAACCCTGGAATGCTTAAGCCATGAAGTCCAATCTTATCTGGGTCATGCCCGGTTTGTTGCCAGTCTTTTGAAAAGAGATGAGTTGCGTTGCTGTTGTTAGCTGGTTAGTTGTTATTTAGTTAGTTGACATTGTTAGTCGTCTGAAGGTGCAGGCTCTGATCGGTGAGCCCGCTTTCTACAAAATGGTGGACTTTGTGGCATGTCCTCTGTCACCAGATGTCCCATTTGTCTTTGAGCTTTCTTTAAGCTGAAGGCACTTCACTACCCTACCCACATCCCAGGCTACTGTTGTAGGGATGACGTCACTTTCCTGTGTCTGTCTGCCGATCACCAAACCTGTTTTTATGGTTAAATGATATTCGTCCTATTTTTGCATTTTGTGATCTTTGTGCCCAATGTATACTTCATTTGCTGGCAACATAATAAAAACATTGTATGAATGTTTTAGCTGCATCAAATATTACCTATCTTCCATAGTTTATTATTTTTAGAGTTCTAATTACAAGCTTTTTGTGAAAAAGCTCAAGAAACCCTCATTATGAAAATGAATGCATGGCGTGGATATACACGGACAAAAATATATATAAATAAAATAACCTCTCAGTGAAATATCAATGCTAATTCAGCTGTACTGCATATTTGATCAAATCATATAAATAGGGTCTTGGGTGCTTCAAGGGGCGGAAACCCTCGGACGCCATGGTGGACACGAGGGGTCAGGGAAGCTGTCCGACTGAAGAAGGAGTCCTTTCGGGATATGTTATCCCAGGGGACTCCAGAATCAGTTGCAAAGTACCGACAGGCCCAAAGGGCTGCGGCTTCTGCCGTGTCAGAAGCAAAGCAGCGGGTGTGGGAGAAGTTTTGGGAAACCATGGAGAGCGACTTTCGCTTGGCACCAAAGTGTTTCTGGAAAACAATCCGACATCTCAGGAGGGGTAAGCGGGGAAACATCCAATCTGTGTACAGTAAGGATGGGACGCTGTTGACATCAACTGAAGACGAAATCGGGCGTTGGAAAGAACACTTTGAGGAGCTCCTGAATCCGAACAAAACGCCCTCTAGTGTTGAGGTAGAGCTGGAGGATGATGGGGAATCATTGTCAATTTCCCTGGTGGAAGTCGCTGAGGTGGTCAAAAAACTCCACAGTGGCAAAGCACCGGGGAGTGATGAGATGAGATCATGAGGTCACTGCTTAGGGCCATTCAATCCCTGTACACCCAAAGCAAGAGCTGTGTCCGTGTTCTTGGGGGTAAGTCGGATTTGTTTCCGGTGGGTGTTGGTCTCCCTCAGGGCTGCTCTTTGTCACCAATCCTGTTTGTGGTTTTCATGGACAGGATATCGAGGAGTAGTCGTGGGGGGGAATGGTTAAAGTTCGGTGACCTCAGAATCTCATCAGCAGCGGTCCCTGGATCGGTTCGCAGCTGAGTGCACGGCGGCTGGGATGAGGATCAGTACCTCTAAATCTGAGGCCATGGTTCTCAACAGGAAACCGATGGATTGCCTTCTCTGGGTAGGGAATGAGACTTTACCACAAGTGAAGGAGTTTAAGTACCTCGGGGTCTTGTTTGAGATTGGCCGGAGAATCGGCGCAGCAGAGGCAGTACTGCATTCACTTTATCGCACTGTTGTGATGAAAAGAGAGCTGAGCCAGAAGGCAAAGCTCTCGATCTACCGGTCGATCGTTGTTCCTACCCTCACCTATGGTCACGAGCAATGGGTCATGACCGAAAAACGAGATCGCAGGTACAAGCGGCAGAAATGGGTTTTCTTCGAAGGGTGGCTGGCTTGTCCCTTAGAGATAGGGTGAGAAGCTCAGTCATCCGAGAGAGAGCGGGGAAGACCCAGGACTAGGTGGAGAGATTATATCTCCACACTGGCCTGGGAACGCCTCGGAATCCCCCATGCAGAGTTGGGTGACGTGGCCCGGGAAAGGGAAGTTTGGCGTCCTTTGCTGGATCTGTTTCCCCCCCGACCCCAACCCGGATAAGCGGATGAAGATGGATGGATATAAATATATATATATATATATAATAATGATACATTTTACATAAAATAAAAGCAACAAAAAGTAAAACAAGTAATGCATAAAAACAGTAAAAGTTTGGAGGTCTGAGCAGTCTCTGATGTTGAGTGGTAGTGAGTTCTAGAGAGTGGGGGCAGCAACTGAAAAAGCTCTGTACCCCCAGGATCGTAGCTTGGTTCTGGTAGGGAGTGAGAGGAGGCGGGCATCAGAGGAACAGAGGTTACGGGCGGGAGTGTGGGGCTGGAGGAGTTGCGGGGGTTTGTGCATCCTTCCAGAGGGAGACCGCCTCGACTGGGCCTCGAGCCGGCAACCCTCTGGTCCGATGCCTGTCTCCCTCTCGACTAGGTCACCTCTCCCCACTATTATTGAGGAGTTTTAAGGAGGAATTGTAGAAGATGCTGTTGCAGTAATCAATTCTGGGTGTGTATTGAATGAGCAATGAATGTATTAAAGTTTCAGCTGCAGAGAAGGACAGTGATGGACAGAGGCAGGCAATATTTTTCAGATAAAAGAAGGCAGTTTTGGGGGAATTGGTGACATGCAGTTCAAATGATAGGTGAATGTCAATGATGACCAATGTTACGGATATGTGAGCAAGGGGTCAGTTGGGTGTTTTCAAGGGTGAGGCTGATGTTGTGGGAGGTTATGGTGAGAGATTTGGGGCCAATGATTTTGAGATCAGATTTGTTGCTATTGAGTTAAAGATAGTTTGTTTGCATCCAGGATTTTAATTCAGTTAGGCAGATGGGAGGGAGTGGGTTGTGGTGGTGATGGATTTGGTTGCTACGCTAGACGTCCAGGTCTACATCTTAATGAAAACGGAGACCATGGCGGCGGAGGAAGTTACCGAGAAGGAGTATTTAGAGGCTGAAAAGTAGAGGACCATGCACCAAACAGAGGAGTGGTGGAGGAGGTGCAGTTGTTGATATTGATGAGCTGGTGCTGGTTTGTGAGGTATGATTTAATCCAGGAGAGTGCAGAGCCTCTGGGTCAGGCTAGTAGGCAATTGTAGAGGAAATGGGCAGGTGGGGTTATTGTAGATGGTGTCGATCTTTGTTTAGAAAAATGAGAGGAATGACTGGCACTTTTCAGCTGTGAATTAAGAGGAGGTGTGGTCACGGATTGAGGAGACTGATGATGGTGGAAAACAAAGCTTTGCCCTTGCCACAGGGGTTGCTGGTGGGAGTAGTAGGTGGACTGGGCTTTGTTGGAGGTGGTCTGTGTATGTTTGGAGGTGTACTGTTTTTTTAAGGAGACATTCCAGTTGACATTTGCATGATTTTATTTGATGAAGCTCCAGAGTGTTTGAATGAGACAGTCATGTTTTTTATTGGGTCAAGTAGGTCCAGACAGAAGGAGAGTGTGCAGTTGTAGTAGTTGATCAGGTCAAAGGGGTCATTTGAACGTGAGGGAGGGGAGGCAGACAGTCTTTGAATGAGAGAGGCCTATAAAGCTGAGGGAGAGATTGACTTTATATTCCTACATTTTTATGGAGCGTTTTGTTTTGGGGTGGGGATGTTGATGTTTAGTATGATTGCGAGGTGGTAGCAGATGTGGAGGTTGTGGCTGGATAGCTGAGGAATAGTGAGACCAGTCGAACAGACCGGATCCAAGATATGGCCACTTTGTGTGGGCAAGTCAATGTGTTGAGTGAAGTTGAAACATTGGAGAAGTTCTGAAAATTCAATTGCAGATTTACAGGTTGTATTGTCGATGTGGATGTAGAAATTGCCCAGGAGGAAAACAGATGGGGAGATTGCACAACGCTGGGTCAGGAGGTGGAGAGGTCAGTATAAAAGAGGCATTTGGTTTGGGAGGGCGGTTGATGATGACTGTGACTTGGGGAGTAGGACCAGAGAGTCTGAAAGCAGAATGTCCAAAGGAGGAGACAGCAGGAATGGAGATGGTGGTAGTTGTGATGTTCTTTCTGTAGATAACTGCCACGCCCCCCACCCTGGGCCATGCAAGCGGGGACTCTCAATGTATGTTAATCCGAGTGGAGTCTCTTGTTTGAGTGAGAAGTATTCCTGGGGTTTGAGCCATGTTTCGGCGAGGCAGAGGAAGTCCAGTTAATTGTCCATGATATATTATTTTAGAATGAGGCTTTTGTTGTTGAGGGAGCGGGCGTTGAATAAAGCCAGTTTGAAGTGCTGGTGCAAACCAATGAGACGAATGGATCAGCTGCACCGGGACTGGAAGACCCCCAGTGAAGTAGGCAGGCTGGCTGGCTTGTGTTGGCAGATTCTGTTTAGGTCAGAGGCCACAGGGGAGACTGGTGAGGCCGGAGTTGCCAGGAACAGATAGTCAGATAGACGACCTTCTAGCTAGTTTTGACAAGTTTTGCAGAGTTAAAACTCGAAAGAAATATAGGGAAGGAGACGGAGAGGCTGCCAACATGAACCACCGGCCACTATCTTGCTTTTTAAAATCCTAATCACAACACCTCTGCATACTGAAAAAACTATGACTGGTGTTGTTTTGTATCACGCTGCACCACTGGTATATTGGGAATTGTAGTTTTCAAAGATATCATTGATTTTCTTTGGACTAGAAAATGTAAATACTGAGTTGAGAATACAGTTGGGGACTTTAGGCGGTGGGAAACACACCTATGTGATTTATTAAATGATGATTAATACAAACTTTTTTCCCTATTTGACAGTGCCACCATTTGGTCATTTTACCCAGTCTGGCATTTTTACACAACTAAGGTCAGGTGCTCTTTACAAAAAAAATTGCCATGTAACATTATGTTACTCTTCAGATTGAGAGCTTTCCAATGATGTATTTCATTTACTCCTATGACAAAGTTTGAATTTTGGCCATTTCCTCCACACAGCCCCTTGCCCAGAGTTACCCCTTTGGAGACCAACCTAATGTATATAACCATTACTGTTAAAGTACTAAACTTATTTATGTGTCATAACCAAGCAAATATACACTATTTGATGCTTTTGCAATGTCAAAATCAGGAAGCTGATTGGGTGTCGAGTTCATATTTATTTATGATACATAAATGTTGTGTTTAGTGGCTGATAATCGTCGACAACTTGGTAATGTACACGGAAGCTCAAGTTTACTGTGCATTAATATACTGTTTATACTCTCCAAGTCGCAAATTTCTCATTCGATTTTGCCGATTCATTGGTCAGAATACTCAAAGTATTTAACTTTATTTATTTTGACACGTAGCAACATCATTACACTGTATGCGGTGCTGAGATGCCTAGAGTTAAAAGTGATATGAAGCCAGATGAATTGCAGAAGATATTGTTCAAAATAAGCATACACAAATCAATATGTTTGTGACCACAAATCAATAGATTAACATGTGTGACTATTTGAAAAATCTTTGTGAGACTGGGTTGCACCAACATATTTTCTTTAACTGATTATTTTATTTGTTGAGCCAATCCCAGCTGTCTAAGGGCGATGGTGTTGAACACCCTGTACAAGTCGCCAGTCTATCATAGGGCTGACACATGGAGACACACAACCATTCACTCTGACATTTACACCTATGGACAATTTAGAGGCACCAAACGAATCAACTTGCATGTCTGGAATGTTGGCGATAGCCAGAGTACGCAAAGAGAACATGCAAAGGCCCTGAACTACTGCACCAACAATGTCGCCTTCTACGAAACAACCATCAGGGATACAGCATGTGACATGACCAACTTCCTTTCCTTTAATAGATTCATTTGAATGGCAACTTCCTGAATGACCTGCTGTAAACAAAGATTACAATAAACTTTCTGATGGCAGGCAGGATCTGAATGAGATTTTAAAGAGTTACGTGTGATTATCTCAAATAGATTGTAGCGAAAACAAGCTTACTATCCATTACGTCTTTGCAACTCAAGAGTTGGTCCTCATTTAAAATCAGAAAAATCAGCTAAACTTGACCAAACTAAGGACAAAGATTGATTATTTGACACTTTATGTTTAATGTGCACTACACAAAAAGTGTTACAGTGTGTTTTTTTTTCTGCAGCTCTTCCACATGCATGCTATTTTCTGCAAGCTTTAATCAATCTAATGTATGCAATGTTTAAAGCAATTCAGATTCACTTGAAATTAATATTACAAATTCCAGTCCGCTGGTCTTCAGTTGTTATCTTTTTTTCATTATATGAATCATTAAGTTATCAATTTGGTGGCGGAATTTGCTGGAATTGAATCCTTAAGGGCTCATTAAACCTTTGTAGCTAACATGGTGAACAACAATGAGCTGAAGTACAGATGACGCTCATCAATGGGAATGGGAATTTAGTTGAAACTGCCGGAACCATTACCTTTGAATAAACCTCTCAGCAACCACTAAATGTCAGCGGCTGTCCCAGCGAGGGAAACACGTCACCGCAACAAGGCAAACATGCTTCCTGTGCGTTACTCATTATGCCAGGAGTGAGTGTGGATGTTCCTAGGCTCATCGCACTGAGCCATGTTGACATCTGACGGGACAGACAGTGCCATCCAGTAAAGGTCAAACAGTCCAGCCTGTATGTTAATTATCTAATGTCAGAGCAGAGAGGCTCCCAGGAAACCGTTGGCACATCTGCACAAATGATCATCACTGTTGATTAACACAGAGTAAAAGCTGCCGACGGATGTGTCGGCTCGTGGCTCGGGCCCTGACATTGACCTTTCATTAAAGATGCACAAAGTGAGTTACCTCAGAAAAACATCAACATGAAGTTGTCATTTCCCATGATGTCAGTGAACAGCACATTAATGTTAAATCCAAGACTCTGATGTTTACAGCAAAAGTAAGAACACAAGCCGGAGCTGTGACATGACTCATTCTTTACGTTATGTTATGGAAAAATATTCTTCCTCACTTTTGGTTTGTCATTTTTTCTGGGCTGAGGATTAGACTAAAACAAATGTGATGATGCGTTTCTATGCCTGCAGTGTTTTTGTGGAAAATTGGGTCAATCTCCTGGGTTTAATTAGTGGGAGCAGAGTGCCAAATTTTAGATTTAAATGTCAGAATTTCAAACAGACATGTCTTCTGTTCATGAAAATTAGTCGTCTGGAATTGCATAAAGATAATTGAAAAAAGTTTTGCAGGTTATTCTATTTTCAGTCATACGTTTTAGGTTTTATTCCAAATATACATACACACACAGTCATGTAACAATAGACACAAATGGAAAAAAAGAAAATTTGAATTAGTACAAAGTATACCATTCTAGATACTTATATGATCAACAAGAACTCTGCAAAGACTATAATGTTATATTATATATATGCTACTAGAAATAAAATCAGGTATTATTAATCATAAATTATAAATTAGGTATCCATTTGGCTAGATCTTGTTTAATATTTTGTTCGAAATTATTTGACTATTTTGTTTGTTTTGAACGTCAGTGTTCATGTGAGATATTACAGAAAATAAAATATTATTAATATACTGTTAATTTATAAAGTTCCTGGCATATAGTCACCCCCTTCCTGTCTGATGGCTTCAACAAGATATTTTTCTAATGTAAGAATATGTATTAGAGGCTTTATAGACGCACAGCAGTTAATTATGTGCTGTTTCAGAATCTCCATTTGTTTATTTTTGGTTTTCAAGCAAGTTAAGTTTCACGCTAGTTTACTTTATTAATCCCCAGAAGGAAATCAATGTGTAATAGCAGCCTGGTAAAAAGTAATACAAATTACACGTAAAAAAACACAATGACACACAATTATAAAATGAAATACACACAAAAGAGTAAAATGACATACAGTACACTAAACCAAACATCAACAACAAAACAGTGCAGCGTAAGCGTGAGCAGGTTATGTCAGTACTGCAGGTCTGACAGATGCAGATATATTGTAAAGTCTGTTGGCGCTAGGGAGGAAGGATTTCCTATAGCTTTTCTTTTGAGCAGAGGGTTGAAGGAGCCTAAAACTGCCTTTTGGGAGGGGGTGGGAGGCATTGACTATCAATGATAGTAAGAATGGAGTCTGGCGAGTGTACTTCAGTTCCTTAGCCAACACCTCCAAACAACAGATTCTGCGTGTTTGATAAGTTTGTTTGTGTACCTTACTTTGAGGCCTGTTCCCCAGCACACAATGGCAAAGAAGTGTGACCTGAGCCTCCTGAAAATGTAATGCCGGCTCAGGCCCTTCTTGTAGGCAACATCTGTGTTGGATGGACCAGTCTAGCTAATTGTCTGGACAATTTCCATATTGTTTCTGCTGATGCAGACTAGAGAAGGGGGGACTGGTTCTTCTTGAAATCAATCAATCAATCTCCTTAGTTTTTCCCAAATTGAGCTGCAGGTGGCTCTCCCTTCCTGACGTCACAAAGCGGTCTACCAGGTCCCTGTACTCATCCTCCCTTCAACTCTCCACACACCCCACTATGGCTTTGTCGTCTGAAGACTTCTGCAGATGACATGTCTCAGTACAGTGTTGGCAGGCTGCAATGTAGGTGGTGAAAAGGAATGGAGAGAGTACAGTTACCTGGGGGGCCTCGAAGTTGCTGATAAGATGGTCAGACACACAAAACTGGCACTGGAACCAGGCATGATGTTTTCCAGAGCAATGGTACTTTCAGAAGGTGCAGGCTCAGGTTGAAGAAGTGCTGGAGTAGTCAGCCAAGCTGCCTGGAACATGCTTTCTGAACTAGGGAACTGATGCTATCTGGGCCAGTTACTCTGTTTCAGTTTCTCCGGCTCTGGCTGTGAGGTGTTGTACAGTCTGAGAAGGGGGAGGGGAGGCATAGTCTGTGGTTCGGGTCAGCAGGGTGGTAAGAGGTGTCGATGATAGGGGGGGTATAGAGAGATGCCCGCTGCAGGAATTGGTGGGAAATTGTGAGGGATGTGATGGTGAACTGGGGTTCTGGCTAAAAGAAGTAGTAATGGGCTGCTTGGGGAGCTGAAGTCAAATCTTTTGGAAAACGGGTTCAACTCATTAGCTCGATGTGCATTCCCCTAAGCAGCACCCCTCCCCACCTTTCCTGTGGAAGCCAGTAATCCCAATTATCCCACTCCATACAGTCCCTGGCCTTGTTTTTCTCAATTTTCTCCTCCAGTTTACTCCTGTCTTTTTGCACACGCTTGAGCTCTGCTTGGTCTTCCAACCTGAAAACTCAATTTGTTTCATTAAGTAGTGCCTTAAGGTCGCTGGTTTGTTGTTGGGGTAGCAGTGGACATCCTTTTGTCCACACATAAGCCAATTGTTAAGGTCCGCAATAATTCCCCATTACATGTCTCCCTGAGGTATTTTCCTTTTGTGTCATTTTGTTTAATAGATAGATTAATTCAAAGATAGAGTCCTCTTTTGGTTCTATTTATGTGTTAGTTTGAGCAGCACCCACAGGCCCTTTTCTTTGCCCTCATTGCCTTTGTTATGCATTTTGTTTTAATCGCTAAACAACAATTGGGAGGAGAGGTGGCGTAGAGGGTTGCCGGTTTGAGGCCCAGTCGAGGCAGTCTCCCCCTGGAAGGATGAACGAACCCCCGACACTAACAAAAGAGATTCTCCTCTAATGCCCTTGAGCAAGGCACCTGCTCCCCGGACGCTCTCAGCTGTCCACTGCTCTGTGACAAATTTCCCCTGACTTGTGTGTTTGCATGTGCATGTTTGTGTGGGATGATGTGTAATTCTAATTCGAATAAATTATTTCAGTTTAACCTTTTCGTTCCCAGATGGAGAAATGTAAACAGTCACGATGGTGGCACTAGTACATTCCTTTGGCAAATAGTAAGGATCAAGGCTGACGTCAATGAGCATGATGGGGCTACAGACACGCTCTTTGATAGAGATAGGTCCGGGGCTGCACCAGTTGTTTACTGCTCGTGGTGGTGTCTCCGTCTGCTCGGACTGTGTGGAAGCCGGGGATAGACGCATTAGAGTACGGTATGAGTTTGTGTAGCCACATTTCTGTGAAACACATGATACTGCACTCCCTCTGTGTCCTTGCCAGTGCTTGCTATTACGTTTCCCATAATACAAGCAGTGATGCATGGTTTGAATCTCCTCATTTTATTATTTTGTTTCACATCCGCTCAGGATTGTAGGTATTTCCCAAAAGAGCCCAACTTGTTTTTGCAAGTTCAGGTTTACAGTGAAAGAAGTGGAGCTTTTCCTGGGAAAGGGCAGGATCAGATACTAACCAGTCACAGCAGTAGGCATTGTCTCACCAATAGTGGACCTGTTCTAACACATGGTTCTACTACACATCTAAGTCGGGGGGTGGGGGGCAACTCCATGCTGATGGAATTGGGGGGCCGCAGCTCTTTCCAGTATTTTGCTGAAGAGAGGAAGGTTGAAGATAGGCTGGTAATTATTTCAGTCATTCGCGTCAAGGCCATTTTTTTTTTTTTTTACGGGTGACTGATGTGGTTTTAAGACTGGTAGGGACTTTGCCAGATTGTAACAAGCTTTTTATGATGTCTACAATTTGGGGGCAGAGGGTAGGAAGGCAGGCCTTGACCAGTGCTGTTGGCATGAGATCCAGGGTGTAGGTGGAGACCTTAAACCTTGTGAACAGCTTTATGACATGGGGAGAATCCACCATGGAGAATGAGGAAAAGCAGCATTGGGGAAAATGTGCTGCTGAGGGGGCAACACCTTGAGGCTGTGGAGGAACTTGGAGCAGAAATCGGGGGCACCTGAGGGGTGGGGGACAGCATGGGGTCATGGGAGATGTCTAATGGTGGAGAACAATGTTCTGGGGTTATTTTGTTGGGCGCTGATGAGGGGGGAGTAATATTGTTTTTTGGTTTGGGAGAAAGCTTCTTTATAGTATGTCACATGATCTTTAAAGGCCATATGGTGGATTGTAAGGCCAGTTCTTTTATAGTGCCTCTCCAATCGGCAACCAGCAACCTTAATGGTGCGGAGTGGAACCAGGGGCTGGACGAGCAAAGGTGACCGATCGGGTTTTCGGGAGTGATAAGGCAGTGTTGTAGTGAGCTACCAGGCCATTAAACATAGAGTTGCTGGGAACCAAGGTGAAGCCATGAAGTGAAAGAACCATGTGGGAGCAGCAGAATTGTTGATGGAGACATTGGGCTGAGGTAAAAAAAACATGGCTCGCAGACGGGAGCCGTCTCCTATCGTCTCCTCCGGCTCATTTGCGAATGCCGCATCAGTAGTTGCCGTTGGCAGAGGAGGCAACTTTAACATGGACATGGAGACAGTAGTACACAGTGTCTTTTAAAAAGGATAAGACTAATCTCCGCCCTTCTCTTCACTCTTCTGTTGAGCTATTTTAAAAGCTGGTCTTCAAGAGTTCACCTCTCAATCAAAGCCAAACACTCACAGAAATCTTTGTCCCAAAGACACATAAAGACATTCGCATACCAACATATGCACATAAACTATAACATCAAGACAAACTACACTGGAAAAAGTCAAAAAAAAACAATTATCTATGCATGACGCCATTCCACCTAGGGAGACGAAACATGATAAATAGGGGGACTGTCTCAACTGCATGAACACATTTGCAGGATTAGAAAATGACAATCTGCAGGCTCTACAAGTTTTATGATTTAGAGTCTCAGAGGAGGCACTTTGAGAAGAGAAATAATTAAGCGTGGTAGAAAGGGGAAGATCTCAAACCAGACCATTGAGTAAGGTCTGGCAGATTGCCAGTACCAGGGGCCTGCAAGTTTGACTATCAATAGAGCCACTTTTGTCTACTCTACCAAATACAATTTCTCTGGAGCCGCAACACATATTTCTTGTAAATCTCAACATAAACATTGATAAATGTAATCGAATCAAATATAAAAGTTAAGGTATTTGCCTCTGCCAGGGCATTAACGTTTTATCAGGGAGCAGCATTAACAGTTTATGTTAAGTAGCAAGTGTCCCTGTTAGAGTGAGGTAGACACCGCTGGATTTACTGTGCGGGGGACTTTTTAGACTGTGAAGTCCATATTTGTGCTGGATTTCTTTTTGTAGAATCTCAGTCAAAAAAATAATAATACGTCAGTGATACACTTTCAGTGATACAGGTTTGGTACGTGCAATGTGATGCTCATGTTGAGAGAGGGAGGTGGGTGTGTTATGAGATTGATACTTAAGTTTCAGTTTCTCTTTAGGTTCAGTAATTAACTCCTGTTCATCTCAGTGGTTGTGCATGTGCAAACTCCTGTGCACTCCTCTCACTCACTTTGCTCATGCTCACTCTGCCCCTCCCCCTTCTCCCCTGCTATACTGTGATTGGCGTGCTGTCACGTCATTTAGCAGCACAGTGCTGGATAGCAGAGAGGACTAGGAACACTGTGTTGTCTTATTTTACAGCTGCAGACCAAAGTATTTCAAGCTGGGACGTTGCCAGAAAACAAATAAGTTACTGTTGCAACCCCACAGATGTATACAAACAATTAAAAACCAAAAGACAACTCAGAGCTGCAAAGTAGACGAAGTGGGGAGGAGGGTAATCCCCAAACCACAACTTGACCAGAATATGATCCTAGTCAAGATAATGAATCAAGGGAAAATCACAAAGTCATTCAATTATCACCATTGTTATTCATATTTGCTCATTAAAGACACATTCACTTCATAATTTATAGCACATTGATTTCCCTTACACCAGGGATGGGCAACCTTTTTCCAGTTGAGGGCCATTTTGAGTTTTAGAAAATCCAACAGGGGCCAAACTAAATAATTTTACCCCAGAACGTCTTTAAGACTACATTTTAAGACAAAGCCCATTTACCTTTCTTTCAAGCTATTCAAATAAAAATGCAACTTTATCTGTGTAACTTTTATCTCTATGTTTTATCTTCCAAATTGTCTTCACCCCCTCTTGTTTGAAGAATATCTGGTAACCTAAATAAAAATTATATTTATTTTCATGTTTTTGTTTTGTCAAAACTTCAGGGAGCTGCAGCAGGGTATCTAAAGAGCCTTCGGAGCCGCGGGTTGCAAAAAAGGTGAGCCTTCTATTTTCTTTACCCCATTCTTATCACAAGGCTTCAACATATCTTACCACTGTCACTGTTGTCATCCACCAGGATGATTTCCTTGAGCAGGTGCGCCGGTGTGTGGTTGACCACGCTGTGGACGGATCGCAGGATCACCGACAGCGCTTCGTTCACGAAGATGAAGACCACAGAGATCTGAGGAAGGTCCTCTGGGTATGTCAGCTGCTTACACCTGTCAAAATACATGAAGTGTAATTAAACAATGCTAACTGCGATCTGCACAAAATAACACTCTGTGTTTGCGTTTCCTTTAAGCAAGTGTGTAATAGTTTGCTATCCTGTTGTTGAGATCCAGAACGGGATTTTGACATCCGTGTGTGTCTAGCTACAGATAAAATAAGGCAGCCAAACAGGAGTAAGATCTGAACATTTCAAAGAGTCAAAACATATTGAAAATTAGGAGCTATGAAGCATGTAATCAAAGCAAGAAACAAGGAATAATACACAATGTATTAAAGACAGAAGAAATGTGGAGAAATTTGAATATTTGAGCTTGTGCACAAAACAAGAACCAAAAAACCTGGATTGACACCACCGGGCCAAAGAGGGGTTCAGTGAGGACGAGTTATGTTTAACAAAAAGATTTATTACAACCAAAACAAAGAATAAAACCCCTTGATCAAGGTTTCTCCAGTCACGCAGGAAAAGCAATCAAACGATTCACCTCGGAGCAAAGAACAGCGTACGTTGCGTCGCAGCGCATTACATAGACGCGCATACATTTCCTACTGGTTTACACTATAGGTGGGAGGTACTTTCGTATATGACGTGGCACCTCCTTGTTGGAGCCGTGCATGTTTGTCCAGCCCCCACTTGGCACATGGCTAGTCCGTCCCGAGTGTCCTGTTCTTGAGTCTCAGTGTCCGTTGTGTTCAGTGTTCGTTTGTCCATGAACTATATCTATGCGCATGCGCCGCAAGTCTCTGTGTGTTAGACTGGTCCACAAGGCGTTGGAGGTTTTTACATTTCCTGGCTCTACCTAGCGGTTGGGGGTAGAGCAATTATCTGTGTATTGTTCTGATTCTTCACGTGGTGTGAATTTGTGTGAATTTACATGCTGCCTCAAGACGTCTGGTCCGGGTTGTGGAATAAAGATGAGTATCTGTGTGGTTACATTGTTGTCTCAGTCTAAAGCCTAACTTATACTGCCACATAAACATCTCTTTATGAGCTTGTAAATAATAAGCTAAACATTCCTGAGTATACAAATGACCTACAGAACAACAAAACAGATGTAAGCATCTATCTGATCTGGTTATTTAAAATATTCTTAAATTGTGTTTTTGTTTGCTTTTTGCATCAGCTGAGGGCTTTTCCATGTGGAGGGGAGGCATATATCTGAAAAATACCCAAGATTATCCAGATCTTTGCTAGAACAGAGAAACCATCACTGAACAGAGGTGGAGGTTTAAGACACCATCTCTCAGCCACGTACAATGCTGTCCTTCACTCTCTCCCTAGGAAGGTAAACAAGAACAATAACTCAAAGGATAGCTCAGGTGAAACCAACGACCCTCATTTACACCTAGACTCAGGCGAAACCCACAACCCGAATCTGGGCCAGATGGCCAACGACCTGCAAGTTTGACACAATGGTCCTCTAATTAGGTACTCATCCTCTGATTAGCTATTAATTTAGCAGAGGATAAATACCTGAACTTTTCCAGCAGCTAGTTAGAACTGGAGAAGCCTCTCGGATGAGAGGTGAAAGGTCTTCAAGAAATGTTCAACCAGTGCAGTTGCCTACTTGAATCGCACTTGATATCTGGTGTTAAGTATTTTTAAGCCATATGCACCCCCCCAAGGAAAGGCCCTCAGATTAGTCAAATACACAATTTATTAATATTTAGATAACCAGATCAGATTTAAAGACAGATGGATGTTTACATGTATTTTATTCTGTTGTTCAGTTATATGCTCATGAATGTTTACCTTATTATTTACGAGTTCATAACGAGATGTTTATGTAGCTGCATAAGTTCGATTTTAGACTGAGGCAACCATGTAACCACACAGATAGTCATGTTTATTCCACCACTCAGACCAGATGTCTAGAGGCATAGACATGTAAATCCACCCTGCCACCTGAGAATTAGAACAATGCACAGGTAATGGCTCTACCCCAACCTCGGCCTGGAGCTTAAGACATACAAAAGCATCCCCCCACACCACCTTAGTTTAGAACTAAAGAAATGCAATTAGCCTGTAATTCAAAGGAATGTAACTGTAACTGAAAAACTGCAACTCATGTTAAACAGACCATTGAACTGTATAAAACACACCCCTATAGACACCCCCCCGCACTAACCAGGAGGTGTCATGTCATGAACACCACCCATCTATAGTTTTAACCAATAGGAAATGTAATGTAATGTAATGTAATGTGATGTTAATGTAAACACCACTATTTAATGCACTGCTACCCGTCTTCAGGGTCTACAACATCTTTATCTGAGCTATCTTCACAAGCCTCAAAATCATCTCCATGGATGATTTCCAAACAAGCGTTTTGAAATGTAGCTGGTCCTGTCTCATGAGCTAACCTGCCACACAGCCATCTTGGAAATGTTGCACTTGACTTGTCACATGACCCACCAGGATGTTGAGTATTTGTCACTTAGGGACTTAATGAGTTAAAAGGAAGGCTGATGCTGAAGTATATTTGCAGAACGAGGTTGTGACACCTGTGGGTACTACATTACTGTCTATTATTGTCTATTATCACTTCAATCTTTTATGTTACTTCAACTTTCACCTGTACATACCTCACGTTTCTGGGCCTGTTTACAAGCTGACATCCTGGCAGGAATGAAGAAAGAAAGACGCACAAAGCTCTTCCTCAACAGCTCTCAGTCTCTCTCTGTTTTTTGTTTTGTTAGCAGTGTTGTGACACCTGTGGGTACTACATTACTGTCTATTATTGTCTATTATCACTTCAATCTTTTATGTTACTTCAACTTTCACCTGTACATACCTCACGTTTCTGGGCCTGTTTACAAGCTGACATCCTGGCAGGACTTGAAGAAAGACACACAAAGCTCTTCCTCAACAGCTCTCAGTCTCTCTCTGTTTTTTGTTTTGTTAGCAGTCAGGCTTGAAAAGCTCAGTTCACATAGATATGTTGTGGAAAATGGGAGCAATATTGAAACATGTTAATATGCTAATATATAGCTTTGTAACTCATTTGCAGAAATCAACCAAAAACTGTCTAAAGCTAAATCAGCAAAGCGTAGTTTTAAACAGCGATCTTGTCTCAGTTCAACTAGTTCCTCCTGCTCCTGCAATGTCATGTCCTGTCCAACAACTGACGCTGAGCTATATGGGTCCCTAACCCAGGTAATCGGTGAAGGCTGTAGAAAAATAAAATGACAAATTCTCCTCAAGAGTTTTCAGATGTTTACCTTTTATCTCACGCAGGGCAGCAGTGTTAACATCTTGCCATTTCTTGTTCAGTGGGAACATGTCAAGGTTGGCACTTTCCACATGTTATTATCGGATCTGCACTTGTGAGCAGGTTTTCAATTTGTCCTTGCATTTGTGTGTTCAGTTCATTCAGATGATGGAATAGATCTTCCAGGTATGCCAGCCTTGCACACCACTCATCACTTGTAAGCAGCTTCGCATAATTGGACCTCTCATTTATCAGAAGCACTTAGAGTTCCATGTATGAGCTATACATGTGGGCCAGCACTTTGCCGCGCGACAACCATCGAACCTCTGTATGGAGCAATAGGCTTTTATGCTCCGCTCCCATTTCCTCACACAAAGATGCAAATATGCGACATTTCGCGGCTCTTGTCTTTACAAAGTTTACCATGGGACTTGGTCTGCTGGTAAAGTCAAAGGGCCTCATGGTGCAAAACACATTGTGTAATAAAAACATCTGGGTTTATTTCCCTCATCCTGCTAACAAAGCTTTTGGTGCGCCCAGCCATTGCTGCTCGCTCCATTAGTGCAGACACCTGTGCAGTTTTCCCACTTAGTGCGCCTTGTTCAAGGTATTCTGATGTGACCTGAAAAAAATCTCTGCCGTTGATATTTCTGGCAATGCCTTGCAAAATAGGAAGTTCTCTCTCGTTGCGTCTCCATCCAGAAAACGCACATTGGCCAAGAGTTGAGAATGTCCGTCGACTCATCAAGTTGCAAAGCAAATTTCCCACTGTTGCATATTTTTTCCAAAACAACACTTTCAATGTCTGCAGATATGTCATCAATACGTCTGGCGATTGTGTGATCCGAGAGTGCTACTTTAGCTATTTCTTTCACCACGTCAGGGCCGAGATACTCGTTTACAATGGCTTTGCAGGCAGGTAATATTAATGTCTGTGCTCCAGTATGTGGCTTTTTTGATTCAGCAACCTGGTAGCTAGCTTTGAGAACTTTCTCATTCACCTTCGTAGTATTTCTCATTAGGTTTGCTATGTTTTTCCAGTTGTTCAGACACGCGAACAAAATAGTCAGCTTTCTTGTTTTGGAGTGACGGGTGTTTAGTTTGGAGATGGCGTTTAAGCTTACTTGGGACCATGGCGCTGTTGGATAGCTTTTCGTCACACACCAAGCACAACGGAATTGGCGCCATCGGATCCCCGGTGACAGTAAATCCGAAAGACAGATGTCATATATATATATTTGCCCTCAATAATTAATCGATTCTTTAAAAAAAAAATTTAGACCAATTAATTGAAATACAAAATTTCCCACGGGACACTGGACGATCTCTCACGGCACACTAGTGTGCCGCGGTACAGTGGTTGACGATCAATGCTCTATTGTTCATATTAGATCAGAATCCTGATTCATGATTCTACCTAATGTTAGAATACGCACGATTCTTTTGTTGGAATCCCAAGAATAAACCAGAGAAATCTGGAGAAATCTTCAGCTCACAACTGCATGGTTTATTATGGTCACATGTAAAGTAGAGCAGCGCTGGGCCCAGCGCTGGGCACAGAGGGAGATCCAATGACCGGGAATAGTTCACATTTATCTTCTTGGGCTGGACCTGCCCTGTACAGATGTTGGGCTTACACGCAACCAAATGTGATTGACCAGTTACCAGTGGGTTGGACAGGAATCTTGGAATGTATGTGTGTGTGCGTGTGTTGTTTTGGTAATGGACATATCTTGACAAGATAGAGAAGTTTCATCTGTCCTTGTAGTACAAGCCAGTTCTGACTGGTTATTCTATCTTACAGTTCTTAGACCATTCAAGGATATACAGTGTGCCACATGAGCTGAGGTTCAGTGGAAAAATGCAGAATAAGTATACATGATGTCTCAGAACAAAGCCAGTTATAACACTGACTACAATTTACTGTACATTATACCATGCAAATGAACATTCACTTGGTCTGTCAACAGAGTCATGCTCGCAAAGGTTTATCTTATCTTATGCTTCAATCACTTCGTATTAATGTTGGGTCATTTTTTAGTATTATGCCCCCTACTGATGCAAAAGCAAACAAAGACACAATTTATGAATATTCCAGGTCTCTTTAGATTTAGGATTTATCCCAACATGTTACTCTACAGAAACAAATGTTTATTCCTCCACTCAGACCAGACGTCTAGAACCATTGAGATTTAAATTCCTCCCTTCTATCCTAAGTCTAGAACAATGCAAATGTAAAGGCCTCTCCCCACACCACCTTACAACCAAAGAAATGCATATAGCCAATAATTCAAAGGAGAACTGTACTGATTAAACCGTAAACACATGAAAAACTGTTGACCCTGGATCTGTGCGCCAAGAGCTGGAAAGACACACCCCTGCAACAACCAGGAGGTGCCACGTCATGAGCACAGGCCACCTATAGTTTAGACCAATAGGAATGTATGTGCCACTATGTAATGCGCCGTGACGCAACATGTGTTGCTCTTCGGTTCCGGGTCCACCAGCTTGGAGCCTGACAGACCTTGATCAAGCCTTTTATTCTATGTCTTTTGTATTAATCTTTATGTTAACCCTCACATTTGTCCTTAGTAATCTGTCCTCTACCTTGAGGTATTAATGAACCCTCACAATAATCTCACGACTCTGCCAGTGAAAATACCTGTTGTTTTTCTGTCCTCCATTGCTCTTCCAGTAAAATACACTATTTTTTCACAGGCATGCTGTTGCTTTGAAGTCAGAAATAGCTATGTTGACTTGGGAAAAGCACTTAGCTCATTCCTATGGCAACACACACAGAAACAGGTTCCGAACAACATCTTGTGAATCTTCTCACGCTGCTCCAATTAGGACGCAAGCACAACAGCTGACAAACACATTTCTCTTGTTTATTTCTTTGTTTCCCCATGTTTTCACATATCTTATTCAGCAGTGCTGAGTCAAATATGTGGGGATAATGAGGTGGTTATTCTTGGGATCTATGGTTACATGATGATTATTGGACTGGAGAAGCAGGACTATCTCGCCCTGCAAGTTCTTCACACCCCTGACTTCCAGAGGTGGGGGTCAGTCCCCAAGAAAGACAGTGTTTTATAACAAGGATCAAAGACAAGTGGGACATCTGGTGACATAGGGCATGCCACACAGTCCACCGTTTTTTAGAAGGGGGCTTTGAACAAAGACACTGAGCTCGCATGGGATGAAACACTGGGCCCCCAGCTCCGGTAAAGTGTCTGTGACATCACTTAGGTGATAAAAAGCCAAGGCTTCATCCCTCTCTTTCTTCTCCACAACCTTTCCTCTGAACATCCTCTCAGGATCAGCTTTAGGCTTAGGCCTGCAAGGCCTCTCCTCCAAGACCCCTCCTCTGAGCAGGCCGTCCACACGGGACGTGCCGCAGCGAGCTTTGAGGCCTCTGACCACCGGACAATTCGCTGCCGCGGACTCACCGATCAGAGCCTCCACCTTCAGGCGACAGTGACGCGAGCTCCTGTCCTCATGTTCCAGCGCCTGCAGCTTCAGGTCTGCCAGTAACGATCATCAGGAGCACAGCAGCGAGTCAGTGCCGAGACGCTACTCCTCCAGAAACGCAAGGAGCAACAAGGCCTTCTCCTCCACCGAAACAGCAGAGCAAGGACCGCAAGGGCGTCCGATCACCAGCTAACAACAGCAACGCTACGCAACTCATCTCTTTTCAAAGGACTGGTAACAAACTGAGCATGACACAGATAAGATTAGACTATATGGCTTAAACATACCAGGGTGTGACAAATGAAATTTCTATTACTCTGATTATTTCACCTTAGAGTATGTGTTAATGTGTTCTTCAGGATTGTAGTGATGTTAATGATGTTTCAGAAAGACACAAGGTCTAGCATAGAAATAACTCCTCATCTTGAAACCTAAACCGTTACAAAAGTAACTTTAAAGACACACACATAACTCGATTCAGAGAAAAATAATACCTCCTTAACTCCATTGTTCTCACATGAGGACGTGACAAAGCACACACCTTTTCACTCTAATGCTTAGGCATAGATATTAGGTTGGATTTAAACATCTTATGTTTTTTTATGTTTTGTTAATGCAATCTGATTTCTGATTAATATTGCACAAGAACGAGTATTCCCCACCTCTGCTATACAAAGAACTCCTAAATCCTTCAAGAATGGGACTGATAATTAATCAAATAACTATTATTTCCGCTTAATAAGCGGTGGTGCCCCCGAGGTACAATGCTGACCAAGGTCAATTTCTATTAATCAATATAAATATTGATTTTAATTATTATTTTTGATAGTCTTAATTTGATGAGCCACAGTCCCAGTAACATTTACGTAGACCAAATGGTGCCTCGTGTGAGGGTTATCTGATACAAGTTGATACAGAGCACGTACAATCAAATCTGCCATAAGCCGTGCCCAACATTAGTATTAACTGTTGCAGTTGAATTATTTACAAGAGATTTTGACTGTGATGAAACACTTGTAATATCATTCTATATCAGCATATCAAATAGACATAAAACAACTAAAGTGTAACAAATATATGAGTTTCAATTCTCTCTAGTAAAGCGTTTTAACATCCTTAAGGCTCTACCTCAAGGTGACATTAATGACTATGAAATGACATTGCATTTGCAAAGTGATATACCATTAACGGTGTTTAATGACAAATTAATTTATCAGAAGGTTTCAGTTTCACATGTTTGGACGGATTATTAGATGTGATTGAGGCAACTAGTGAAGCTGAAATTCTTGAAATTCTGAACTTGGCAAGGATGTTGTTAATAAATGAGACCTGTTATTATCCTGAATCACAAATTAGAGTGGCTACTAAAGGCACATCCTTATTCTCAGCCAAGGCACAGCAGACTTCTCCTAAATTTACAAACTAAAATATGACTGTGACTGAGTGTTTAATGACCGCAGGAAGCAATGCAAAACCTGATGTCCCCCTGTTTTATTTCTTTATGCTAACGCACAATATTGTATTGTATTGGGTTACTATATGGTTATGACCTTTTTATTCTTTATCACTACATAGTCATATATTTTATTTATTAAATGATCAAAGTCAAGATTTTGGTGTGAGAGGGCTACCTTGAACATGTTTTGTTAAACGACAGTGAGTTAGCTGCTCTCCCAACCTTGCTGTGAGCAATCTGAACTGTCTACTGCTGCTCTGCTCCCTCAGTGAACTGGGATGTTTGAGCTTGATTTGTCAGCATCCCTGGGGTCAGGTCGTCGGGGGACAGCCACATAGCAGATGCATCCCAGCGTGGTGCTGAAGTTACATCCTCTTCTCTTCACCCACTGGATCCCGACTTATACTCCAAAGCCGCCAGTTTGTGTGTGTGTGTGTGCGTGTGTGTGGATGGCATGTGTTAGCAGGTTCTCACCTTTCAACACTGAGAACTGGCAAGAGGGAGGCTTGCAATTATTTTGAGTGATACGGCAGATGGCATCTTATTTACTTGCAACATAAATACTAATCACAAAGTGAAAAGTAATTTCTACAACAATTTCAATTATTTCTACTTTCCCCTTTATGCAATGCCTTATTTTTTTATTTTTTTGCACATCAAATGCAAGTAAGTGCTAAGTGAGTCGAAGTAATGAGGAGCTATGGTTGGCTAAATTCAAATAGACATTGAAGGAAAACATGTTTTATACAGTTTTTTATACATAAACAACCACAACAAATTAAATGTATTTGCTGCTCTATAAGAATTGCAAATCATTGTTTGAAAATCCAACTTAGTGTTAAACTTGCACCGATTTTGTAGCACAAAATGATTCACTTCCTAATTTCATTCAGAGGTTGTTTGAACTCAGACACAGAGCAACATTAGCATTCAAGTGAACTGCGTCTGCAGCTATTCCGCTTTAACTATCGAGAGGGCTGCTTTCTGCCTTTTTAATGTTCTGTTCTAATGCTGTATGTGTGTAGAAATGATTAAATATAGTATCATCAAAAAATCCCTAGCATTTACTACCAGCGTGATACAATTCATGGGAAAATGATCTTTGTGTGGCACCACCCAGAAACTACTGGTAGTTTTTCAGCGAAATGATAAAAACATGTCAATGTACTACTCCCTATCCTGTCTAGAGTGTAGGGGGATGGTTTTGGATACAGCTCGTCTCTCTTGTTTCTAGCCATCTCACAATCTCAAGTCCAAACGTCACTCTGCTTTGGTCTCCACCATGAGGGCGATAACTGTCTCTTTTTGCTAAATGTTCTCAGAGTCACTCAGAGATTTTTCCCTGGAAACAGTGGCCTGCTGCGGACAGGTAGCTATAGTGTGGATACAGGTAACATACTGAGGAGCCTACACTCTCACTCACCATAGTGGCCAGTGCTTGCTATTCTGGACTGGGGAGGCTTAATTCCATCCGCTGTTATCCATCACTTTCATTATCAACACCCCACAGGCTCCTGACAGATGAGATAACGTAAGGAAAACTAAACCATGGAGACAGAGTGCTGCGCACATCTATCTGCAGTATCGGTTAAGCCCCACTCTTGCACTTTATTCTTAAGAGTAAATGCACAAGTGTTTTGCACGATAACCCCTCCTGTATCATGCCAATCCTTCCTGGCACATTTATGCTCTCCCTCAGCAACTCCTTTGTCCCCCTCTCACAGCCTTCTCTATTGCCTCTCTCAATCAGCATTGCCTGGTCTATAAATACAACAAATCTGGCAGTGCGCTTGAGGGGAGATTTTTTGCATCACCACACTCTTTGGACAACAGATCCACAACATGGCAACTGTTCAAAACAATATGTATATTTTACTGTTTACTGTTCATTCATATGACTATGAATGGCTATGTTTAATGAATACTGCCTGAGTAAAATCTTGAAAATGAGATGTAGTGGAAGGCTGGATTTCAGTGACAAAATCGTAAAGTGAAATTCTTGTTCCATTGACCTAGTTACTGCTTCCAATTCAGGGCATTGCTCAGCTTTAAATTTGTAGCTGTCGGCAATAGCAGGGAAGCCTTGTAAAGCCATAACAGGATGAACGATCTGTTTATAATGGGACTGAGCTCACTGGCCAGAGCTCATAGTTTCACCCGGAAACAGCTTTGACAGAAACAGAGCGCCAGATAAAGATTTAATTCTACCACTCCTTCCTATTTCTTCTCTTCCACCAGTCTGCAGTCACGGCCGCTCCCTCTGACTTTCCCCTTCCCTACTTGTAACTCGTACTCGCTGTGAAATTTCATAGAAACCTGCGGTAACCCCCACAGGCCAGGCAACACCAAAGCAAATTTCCAGGCCGCAAGCACACTCCTCTCAGAAAGATAATTGTTTGCCTTGTCATTTCTCCCACCAGCTGGGAGAGAAACTCGGAAAGAGCAACAATTAGCAGCAGAAGCTCCTGCACTGCAGAGGCCTTACGATGCCATTCTGTAGCATCAGAGGCTTAGGGAATGAGCTAAACCAGTTTCTTCAGTCTTCCTTTCTAGTTATCACCCTCCCACAGGCAGACAAACACAGGGTCACGGGTCCTCAGGGAAGTGGAGCATTCAATATAAATTTGTGTTGAACATTTATTTAGACAGAATATAAATCTAATCCTCTGAAAAGTGACATTGCAGATTAAGGAGAGATTAGGAGTAATTGAAGAAGAATCCACTTGAAGAAGGGGAGCTGGGGTGTGAAATGCAGGTTTGAGGCGTTGAATTGCATTTTTCTATTTATCACACAAGTAGCATTTTAAAATAATTGTTTTGTTTCGTGGGCCATCTATAATCTAACCAGCTTGTCTGCCTTTATTGTTTTTCTCTCCACAGTCCAATGAACTGTTATCTTACCCCGAGTTCCCAAGGACAGCGATGGCAGGGTCCTGTCAGAATTATGCATTGTAGGGCCGACTGATGTCCCTCTGCGTCTTAAATGGCAAGAACAAGTCATCGGCGTTGAATGGGGATTATGGGTTTTTGTGTAGGCGGGGAACAATTGTAATTTTTATGAATAGGTTTTCCTGCAGAGCAGCTTGTTTGAAAAGGGAGAAATGCGAGAGTGTGCCGATCACTCAGTCCTGGTAATGGATTTCTTTGTAGTGATTAAAGGTCTCTGCTCAGTGACTCTGTTCAGTCAGGAGGTTCTTCCATTTAGCCTCACTTCAGCAGTGCTGTAGTCACAATTTAACCACATCATATGATAACTGAATCAGAATTAATAATCTGAAATATAAGGTGACTGTAATTCTCCATGATGCTGGGAACTGCAGATGTTGCACCCTCGAAATAACTTCCAGAGACGCGTCCATGTTCGTTGAGGGCACCTTTAAATAAAAATATAAGAACGCCCACAGTCCATACAAGTTTCAACTTCATCATCTACATTTGTGTTTGAGCTGTTTCTTTTAATTCTCCTCTCAAAGAGACAGTGCTTGCTTCTAGAGACAGTTATGATACTGTTTTATTCTCTTATTAAAACCTGCCTCTATTTCACTTTGTAACAATAACAAAAGTATTCATTAACTTAAACTCTCAGGATACACAGGGAAATTATCTAGGTTAACTAAATATTTTTCAGACTACAAAAGCATGACTATAGGATAGATAACTGCTACGGTTGCCGTATATTTATCAATGTTTTGTTGGAGTGTGCTGTTTTCTGTTACTTCTGTTTCTGTTCCTGCGGCCCAACATGACATCATCGCTTCCCTTGGGGAGTCTCTCCGGTGTGACGCCCAGAGACCGCCCACCGGAGGATATCCCTTGATGCGGTCCATCTGCCCGTGAAGTAGTCATCAGCTCATCGGCCAATCCTCACGGCCTGCCTATTTAAAACAGGGGAAGTTGATGCTCACAAGGGCAATTATTTGATGTGAGCGGTACCCTCTTGCTGGGTTTCCGCGCCGCCCGAATCCTTGCCGTTTTGAAAGGCCATTTGTTCTTTCATGTTGTTCTTGTTTCATTTTAAAATCACAAGGATCATCACAATCATTCCTGAATAGATTACTTGAAATTTACTGAATCAAATATTTATCCAAACAAATATGAACTTTAATTTAATTGAATATTAGCTATTTTAGATAGCAAAGATACATCTTGGTTGCTGTTTTCTGGACTGGTCCGCTCTATCTCATCTTCGTCCTCTGAAGATAATGCATTTTCCTCATGCATTTGTTTTTCTGGTTCTTGGACTTCAGAATCTGAGTCCTGACTCTGACTTATGTCCTGCTCTTGAATATCCTCCTCTTGACTCATCTCTTGCTCATGCACATCCTGCGTAGAATCATGGATCCTTTTCTCCGTAATGTGTTTCTAAGTCTTTTTTCTTTAGTTTATGGTTGTAGTGGGCTTGAATGCTGGAGCTTGTGGGTTAAGGTGAATATTTCGACTCTTTCCAGGCATCCACACTGTGTATTCTTCGTCCCTTAAGCTCTCAGAATTGTCATGGCTAATCTTCGCTGATTGTTCTCTTGTGTTTTCCTTTAATTATTTGAGTCTATCTTTACTTTCAGGTGTTTGTTGCTCTACGTGTCAACAAGGTAAGGACAAGGTGACTATAGGTTTTGGTGTACGTTTCTCACTCTACCTTCTCCATCAAGGGGTTCAACCCCTTTGATCACCTGTATTTTCTTTTCACTTGTTTTTTATTTTCCCAGTAAGCACATATCTTTCCTGGGCCACATCTTTCTGGTTCTGAATCAGTACATGGTCTCCAGGTTGCAGAACAGAACTCAATGCTTTCTGGTTGTAATACTGTTGTCCTCTTTCACTTTTCTCATGTTTTCCTGTGCAATGTGATAAGCTTCTTGAATTGACTCTCTCCCTTTCTCAACATATCCTGCATGAGACTATGGACTTCCTTGTTCTCTGGGGAATATGAGATCAATGGGCAAGGTGGGCTCTCTCCCAAACAGAAAGAAGAAAGGGGGAAAACCTATTAAAGAGGTCACATTTTTTCATTCAGTTTTATTCCACTTCCTGATAGAGATGACGTGGGATGGAATTGTATGTCTTTGTTATTGGGGTATCATCCTTATCAGAATCAGAATAGACTTTAATGCCAAGTAATAATTACATTACAAGGAAATCTTTTGGTGTGCTGGTGCAGTAAACATAAAATAAAAAGTAAACATTAAATACGGTATATAAGTAATAAGTGTATAACTGATGATTGTGGAATGTTTGAAAACAGAACTAAGAAAAAGACAACAGAACTAAGGGATGAGATTATTTAGAAAATTTATCACATTACAAGTAGTGCAGGTGGCAGTTAAATGTCCAATAAAGTGTACTGTGCATTGTGGAGGGGCGTTAATATAACGCAAAAGAGTTGAGATACTTTAACTGAGTGTTTCTCCTCAACATTATTCACAGCATCTACTAAATATAACTAACCCAGTAGAGTTCCGTTCTGCAGTCTGTTATCATTATTTGTGTTGTTTTCCACCATGACTAAAAGGGTGGCTTTATCTTCACTGGGTAACTGTACTAACTGTTGCTTTACCTGTAGTCCAGCCGGCCACGGAATGTTTTCATTTGGTTCCAGTATTACATTATTTTCCGTTAATATGCTCTTGTTGATTTTTCCACAGAACACCTTGATCACCTTTTGCTTTTGGGCAAAAACATCATGTCTTACCAGCTGTGCAATTTGACTCTGAGCTGCGTTCCTGCTTTTTCAGTACAGAATGAAGTAGAAATTACAGCTTCTCGTCCCAAGATTGAGATAAGAAATTAAACGAATCAAGGCCAACAAAAAAAATAGAAGGGGCCAAGGAAGTATGATGGAAACATCTGCAGGAAGACTAGGTTGCAGACTGGTCAATAACAAGAGTGGGTGCAAAAAAATTACGGTGAACATTAAGGTCATTCAGTCGACATTATAATATTGAAACCTATGATTGGTTTAAAGATTTATTTTACAAATCCTGCCAGTGGTATCCTTTCTTTTCCAACAGCCGATAGCCCAATGTGCTGCCACATTTGTAACAGAGTGTGCATCTTCCCTCTGGTATTTTTCAAACTCATAGCACTTCCTTGGTTTTCTTTAAGCTTTACCAAAGTCACTTTGCTTAGCTCTGGGATGCTTCTCCTCGTCTCTGTTTAGCTTCATTTGGCTGAGATTGTCATGTTTTGAGGGGGCATCACAGGGCATCACAGATAACTGTTGGAAGAATCAAGCTCTTCGAGTATGGGATTGGGCTTAGTATTGAGTTATTTTTCTTTGAACCACTGAACTGCTATACTTCACTGCTCTCCTCTTCTTGAATCATGGCTACTTTCACTTCTCTTTGTTTAGCAACAGATGAAAGTTTACTTCTCTTCGCCAGCTCCACACTGTAAGCTGTTTTACATTTTCACGAGTAACACTTCATCATGTACAGATGGGTCCTGCAGGTAATTGCAGGTCATGCTTAATATACGCACAGCATCGTCTTGCAACCCTGTCAGCAATGTTTGTGGGAACTGAGTCTGTATAAGTTCAGGGTTATACTTTAGCTCTTTCAGATGCAATCATAACGTTTTGTCTGAAGTCCAAAGCAAGGATTAGTAAGTGAACGGGTGTTTATTTTGGCTCTTGAACAGCACAGGTTAGTTCATGATACCGTTTTGTGGCGCATGTTTATCTATGAAATGAGTCCTAAGGACTTGCCTTCATGAGCTGAGAGAGTTTTTGTCTTCTTTCTAGATAGCTTTTCAACTTAACTTCAGGTGCAATGGACTGAACCACAGCTTTGACAATCTCACCTTGATCATAGCCTTATACTACTTCACGTTCAATTTGTCTTTCACGGCTGGTGAAATTCTGTTTTTCCTTTCGTCCCACTTCACCCTATTTGTCCATTAATCCTAAAATTAATGAAGTCCTTTCTGAACATAGAGTGCTGATTCTGTCCTCTGGCTTGTGCGGAGTCTGTTTCTGAGCTGGTTATGCCACTTGGTCTCTGTGGTGACGATGAAGGTGCAGAACCGTCTTAAAATATGAAATATGTAAAAATAAATACATAGTAATAAGTTCAGGAATTTTAAAATAAGTAGCAGCATCGTACAAGGGTATTATAAAGTGCAATAGCGTAAACAACTATCCTCATGAAGTTCAGCAGTCTGATGTCCTGGGAGAAAAAGGCTATTGCAAAACCTGGTGGTCCTGCACTGAAAGCTGCAGAACCTCTTTCTAGATGGAAGCAGGGAGAACAGACTGTGGTGGGGGTGTGAGGAGTCACTGATGATGTTTTCTGCTCTTGACATGCAGCGCTTAGCTGCGATATCCTGAACGGAAGGGACAGAACTCCCAATGATTGTCAGAATCAGAATCAGCCAAATAATAGTAACATTACAAGGAAATCTAATAATAATAATAGTTTTAGTTACGGTGTACGGAGTGGACGCGTCAGGGGGGAGTTTTGCATTGTTCAAAAGGTTAATTGCTGTTGGGAAAAAAACTGTTTCTGTGGCGAGAGGTTCTAGTCCTGATGGACTGGTGCCTTCTGCCAGAGGGGAGCTTTTCAAACAGCCCATGTCCTGGGTGGGAGGGGTCGGCACAGGTCTTCCTTGCTCTCCTCAGGGACCTGGAGGTGTACAGGTCCTCCAGAGATGGAAGGTTGCAGCCGATTGCCCTCTCTGTTGAATGGATGATATGCTGCAGTCTGCACCTGTCCTTGGCAGTGGCAGCAGCGTACCAGACGGTGATGGAGGAGGTGAGGATGGACTCAATGATGGCAGTGTAGAAGTGGACCATCATCGTCTTTGGCAGGCTAAACTTCATCAGCTGCCTCAGGAAGTACATCCTCTGTTGGGCTTTTTTTGTAATGGAGCTGATGTTCAGCTCCCACCGGAGGTCCTGGGAGATGATGGAGCCCAGGAAGCAGAAGGACTCCACAGTGTCCACTGGGGAGTCGCAGAGGGTGATGGGGACGGGTGGGGCTGTGTTCTTTCTGAAGTCAACAACCATCTCAACTGTCTTGGAGGCGTTGAGCCCCAGGTTGTTCTCCTCGCACCAGGTCACCAGATGGTCGGCCTCCCACCTGTACGCTGACTTGTCTCCGCCAGAAATCAGGCCGATGAGGGTGGTGTCATCCGCAAACTTCAGGAGCTTGACAGTCTGGTGACTGGAGGTGCAGCTGTTGGTATACAGGGAGAAGAGTAGGGGAGAAAGAACACTACCCTGAGGGGAGCCAGTGCTGATCATCCTGTAGTCTGAGATTTGTTTTCCCAGCTTCACGTGCTGCTTCCTTTCAGACAGGAAATCTGTAATCCATCTGCAGGTAGTGTCAGGCACACCAAGCTGCGAGAGCTTGTCTTTCAGGAGAGCCGGGATGATTGAGTTGAATGCAGAGCTGAAGTCCACAAACAGGATCCTGGCATAGGATCCTGGGGTGCTGGAGGATAAATAAATAAAGTGCAGTGCTGTATTCACTGCGTCGCCTAGGGACCTGTTTGCTCTTTAGGCGAACTGCAGGGGATCCAGGAGGGGGTCGGTGAGGGTCTTGAGGTAGGAAAGAACCAGGCGCTCAAATGTTTTCATGACAACAGAGGTCAGGGTCTGTAGTAATTTAGTGCAGTGGTCCCTGGTTTCTTGGGTACTGGGATAATGGTGGATGACTTGAAGCAGGCTGGCACAGATGTTTGTGAACACGGGAGATAACTGGTCAGTGCCGTGCTTCAGGCAGGATGGGGAGACGGAGTCCGGCCCAGCAGCTTTGCGGGGGTTGTGTCTCTTGAAGAGCCTGTCGACATCTCTATCATGTACAGACAGAGGTGTCGGAGCTGGAGGGAGGAAGGGTGTCGAAGGAGGCGACTGTGGAGGTGATGATTCAGCCCCTGGACTGTGGATGAAGGGCTGGGATGGACCGGGGAGGGTGTCGGGACAGCTCCATTGTCTGTCAGAGCTGCAGTAGAAGTCGTTGACGTTGTTGGCCAGGCGTCGATCGTTCGTGGAGTGGGGGGCTCTTGGCTTGTAGTTGGTGATCGACTTAGCCCCTTCCAGACAGAAGCAGAGCCGTTGGAGGAGAACTGCTGTTGAAGCTTCTCAGAGTACTGGTGCTTAGCTTCTCCCACTGCCTTGCCAAACCGGTACTTGGCCCTCTTAAACTCTGCTCTGTCCCCACTCCAAAATGCCTGGTCCTTCTCCGACCTCAGCTGGCCGAGTCTTGCTGTGAACCAGGGTTATCATTGTTGTAACACACCCTGGTTGGTGTTGGAATACAGCAATCCTCAAAGAAGCTGATGTATGATGTCACAGCTTCTGCGTACTCATCCAGACTGTTAGTAGCAGTCCCGAAAACATTCCAGTCAGTGATATCCGCCGTCTTAACCACTCTCTCTGAAATTCTTCCTGTCACAGGCACTGCAGCCTCCATACCACACAGAGATGCAGCAGGTCAGGATGCTCTCTATGATGCTTCTATAGAATATAGTGAGGATGGGCAGGGGCAGATGGGCTCTCCATCTGTACCTCCAGGAACCTGGTGCTGCTGACCACTTCCACAGCCGTGTTGTTGAGGAGGAGTGGAGCGTGGGTCCCAGTTTTTCAAACAGATGTTGTGGAATGATGAGGTTATTTAGTCATCAGTTTCGTTGACAAAAGCGACACTGCCCACCCCAGAATATCAAACCTCCCAAAGAAGTTTTTGAGTTTGTTGGTATCATCATCACATACTGTACATGAGGGGCTATCTTGCAGTTGGTGATAGCCAATATGCCTTGCCACATATGTTTTGAGTATCTACGAAGCAGAAGTCACTGGATGATTTTAATTCCAGAACCGGCGATCCTGTACTAATATACTGTGTTTTCTTTCTATTTTTGGCATATTTGCAGCCTATATTGATCCAAAAATCCAATGTCACAAGCCCATGCAGCCGCAGCCACTATTCTTTTAATTCTCCTCTTAGAGACAATGCTTGCTACTGGAGACATTTATGATGATTTATGATTCTTCTTTTCCAGTTGTTGACCAGGTGCATACATCCGGCTTTTGAATTCATGGTAATTTCACATATCTACTATCATAAAAGCAGAAGCTGTGTGCTGTGATGGCTGTAAACATCCTTCCGCAGACAATTCACTCGCTAAGAACAGTGCGTTCAAGTTTCCTCTGTCCATAAAAGCGCTGCTTCAGTGGTGTAAAAAGAAAAAAAGCGAACAAATCTGTTTGCACTTTGCATTCTATTGATTTCCATTGAGCTTCACGACATTTTTTATCACAACATGTACCTCCTGGATATCTGTTTTGGTTTTAACGTGTTTGACACTTAGTGGTTGTGCTTGTATACATCGAAAAAAAAAAATCTGTTTCTCAGAAAATGACAAATGACAGAGTAATGCACAGAGGAGAAATCTTGCAGCAACTATAAACAACCAGTAGTCACGAGCACTGACATAACAAAGCCAGTGTTATTAAAAACCAGACACGACCAACAGCTAAACCCCCCTGTTGTCTAGTTTTGTTAATTTGTTTTAAAATTGTCAATTAAAAAAGGGAATTTTCTAAAATGTTTGATTCCAGAAATACTGCTGATGACTTTATACATTTGCATTCTTCTTTTTAGATGCCCTCCAACTTCCCCCCCACACTTGGCTAATTTTTAATTAAAAGAAAGGAGAAAATGCTTGGAGCAAAACAGATCGGAGAAAATGAAAGATTGTCCCCATTAAAGCTTTTAGAAAATGATCTGGGTCGTTGACAGAAGAGAGCAGTAACGATCAAGTAGAGTTAGGCAATAAAACAGATCGAGCAGGAAGTGAGCATTGTAAAGAAGGAGGCTCTCGAAGGGTCATCACGGCCAGCGGGTAGAGAGTGGTGACAGATCGGTAAGGGACAGGCATTGGTATCTTTGGAGGCCTCAGTAGTTTGTCTACCTTTCAGAGTGTTGTCAACATAGAAACCAATAACAAAAGTGTCTTCTCAAGCTAATTTCAGTTGTAATTGAGCTTTTAATTTGTGAATGAAATGGAATCAGTTCACTTTTGTGACCTTACCTGTTAGGTACTGTTATGTTCCTTATTAAACTGAATACTATACTATATGCAAATACTACACTGTGTTTCCTATTTCAGTTCGAATAAGTACACAATATTATTTTGAACATTTCTAGTTAGTGGCAGTAGTTTAATTACTATTCCTTAGGCAACAACTTGCTCTCTTCATTAATCATGTGAACCACTTCCTGCATTTCATAGTGGTCCCTTGAGTCTCCATAACAAGGTGGAGCAGTATGCTGGGGCACAAAGCGCTGCTCCACCAAAAAAACGGTGTGGTCACAGTTTCCTCACATTCACCAGCCAGTGAAAGTACAGGTATGCCAACCACTGCAAGATGATTGCCAAACCTCATCTACAATCAAGGTACTGCCCTCCCATTCATATCATTAGGGTTTAAAGTAACTTTACGACAATCAAATGTAATAAGGCACATGTACGTGGATGTTCTCGACTTACAGTTACAGTGTGCCATTTGATTTTTTCATGATTTAATAAGGAAACTGATGGCAGGCTCTTCCTTTCATGTAACATAAGGCGCATTCCATCACTTTAATACTGGGTTCAATAATTGTATCAAGGTAAATTAAAAGGAAGACATATATCAAATATACATCACCTTAATTTAAAATGAAAGAGCAAAGCATTTTTGGTTACCACATTGCATTGGGCTTAAGAGATTCATCCACCCAACCTGTCTTTAACGTGTGACAAACGAGTCTAATGTAATGCCATCCAAAAGTTTTTTGTTTTTTTTAATGAGAGCCATTTACAGCACTGATGTATTTAGCTCTGGCAAAGAATCGGTGCAGACAGCATTACCTGGAATCAACAAAGACAGGTGTAGCTGTAATAGGAAATACAATACGAACGCACCTGACCACACACCTGACCATGCATTTTTCCAGTAGAAAGAGTTGGACATACTTTTTAGGCCTGTAGTCGGGGATGCTCCTGTCCAGGGAGATACGATCACTAAGTTGAGCGTTGTAGCCATACTCCTCGTATTTCCCTTCAGCATCGTGACTCTCCTCCCCCAGGGTGGCAGCAGCTCCCCCCTGGCCGAGGCCCCCGGGTCCCTCAACCAGCCCCATGGGCTTCGCCAAACCTGCCCCAAAAAAGAGACAGTAGCAAGACAGTTAGAAGGACATGGTCCTGTGTGGAAGCAGACCAGGGCAGAGACAGGTGGGAAGAGAGAGGTTGTGCAGAGGGGAGGCTGATTGACATTCTGTATCAGCATGAGAGGACTGGTGTATGGCAGCTCTGAGAGTGGGGCTCATCCATGGGGCATCATTACACGTTCTGTCAATGAAAAAGCTGCAAAACACCCACGCAGACACTGGTATTATGTTAGTACTATATATCTGTGCAGTATAAATTCTCTCCTGTCAGTATTGTGTCTGCAATACTGACAGGAGAGAATTTATACTGCACAGATATAAAGTACTAACATCCAGAAGAGCAAGGCTAAAACAGTCCTTGGATCATCGCATCTGAGCTTGTTTGCTTATTCATTTAAAAAAAGGATCGAGAGAGGCATACTGCATGAGGTATGTGTATGTGCGTGCATATGTGTGTATGTATGTTTGTATGTATATATTCATTTTCAAAAGTATAAGGAATTGGCAATATAGTTAAAACATAAGTGGTTGTAAAGCGTGCTATTCATGGACATGGTGACAAGTTGAGTGAAACTTGACTTTGGATTAATAATGCAAAATACTGTACTGTGACTGTAGGTGTGAAGATATAGCCATCCAAAGGTGGTACATTTGGGAAAACACACAGTATCAAAAAACCCTCTTGAAACAATGATGATTTAAAATCCACATACACGGTTTTAATGGTGTTAGTCTATGGGTCCAAGTGGAAATGTATCTTTCTACTTATGATTGCAGTCAAAGCTTGGCTGAAATCCTGTATTGTCGTATGGTCCTGTCAGGATGTCTTTGTCCGTTTTAAATAGACTTCACCCTGCACTATTTTCATCTACCCATGTAATACTCACACAATTGCATCAAAAGTGTTACAGTAATGTTACATAAGAAACATGTATGTTTGTTTTGTATACATTATTAAACAAATCAAGTAATGTAGCCTGGTCATGCCTGAAATGTTCTACTTCCACTTGTCTGTGTGGCTCTGAACTCCCACTAATCATTATCGGAAGTAATAATTCAACGTTTTACAGATGTGGGTCAATTAATTTAAAATGAACAGTTTTTTTGTCAACAAGTCATATTCAGAATATCACCTGAATTATAGATTGAACCACTTATGAAGGTAACCTCTGTACTTCATTACACTGAGACAGAATAATAAATATATATCCAACCACAGACATTTATCCCCCTCTGCATTTGACCCATCTGTGGCGCATGCAAGGCCACAGAGCAGTGGAGAGCTGAGAGCGTCCAGGGAGCAGATGGCGTTAGTGCCTTGCTCAAGGGCATTAGAGGTGGCGTCTCTTATGTCAGAGAGTGGCCACTAGGCCACCTCTCCCACTATCCCACTACCTTACTTATTGTGGTCATCAAACGTCATCCAAAAACTTGCGCGCACCTAAACTGCGCTATCTTTCCCGTTCTTTTCTACATTGTCTTTATGCTACTTTCCGACAAGATTGATCTGCAATTGATCTGGCTTCATGTCGCTTTTAACTCTAGGCTTCCCGGCACCATATACAGTCTAATGATGTTGCCCTGTGCCAAAATCAATAAAGTGAAATACTTTCTTCAGTCCATATAACTAATGAGAATTCTGACTGATGAATCTGAAAGAAATGTGTGACTTGAATAGAATAATCTAACAGTATATTAATGCACAGTAAAATTCAGCCTCTGCATACATTGCCATGGGGAGGACGCCCGCCAAGCACATACAAACTGTGCGTCTGTGTGTATATTG